>JAUCMT010000088.1:5517977-5538286 GCA_032357475.1 Enteromius thamalakanensis
AGATATATATAGATATACTCAATTACCATGAAAATGTTGAAAAAAATGTATATGTACTGTATGCTCATTTCCCAGTAACCATGCCAATCTTGTTCCAGACACTCGTTCACACACATAATCGGACACTCTATGGCGTTGATGGACTTGTTCCAGTGTGACCAGGGGCACAGCTTTGAAGGCTAGTGTTCCCCCGCTGAGTCATTTCTCCCGCACCCTCCTGGTTTTCTGGTGCAGTTGACTGCGAGAGAGCTCAACGGTCCAGGGCAGTGCCACGGATCATTACCTCGCTCTCCACCCCCAGAGCTCAGGCAGGGGGCACAAACAGCAGGCATTGATATGTGTATTAGCAGATTGTACGTCAAATGTGCAGCAATGCGCTAATAAGAACAAACTACTCGGGGGCACTCGCAGCTGCCCCCTGCTGGGCATGATGGCTCACAATGTGGTTGGATTGAGTCAGTGCTGAGTCCAATTAAACAGAAAGTTTGTGCCAATGCCACAAGGAAATTATGATTCTGTTCACTAGGCTAGGCAGCACTGTTGCCAACGCCTTGCTGCTGTTCCCTGTCACTTTCAGTCAATCACTGCTGGCATTAGAAACACAGCCAAATGTTGGGAGCCATGCAAACATTCATGGCTCTTTTGTTTTGGCCCTTCATAGTGTTTAAAACGTGATCCATTTTTGTGCCTTGTTCTAGGAGAGAGATATTCTACTATTAGAGTCATTAGCTTTGATGGCAAGGTGAAATTGGTAAATGGTAGAGAGGGCTGAGGAAGAGGAAGTGCTTGAAGGATGTGGACAAGTGGAGGTTTGTCATTGCAACACATATAAAATAATATCCATGGTCATATGTTTCTGTATCGCCATGCTTCATTTACGGCAGAAGGGTTGTCTGGATCTGACAGGTGAATGGGGGGTTTGATCGTGTTTGTCTTTCGAGCTATTTGACATGTTTGCTCTGAAGCGAGCAATTGAGCAGATGACTGCAGCATTTTGTAGTCTATAACGCTCCTTTATAGATGCCGTCTGGACTGGCCATTCTTAAAATCAACCCTGACCTCGGACCAGAACCTCCCCCGCACCTTAACAACAGCGACATTTACAGTCTCTAAGGCAATCATCTGATCCATAGAAACGAATAGAGGTGATGCCCTGACTTCAGAGCGTATCATATTGAGTGTGTTTGTGTTTTTAGAGCACTGTGGTTGTGGAGAAGTCCATTCAGGATCTAATGAATCTGATGCAGGACCTCAGCGCATACTCCAACCAGTTCCTGGAGATGGTCTGTGACAAGCTTAAGGAGTACAAAGAGATCTGCAATTCTGCATACAGGTAATAATACTGTAACACACAGTCATTTTTGATAACCCTTTATATTAGGTGGCCTTAATTACTATGCACTTACATCAAAATTTGTACAATGTAAATTAATTACAGATGTAACTACAGTACATATAGGTAATTTTGTAAAATATAAGCACAATGTAAAATAATGTGTACAATGTGTGTGGTTAAATCTTATTGTCAAAATGGACTGCATGCAAAAAAGAACATATAGCATGGCCAGTATGGTATGATTCTTATTAGTGAGTCAGTTCTCTTTAGTGAGTTAAAATAATTAAAGGCATGACCAGTATAGTGCAATTAATGAACAAATGACTCCTATTAAATGTTATAAATCTTATTCTTTAGTCATATTCCTAAATGAAAGACTCTTATTTGTCATTTCTTTTTAGTGAATCAAAAACATGCAGCATGATCAGTTTAGACAGATTCATGAATGACTCGTATGAGCCAGTTCTTCTAATAAATAGTGCAAAAAGATTAGTTTAAGTGAATCTGACAGATGGAGCATTTCTCTCTAATGCTAATTAATTTTATAAAGAGCATAATCTTACATCAATAAATGACATAATGCCTCAGATCATTCATTAATCTTCATTAATATAGTAAGAGATATCTTTTTAAATGAAGGAAAATCTATCTACTACTGGATGTTTTGAAAACATTGGTATTAGAAACATTGTGGGATTGGTCTGCTCACGTGTTTAAGTAAAGTGTGTGTGCATGTGTGTTTGCTCACATATGTGTAAGTCAGCAGGGGTCTGAACTGAGCTCAATCATGGGTAGAAAGTGCAGAGGCAGCCGTTTCCTCGCGCAATAATCACATGCTACCAATCTGTCTCTCTCTTTGTCTCCTTCTCTGTCTGTCTTTTGTTCTCTCCCTGTTTCTCATCCATAAGATGAGTGAAATGCACTGCATTACGTTCTACATGATCTCTTCAATCTACACATCGCAGACAATAACAGTTCATTCATCCGCGGCATCGTCTGCCTCTCTGTATCCTCCGAGCTCTTCTGCAGAACCGCGTTCAGCTGTCATGCAGTGCACCCTTTTAATGGCCCGCTTATGCAATACTGAAGACATTAATCGGAACTTACGGTTCATTTTCATATTTTGGCACTTTTTGAGACGTGAAGTGAAATGGAGCTTGTCCAATTCCTGAGCCAATCATTGACTTTGTTCTTATTTTAGCTACTTACTCAGAGTTTCATCACACTTTATGGTAACTTCCATTTAGAAGTCATTAACAACATCATTATACAGTTCTTAATGAAACACTAGATAATGAACATGCTTTCAGTCACGTTGAAGTGTGGAGCTAATATAATAATTTTGGTTATTTATATTTGTATGCAATTTTTTATGAATTTATTTCTGTTTAATTTTATTTAAATATTTTGCTCACAGTTTTATATGTTCCCAGAGTTTAATCCTGAAGTGTTTTTAAGACTGTTGTGTGGTGTGTGTGTGTGTTGTAGGGGTATTGTACAGTCCGAGGAGAAGCTGACCATCAGTGCATCCTGGGCTAAAGATGAAGACATCAGCCGTCTGCTGCAGTCTCTGCCCAACTGGGCCAGCATGACCCAACCCAGACAGCTCCGACAGAAGAGAGAAGAGGAAGAGGACTTCACACGGTGGGAGCACATGCTAACACACTCATACATACTACAAATACACACTATCCCCGATGTGAGCTCACCACACATATTCATCACAGAGCACACAGCATATACAAACACACTCACACAACTCCTATCAGCTCACGTAATGTGCAGTCAGAGACGCCGTGGGACATTTGCTGTGTAACACAGATCAACAGGCCTCTACGTCCGGTAAAGAGATCAATAAACACACTTATGTACTCAACTTCAGAAATTGCATTTGGGCTTTCTGTCTCCTTCGAAAATGAAGGTTATTTTTAGCTGTAAGACACACATGAAGCTTTTTGGTATTCTGCTTGTGTTGTTTTACAGAGGATGAAATCTGGCCCTTATAGCCTCCGCAGACATCTTTGAACAAGAACAAATTCAACTCCAGGCAATCACACTATCTGCCAAAACATTCCAGAATCCCCAACACACACGCAATTCTGTTTTCAATTCACTTGCTCGCTCTATCTCCCTCCCTTTCCGCCTTTTCCTCTCAAGTGCACACTTGAATTAAAGAAGACACAAGTATGAGGAAAACTGTGATTGGACGAGAGGGAGGGGGGCCGTCGTTTTTATCAAAATTGCCCTCAAAGTGTTCTCCCGTCGGTTTGGATGTGCCGCGGCCTGCAATTGTACAATAAATAAATGAACTGGTTATGTGGGACAGAAAAATCCAATCTAGCCGACCTGTTGAAGCTAAGCGCAGACGGCGAGCGGGAGGCTTTTATCATATAAATAACCCTGACAGTTTCATCAGCTAAAGAGGGATTATGCCACATGTATGGCAATCCTATACAGAATGATAAAAGCTTGTTAAAAAGTCTTCCCTTCAATAGACGCTGCATTTTATCTTAAGGAATTTCACAGCGCTCAGAAATGAGCCGCTTGGATTTTTTCCTCCCACATTCATCACGGACCTGTAGAGGAGGAGGTCAAAGAAAATACTGACTTTATAGATTTGCTTGAGCATCATTCATCTGAATGTGTGTGTGACGCTCACGAGAAGGAAAGTAAGGGAAAGCACAGGTTAAAACACGAGTGGTCATTATTTCTCTCTTCTGTCTCTCAGGGCGGCATTTGCCAAGGAGTCTGAGGTGTTGACGGGGAATCTGGGTGATAAGCTGATTCCTCAGAATGAGATTCTCAGGGACGTCAGTGATCTGAAGGCTCTGGCTAACCTGCAGGAGAGCATGGAGTGGCTCGCCACCCGTCTCAGGGCCTTCTTCAGCAACTTGCCCCAGAGCTCCAGTGAGTGTGTGTGGTTATGTGTTTGACCGGAGGTTTGTATGTGAGTCAAAATTATCATGAATCAATTTGATAAGTGATAATTTGAACTGAAAGATTTACTTGACTTTAAGTATCTGGTATGTGTTCTTTTTTTTAAACAATTTTTTAGTTTTTGTTATCTAATCCTTAAATATACTTTGTATTTCCAGATCTAATCTATTTCTAGATTTTAATTCCAGTTTCTCATAACTTTTAGTCCTCATTGTGTGCCAAGTTGTATTTTTCCAGTTCTTCTGAACTGATATATAGTTCATTAGTTCAAAAACGTAGCATAAATTGTTACAGTGACTTCAGTTTCCTGACTTCAATGAAACTTCAGCTCTGCATCTCTAACGTCACCACGGCCACATCGGTAAAACTTCACACAATACCTTCAAAATTTCCATCACTTCCTTCACAAAAATCTGTAAATAAGCTATTTTAAAACTATTGTTATTTCTGTTTTTTCGGGTAAAGACTGCTTCAGAGAGACTCGCGTCCAGAGCAGATAAAAATTCAATAAGAGCGCGGTGGAGGACGTGGTGTAATTACCATTAGTTCTGTGCAGAAACCGTAATGGAGTGTTTTATCATGGTGGGACAGCTTCAGCATTGTTCATTATTTAGTGTTTGCTGAGCTGATGGGACCGTCGCCGACGGAAACTCTTATCTCTGTAACCCCCCCTTAAATTGGATTTTATATTATGGAGCCAGTCAGGTATGAACAAGTCATTTTCTCCTGTCTTGTCTTGCAGACTAATACACGTTTGCCAGTGTAATGTGGGGGAGATTAAACAGCGTCTCACCACCAGAGACTGAGCTTTGAAGTGGATCGAGTGAAGAGAGTTCCTAGACAGAGAGAGAAAGAGCTCTTTTGCCCTTGTCTTTTTAAAACGCAGGCCCACCGCGGTTAGGAGGAGACATCCTTCATGCACCTGTGACCACCCTGATGTGGCGTTTGTGCGACCGGGACTATTCCACAAAGAAAGTCCGGCGGTTTGTCAGACAGTGAGACCTTGTCCTTGTCTCAGTGAGTTTAATCCGTGGCGTTGCTCGATCTCCGCCCCTCCAGTCTCTGCTAGAACAAACACATGGACCTCTGTGATAAGATGCATGTGATAATACTGCTCTGTGGAGTCATGGTGTTAAATCTTAATGTAATCGAAATTTGATTTGGCACTAGGATATGTTCTTCAGTCTTGGACTTGCTATTTGGGTAGAAATTGATAGGATTTGATTGCTGATGAAGACATTGAGGGTTTGTGTCTCATTGCCAATTTGGGATATTTTTCGTAACACATAATCCTGCCTTTAGATGAAACATTAGAGAACCTATGTTAGAGTATGTCAATGCACATCATTTAAAACTGAATGTAGGAACAGTTCAGAGAAAATGCAGCATTTCCATTTAAAGTCTCAAACACTGATGCAAAATAAAAAGTAAAAGCCAGTGTGGCACTTTTGCTAAAGGTAATGCATAACTTAGATAAACTCTTTTTTGCTAGCAATCGGTGGTATATGATGTATGTCTGGAGTGACAACCTGTCAAACACTTCTTGAAGGTAATAGTGGCCAATTATTTTGATAACAGGCTTTTGCTCTGCCATTTTAGAATAAATATATGATGCCATGAGATGATATTGATCCCTTTTTTTTTCCTTTTTTGAACAAATGAATTAGCTAACATGTTCTCTTTGTAAATTACGTATAACTTTAATACTTAATAAAATATCATAGTGTAAAGGAAGAAGTGTGTGAGAGATAGAGAGGAGGTTGGGATCAGGAAAGTCCTCAAATCTGGATTCGAACTCGGGACGCCCGCAGTGCAGTTGCCTTATATTTCGGGGCGTTTTCCACTAGGCTCAGTGCCAACAAATGAATCTTTTACTGAATAAAATCTATTTTTTTATACAATATCCCAAAATGCACACAAAATTATGTGAATGGCAACCTGTCAACAGTCAGATTAGCTGTTTCCGAAACCACTCCCTGCACTATATCAGTAGGATATATGACTGAATGAAGAATGACTTCATTCCCTACATTCGTTCAGTACTTTTTACCAATGTACACTCGCTGAAGCACTATTTTTTACAATCCAATGATAGAGCATTAAAGGAAAAAAACGGACGGAACGTTAGAGGTGGCGGCTCTTGAAAAAAGCTGTTTTCTTCTCAGAAAAGGAGTTTAAGACAGGGTACGTTTTAGTTTACCTGGAATGATACTGGAAGCCCGTCAAAATAATGTTTTCATATAACGTACGTTCATACATTTGTATCAGGTTGACCGTTAAATATCAAATAATCCAACACACGTGACTGTGAACAGTGCAATTCATAAAGCAAAATAATCCAATATTACAGATAGGTAGGCTTTGTTAATGGCAAAATTGTCCTCTGAATGTTATTTACATCAGTGTCTGAATTCGCACACTTGTTTTCGTTCACTCTTTTCTGAAAAAGTCCACTTAAACGCCATACCCTACCTAGGATGAGTGAGCGGTTTCGGACACAGCAATAGATTCCAACTCTCACTATCATCACTAATCTTCTACTGTCTTTAATATTAAATAAAGCTAGTCTAAAACTGCCAATAGTATCAGCAGGAGCAGGAGGCCAGCAGAGATGGTATGAGGAGAAAGAGACAGGCTATTTGCATAGAACTGAAATGGAAAATCTGCCCTTCTCACTTTTCTTTATTCAAGTACATACAGGACCCATACTTGCATAATTAAATAAGATGACCTCTAAGTGAAGTTTATGTAGAGGTATTTTAGCCACAGGTTAAGTTTTATCTTTATCTTCTGACTATTGCACTCATGCCTTAGTACAAGATCTTTTACCAACTTGGCTAGACAAACAAAACTCTTAAGACTGTTGTCAAAACAACCCTCTTCCTTTCACATGCTTCCAAATCCATCTTCCCATAGCTCCCAAGAGATTCATCGCTCTCATATCTCAGAACAGACGCAGAGCTTTGAGCATTTATAGCCTTTAGTGCCAAAGAAATAGAGCGAGTTTTGGGTCAAGCGATCTGTTGGTTTTTGGAGTTTTTTAAAGTACCTTTATCGCCAACAGTAAAGGTCTGCTTTCCATCTATTAGCATAATGCGTGCAGATACACACAGACACACTTAAATCTCAGCAATAGCTTTAACCGACGACACCTACTCGTTTTTCCCTTCTTCCTCTTCTCAAGTCCCGTCCTGAGGGCTCAGCCGGCAAGTCGTAGTGCTGACGCAGTGAGGTCAAAGGTCACCAGCAGACACAGCTCGGCTCTCCCCATGCAGATGTCACCGCTGTTGCTGGAGCCGAATAATTAACGCTCTCAGCCAATCACATGCATCATTCATGAGGCTTCTGTCTCTCTCCCTCTCCCTCGGCTGCCACAGAGGTCAGATATCTTGTTTATTAGAGCGCTGTGTTTAACAGCCGGTGGGAGGTGTGCGGCAAGATGATGCAGTTTTTCAACAGCAGTTTTTGGGCTAAGCCGCTGTGCTTAAACTTCACCCTGACAGCCAGTGGGACGTAGCTGCGTAGAAGGGTATCAGCAAATGATTGATCTCCACTCTCTCGTTCTCTCTCTGTCTTTATGAGTTCCACCCTCTCGCAGATGGCATCGAACAGACGCTTAGGCGAGATAGAATTTGAAAATAATTGGATGAGCCCAACACACGGGCACACATCTACGCAAGCACACAACCACCAATAAAAGAAATTTAAAGCCTATAAGTTAAAGGACGACTGAAAGAAGACATTCAGTGAGTCTAAATTGGCGGCCTCGTGTGGCGCAGTCTTGATCATACCGTCACAGCAGGGCGAGCTCGGAGGCGATGGACAGCAGGCCCTATCTCTCTCGCACCCCCAGGGGGCGGTCTGGGCCGGGGGGTCCTGGCACACACAGACTTTCAACAGAGCAGCCATTCTTTGCCACATGCCGCTGCACTCAGTCGTTGACAGTTGGCGTGTGCATACATGAGCACACACGTGTTAATAAACACACAACTTGACAAACGGCTCTACACATGGATGGAATTCACACTAACTGTATAATGCAAACATGCAGGTTAATTGGCGTGCAGCGTGCAGCGTTGGCTGCGTTTGGATTTGCGGTACACTCTGGATCACGCTGTTTATGAAAGGCGAAGTTCCAGATTTCAATGAAATGATGAACTGGCTTAAATAAACACATTTTTCAGATGCGCCCTACTGGTAGAGCAGTTTTACTTTGGCTGGCTGTGCAAAAACAGATGATGATTAAAAGCTTCATAGAGAGCCGAGAAATAGTTTGCTTTACTTTGTTTGAAAATGACATTGGAAATTATTGCATAAAACATAAAATGATAGTGATTTTGAATATTAGTGTAGTAAATAGTGTAGGTTATTTGACTTGCATGCTCTATTTCAAGTCTTTCAAAGCCATATAATAGTTTTGTTTCATTAATGAAATCATTTGTAAGTAGAGTTCTGCAAGTAATCAAAACACACTTTTTGACTCCAAGAATTATGAAAAAACAATAATCAAGGTAAAATGATTATTGTGACCCATTCCACCCCTTCACAAACTTCACGTTCGACTTTCTCAAATTGGGCCTCTTTTGGTTTATTTAAGTTTATTAGATTATTTGTGTTTATTTGAGAACTTGCACTGTTCCTCAACTTTCTATGCATGCACTCCCATACAGAACAAAAAACAGATAAATAAACTAAACTTTTATCTCCTGGTTTGTTCCTCAACGGTCAAATACATCTAAAGACATGCAGTGTTTGTTAATAATTTACAATAACAGTGAATAATTCTAGATGTAATAGCAGCCTTATTTAAAGAAAATGTATATTTAATATATATACTGTATATCAGTATCTTTAAATAAATCGCTTATAACATCATGTGACCTAATCATGGTAATAAATCGTGCTTACACCAAAATTTTATCAAATAATTGAACAACACCTCTTCTGTTTCTGTCAAACCTCATTTTTTAATATATGCCTCCACATATTCAACCTTGTTTATGAGAAAAACAAGAACCAATGTCGTTCGGTATCATTAGCATCCTAACACACAGTATCTCCATCTGACTTTGTTGTAAGAATGAAAGCAGCATAAATCTTCTTCAAAACATTCCTTTTGTGTTCCACATCAATGTGAATGTGAGGAAATTATTGCAGAAGATTAATTTTATGTGAGCACCCACCGGCTCTGTAAATGTAATTTACGGAAAAATATAATTGTTGAGTTGGTACTCAGTTTGAATTACCTTGCCAAATAGACCTAAAATGGACTGTTTGCTTGTTACAATGGCTTGACAGTTCTGTTATCCATGGGATGTCACATCAGGGGAATAACTGGTGCTCTCCGGAATAACATATCAGTCCTCAGCGACCCACTGCCTCTAATCTACCACCTGGTCATCACTGCTATATTTGCACTTCTTGTCTTCAAGCATTTTTAATTATTTCATGCCAAACACACCCTTATCTCCCACAAACCTTTTTTCTAATAAGAGTTAAAGACAGACAGTAATTAACTACCAAGTGAACACACACATACACAAGTGCTGTTGCTCTTTTCACGTCTTTTGACTTTGGTCTGTGTGTATATACATGTAAATATAGTTGCTCAATGCCAATGCCCATTTTCCTGAACAAACACAAGGGACCCAGAGCCACTACTTGAGTAAACCAGCAACCATCAGCACAGCAAACATGTCCACACACACATACTACTTCTCTACATAACGTTAGATTTGTGTGTGTGTGTGCGAATGTGACCTTCAGAAGTGCAGAGACATGCTGCAGAGAGTTATAGGAAGTCAGTGTCCATCTCCATCTCTTGTGCCTCATTGATCGCCTAGTGTCCTACACACACACACACACACACACACACACTTTTCCTTTTGATAGTCATCCTGTGGCCGTACAGTATGTGTACTTGCATTTCATTGACTACACAGTAAAAAAAATAAAATGAGTTGTAAATAAACATTATTATTACATTATTAAAAATACTAGTTATTTGCCATACATATTTATGCTTGGTATTTATGACACCAGAACACAACTCTTAAAAATAAGGGTGCATAATGACGCCATAGAACTTTTTTTGTCTAAGTGGTTCCAGAAAGATCCTTTAACATTTGAAGAATCTTTCCGTTTTCTTCAAATTACCTTTAACTGAATAGACCAAAAATGGTTCTTCTATGGCATCCCTGTGAAAAACCTTTTAAGCACTTTCACTATTTAGAGTACACCTCATCTACATATGTTGGCATTACTTATTAGGAAGTCTTTAAAATATTTCCACATGGTCTTGGTACAGTATATTGTCTATAAATGTGTTTTTCTGTTTTGCTTTATGGCTCAGACTCTCTTTTTATATTCTTTTGTCTAGGTGTATCCCCAGGCTCAGATGCTCAGGTGAACAGCGAGAACATCCGCAATCGAGAGCAGATCCTCCAAACATTGACTGACCTCTCCAGATCCTTCCAGGACATCGCTGACCGCTGCCTTCTGGTGCTTCATCTGGAGGTCAGGTAGGTCTGACCACTTCATCTCAATCTAAAAGAACTACTCCACACACAAGTCTTAAGATATCTTCATACAAACAGCAACTTCAGTGCTGCAGATTGAAACGCTTCAGACCATCACCTCCATCAGAATTAAACGTGCTATTATTTTAAACCTTACTAAGAGTTTGCCCGGCCCAAAAGAGCACCATTAGGTCAGTCACTCTGCGTGCCCTCCTCCACAAACCCTTCCTCCCGCTTGCCTGATTATTCTCTGATATCATTTAGCTTATGTGATCCTGTTTATGATTTGGAAACAATAACTCAGGGCTCCCATGCTACGCGTTATTGACTTTTTCCATCAAGCAAATTTCCCCTGACAGTGCTTGAGGGTAAATTAAGCCATAAGAGAAGGTAAGAAGAAGAGGATGCAGGCTTTATGGTTTGGTGCATTCAGCTTCGCTTAAAGCTTTTCTAATGCTGAAGAAGAAATGGGAGGGCTGTTGGAGGCCATTATGAAAACCTCCTTTCCTTCTTTTTTTTTTTTAAGAATGCTCCTTCTTTGTGCACCTATACGCAGACTTATTAGTCCATGAACACTTCACAGATTGTACCCACAAACACACATGCACCTGCTCACAGGACATTCCATCATCCCAGTTCATTCAGCCTTTATAGAGTGAAGCGAGATATTCACTACCAGCATCTGGCTTTTCTCTGAGGACCGATGACAGTCTAGAGTGCCATTAACACTACTCCCATATGATAACAGTAACTCACTCGTTCAAACTGGTTTTCATTATTTCTTACATTTAGTGGTAGTTTAGGTTATGTGGTAATGCCCTGAGGATAGATTATGTGAAAATAAACTGAATTTTTCAACAGAACTTTGGGGAAATTAGTAGGTTTTATTATCTAGAAAAATGATTCATAAAAATCTGTATTTATTATTGAAACATAATAAAATGTATTATTATATTAACACATAGTGTATGTGGTGAGTGTATATTGTGCAATTGATATTTTATATTCTAACAAATATATGAACAAATACACACACACACACACACATATATATAAATATATATATATATATTTATAATCATAGTGCTATATATGTGTGTGTGAATAATAAATACGTAATATTATTTATATATTTATATTTATTTGTTTATTTGTTTTTGCCTTTAAAGCTGTAGGCCTACAGTATATATCATACAGGGACATTAATACAAACTCCCTTTTAAAATAAAAATTTGATAAAATGTACCAAATGTGGTATAATTAGTTCCCATGATCAAAGGCATTTTAATTGCTGTTTTCCAGGAAAGTCTGGTAAAAAGACCTTTTCATATGAAAGTGATTCATTTTGAGGTGAAGTCCTATGTGTGTTAAAACAAGTCACATCTCAAGCTTCAGGAAAGTTCTTTCTATCTGTCTCCACTGGTAATTGTCATTCCGTGACTGTCATCTCTGCCCCATCAGGGTCCACTGTTTCCATTATCTGATCCCTCTGGCAAAACAAGGCAACTACGCCATCGTGGCTAATGCTGCCAGCATGGACTACGACCCCCTGGTGGTGAAGCTGAATAAGGACATCAGTGCCATAGAGGAAGTGATGGGAGCCGCCCTGCAGCAGCACAAGTTTCAGTACATCTTTGAGGGTGAGTGACCTCTTGCCTCAACAGGAAGCCGATGCCTGAAGCAGTGTTTCTTTTCTGACTATCTTCCTGTCTCGGCGCAGGTCTGGGTCACCTGATCTCTTGTATTCTGATAAACGGAGCTCAGTACTTCAAGCGCATCAGTGAGTCCGGCATCAAGAAGATGTGCAGAAATATCTTTGTGCTTCAGCAGAACCTGACCAACATCACAATGTCACGCGAGGCTGATCTGGATTTTGCCAGGTAGAATACACAAATATTCTCAGTAGGGTTGTGCAAAAAAAACATCATTTCAAATTCAGCTTGCCTGAACAACTGGTTTCAAGGAAGACATGTAAAGCTGTGTTCACACTTTTTTGCGGCTTTTTTAAAAGCACCCGGCATCATTTTAAAATTATAATGCTATGGATTAAACCAAATTTTCACTTTTGCAATTTGCGTATCTCTTGTCTTTTTCATAAGCTTAAAGCATCTTTTCAAGTTGAAAAAAGTTAATATTTTCTGTGAAAAATACCCCACGTCAATCGCTTTTTGACATCTGACCAATTGTAATCGTAATTTCGGACTTAATTGTTGTTAGCACCATACTGTTTCCTTCCCACTATAGTGTTGTGCATCCACAAACGTCCCTATTAGCTTGAAAACCTACAGAAACTTCCTCTTTCTCGACATTTCTTCAACACTCAGCGCTAAGCTACTTATTTCAACAGCAAAGACGCCCTTAGCTACTATTTGTAATCAAAACACTACCAAAAAGCACTCTGTCACTCTGCACTGTCAGCTTTTTCTTGTTAAAAAAGGCTAAAGTGTGAACTTGCCCCAAGTAAGCTTTTCAGGGTTCATGAGAACACATTTTTTGCATTAGACACGCTTTAAGACTTTATTCATTCTTCTTCAGAACACAAATTAAGATATTTTTGATGAAATCTAAGAGCTTTCTGACTCTAGTTCATGTAACACCAGTGGTTCAGCCATAATTTTATGAAGCTACAAGAAAAATGTTTGTGTGCAAAGAAAACAATAATAACTACTTCAACAAGTAAGGCCCAAAATTTTCCTTTTTTGGGTGAACATCACATAAATGCGCACAAGGAAGATGACATAGAGAAATATATCTAGATAAACTAAATAAACAGATTATATTATATTATCAGATTTATATTGTTCAAACACACACGTTGAGTTTTTGTTTAAATAGTTGTTTGCATACTTTTTCAGCTATTAAAAAGGTTAAAGCATTGGGGGGAGGGAAATAATTCAGTTCAGTCAATATCAGCTCTTTCCAGTCAGCCTATAACAGCATGTTTCTATATTTTTATGGGAAGATCACTGTGAGGGCAGTTAAATTAAATGGAGTAATGTGCATTTTGCTGTACAAACAATAGGAATCAATACCCGGCGGATTTCTTGCATGATTATTACAGCGCTGGATTTATTGACCCCCTTCTCGCTGTCTCTCTCTCACTCTCTCTCTTTCATATATGATGTCATGTGATGTATGGGTGGTGATTGGAATTACAATACATTGTTTTCTCTATCAAACTTCCTCTGATTGACCCCTCCTACACACACAGCAGCAGCAGAGAGAGAGCATCTCTCAATAAACCCCTTATGAATACATTGGCATTACCCTCATAAACAAGCACTGTAACACCAGACTCTCGCAGCTGTACCCCTGCCATTTACATTCAGCTTTGAGTGTGTGTAAAGGCCGGTGTGTTGAGGGAATCATTGTAAGAGATGGAGGCATATATGTGGATGCTGGGAGATGGAGAAAGGCCCATGAGGAAGAGGGGGAATCGTTGGCCACTCTCCCATCTGAATGCTTGCTGTGGGCGACTGGGCCAAGGACACAGTAATAACCATCGATTTGAGTTAAAGCTGAGCAGTGCAGTGGCCAAACCCCAGCAGCGCTCCTCTCCTACGTCAGGCTTTGGTCACAGTGCCATCTAGTGATAAGAAACGCAGCGTCAGTGGAGAAAGCGTGCTTTAAAACGTGCATTTGAGCAGTTAGCATTTTTATTTATTTAGGGAGTGTAATTCGAGATTGCAGGGCTACTGCCGGAGGTTTTGATGTTTAAATCAGGAGTAAACAACTACACTAGTAGTTTTTCATTGAAATGACCTTGCGCGCATGGTGTTGGTCCAGTCCCCAAGCAAAACCAGTGTGCTTTTGCTCTCGCTACATGCTCACACACATACACATACACACACCATCTGCTCACAGCCTTAGACTGAGCCAGGCCGTGTCCCAGAGTCCTGCAGGTGCCTTAGTTATGTCTAATCAACGTCACCCAGACCTGGCAAGAGACTGCTGGTTGTGAGAAAATGGATGTGTTTTTAACTCCAGTGTTATTGTATATTAGTTAAAGACTTGTAAAAAATAAATTAAAAAATCATCTGTCATGTGGATTATTTGTTACAGAACCTCTTTATACTTTGGTATGAGCAGCATTTTGAATCCGCAGATACATATGTTGTCTAAAAAGGGACATTAAAGGCATTAATAATGTTACAAAACATTTCTATTTCAAATAAATGCTGGTCTTTTGAGTTTTCTCTTTAACTAAGGATCCAGTTTTGACAGAAAAAAATAGGTAGTGATTATAAGAAGAAATTTTTCTTAAACAGCCAATCAGCATTTTATAATGATTTCTAAAAGATCATGTGACGCTGAAGGAGTAAAGGTAGCCAAAAAATCGTCTTTGAACCACAGGAATGAATTATAATTGCTGAATGTAACTACCGAGACACTATTCTGGCCTAATGTTTTTTAAAGGAGTTTCTTATGCTCATCATGACTGCATTTATTTGATTTAAAATACAGTATTAAAATGTATTTACTATTTATTTCTTTGATGCAAAGCTGAATTTCAGTCAGTCATTACTCCAGTCTTACAGTAGGTGTCACATTATTCTTCAGAAATCATTCTAATATGCTGATTATTATTAGAATTATCAATGTTGGCAACATTTGTGCAGCCAAATTCTTTTTGGAAACTGCAAAACTTTTTTTGATGAAAAAAAAAAGTAAAAAAGAACAGCATTTATTAAAAATATATATATTTTCTAACAATGTAAATATCTGCTATAATGTCTTATCAATTTAACACATCCTTGCTAAATAAGTTTTAATTAAAAAAAAAAGAGAGAATAAAAATGTATTCACCCTGGATGCTCTCTCCTCCACATCATGAGTAGACACGCCCCTTACTGCTGATTGGCTACAAGTTTGTTTTGGTACTCGGCTTGACTCTAAAGCGATTTTGAAAAATTGATCATCACAGGAATAAATGAGATTGTAATTGTAATATTAAAATAGAATAAAATATTTTGTCACAATAGTACTTCACATTATTGCATTTTTTTATCAGGTAGATGCAAGCTTGATGAGCTTAATAAACATTTAGAAAACATTAAAAATGTACTTAAATAAGTAACTATTTAATGTGGATAACAACCAATGGGAGTGCAAAAAGTAAAGCTTACTTGATAGTGCATTTGGATAGAAAAGTCTACTAGCAACTGTTCCACAACACTAGACCATCTGATGCCAATTGTACACAAAGATGGCAAGTAATGACAGAAATCCTTCATTTTAATCTAGTGTGTGTTTCCCAAAAGCAACTATAGCCACAAGTACTGTCGTTCAGAAATTGTGAAGTTCAGAATTTCTGCGTTCAGTTTACCACCGTAGTTCGCTAACAATGCACGCCTGAGTGACTGAGTACATGAACTAAAGTCTAGACATTCTTAAATGCAGTTTTCCATATAGGCGTAGTAATTTTAAGAATAATATCAATTAGCATAAACCCCCTTAGCAGCACACAAAACACTGGAAGTTCTCAAAAAGTCCTAAAAATGTCACCAGGACAGTGTCTTTGTTTGTAAATGGCAGAATCTGCTGCAGTGAGGGCCAGCCATGCTAATCACGTTCTCTCTCTCTTCCAGCGTAAAATCTAAACCGTGCTCTCTCATTCAGTAAGGAAAGGGGAATTTGTTAGGAATTCACAGTTCAGTGACCGGCTGACTGACATGCATGGGTCAGAGGTCAAGCTGTTGGAAAAGCACCTGTCTTGTGAGGCCATTTGTAAAGGCTTCTGGAAAAACGACATTTAGTCAGCGGGTCAGGGTGACGGCTTGGACTGTTTACAGCACGGCTGCACTGTACTCTCGATAACTACAAAACAAACCCACAGCTGTTCTTGACAGCACGTTAGTCTTTCTTTTTGAACATATGTGAGTCACATGAGCCTTTTCTCCTTATCTGTTGTGTTTATCTACATGTACTGCTCTGCATTTTCACATTTCTTCACGCCTGTGCTATGTTCTTGACTTTTCGGTTATCACTTCAGTAATAAGAGGCCATGAAAATCTAACTTCCATTGGGCACACATGAAAATAACCAGAATCCCTAATAAGTTATGGTACTGTTTTTGGATGCCATTAATTCAATTAGGCAACACTGTGACTATTGCAGTGCTTTTGATGTGCTTTTATTTGCCTGCTAGAATTATGTTTCAGTTTATTTGGGATCAGACCAAACTATTTATTTCAATTAATATATTCTATAAATTCAGTGATTTATCGATATCGGTCATCTTTCAAAAATGCTTACTCAAGTCTTAATTTTGCATTTAAAATAAGTAAAAAAATATTTTAGTTTATTACTATACAATGAATGTATACTTTTGAATATGAGTATTTTTTTTCCACTTTTCCTTTAAGAAATAGGAAAATGCTTTAACAATTTTTATGTTTTAAATTTTTTAAACAACATTTTTTTTTATTTTATTTTGTTTATTTTTATATTATATTATATTCTTATATTTTTATTAAATATAGATTTAATGTATAAACATATATTTTTCTTGTATATATATAGCATATACATGTGCTTGTTTTTTGTATACATATATACATATACACAGTATATATACACAAACACATATATTAAGTAAACAAATATTTTTATTTCAGATGCGATTCATTGTTTGACTAATTTGTACTTACTGCAATTGTGTTGAAATGATGATTTATGAAACTGCAAGGTAAAAATATTGTCCAGCTCTACTTCTACTTCAGCTACAGCCCAGAAACCCTTTTTTGAGCCTGTTCTATTTTCTATCCCATGATTCCTTCTGTTCAGGTGTTTTCTAATATGTAGACCAGGGTCAGATCGCCTCATTTCAAAGCCTCACCTCACTTTAGAACAGAGCAGCTGATGAAAGAGCATTCCGTCTGCAAAATGTTCCCATTAACAGGAAAATCGGAGCTGTCAAGCATGCAGGAGGGAATGTCCTGAATGCCTGATATGCTCTTTTGCACGGAAGGCACTGGCATTTGTTACTCTGGTGACAAGTATGTGTGTTCTGTTTGATGGAGGGGATCGTCTTGGGCATCTTGCCTGCTCTCGCTCTCTCTCTCTCAGCCGCTAACTAATGTGTTGCTGAGAATGCGCTGACAGAAGCAGCCCTTAATGGCTTTAATATTGTACATGCTGGAAATTGGAGGAAATGAATTGTGCTGATTTGAGTTTTTTTTCACCATCTCCCTTCGCAACAACATACATCTCCCTGCATCTTTCGCCGCATGCATCATAAATTAGCTTAATACCCTTTGTATGCACTACTGTACACACAGAAAATGTCTAGTTAAAACTTAATGGCACTCACAAAACACACACACAGGTGCAGGTTGATGTGTGAGAAGTTCCTGCTCTTTATTACCTTCTAACGGGAGAGAGGATTGGGTGAGGAGAGGAAGGGAACTGTTTTAAAAGCCAAGGAGAGTTAATCAGATTAGCAACTCGCCGTGATTTCCCTAAATGCTTTTAAATGTGTGTGAAATGAAGTGTGGAGAATGTCATAGTTGGCACACCCATCAAACAAACAAACATACAGAAGCACGTAGAAGACAGCTGCCCTCTTTATGTTGGATTAAGACCCCATGAAATTGCTTGCCGAGAACTATATATTTGGCAATATTATAAAAGTGCCACAGTTTGTGTTTCAGTGTTATTTTAATATCATTAATTTTAGTATTGTATTCTTTTTTTCTAGGTAAGTTCCTGTTTTAATTTAATTAGGTTTTTTTTGCTGATTTTTACTGTCCTTTTTAATGCTTGTATTTCTGTGTGTATATTATGTTTATTTATTTATTTGTTTATTTATTTAAATTTATTTATTTAGTTTAATTTAGTAAATCAATTTAAACTAAATTAAAATAATAAATAATGGCTGAAAATCCTAATTAATTTTTTTCAATTTTTTTATATTAGTTTAGTATATTTTATTTTATTTTATATAATGTTTTATTTTTAGTTGACTATAATAGCACAGTTTTTTTTTTTTTCACAGTTTTTTTTTATATTAGAAATCTTGCCTTGACAACTGTCATAAAATTAAAGTACTAAAATTATTTAAAAACAACAACAAAAAAACAAGAACCAATAAAATTGTCAAAAGCACATAACAAAATTGTAAAGATGAAACTAAATTTCAAATTAAAACCTGAAATGTAAAAATAAAAGCTAATTTAAAATATAAATAAATACTGTAACTGTAAGCAAATATCAATAGAACAACATTGTTGTCTCAGATCGTGCAGTGGAAGCAGCAGTCAAATACTTAGCAGTTTAACATTCAACTTTAATATACTGTACCTGTGGTAAACAAAGAACGAACTACACGCATCCAAAACGAAACATTGTAACCTTGACGATCGTCGGACAGGACTAAACACAACAGGCTTAAATACCTAAGGACAGGTGAGGGACACTGGTGGCAAGGGTTAACTAATTAACTAAACAAAAACAGGATCATGACCATACAAGGATACACATGACATCATAACCGAAAACTAAGACATTAAACTAGTGACAGTAAACACAGACTCTGACAATTGTATATTATATATTCACTTTTACTATATTACTATGTTTGAATACTTTTCAAAACATGTTGTTTGTGTTCTCTGAAAGAAAGAGAACACATACTATATATTTGAACAGCCAAGTTTGGGTGTCAAATAAAAGTGCTGCATACGAGACAGTCCTGTTTTGAGCTCTAATGAGCAGGCAGCACCAGGTCTGGTGGATTAACGCCCTGGCACAGGAAGGGTTACTGGGACACTGTCCTGTCAGGACTGTTATAAATGGCTGTGTTTTTTCAGTGTCAGAGATGAATGGGGGTTAATGGAACTGCCCTCTCTCTGTCCTGCAGGTGCACTTGTGCTCACATTCACACTTTTCGGCAAGCTTTTCAGCGTCTTGTGGGTTGAATCTGTATTTTTCTACTGACTGAATATGCTGTGATCATTTGATTTTTCATGTTAGTGTTAATCTGCAGCATTAGAGCTCAGCATTTTAGGGGCGTAAGGGCAACGCCATTATTTCCAAGTACTTAGAAAACCTTTTTCACCAAGAAGGTTTAGTTGAAGACAGCAGATCTCTAAGATGTTTGAGCGTGTGTGTCTGTCTTTCATTTAGTGCTCCATTTCCAGTCAGTGGCCTGATCATCTGTTTGGTTTCCATTACATTTCCCTGCTAATCTTTAAGGAATGGAGTAAAGGTTAGCTAAAGTTTTTTAAAACAGCATCCAATGTAGAATTGGCCTAACTAATTCTACTAGTAGTAAACGTGAGCTGTGTTGCTGAGTGATTTTAGCATCTTGCTAGGTTTTACTAATAATCTTTGTTTTATAAAAAATATTTTAATATTGTATATTAGTGCTGTCAAACGATAAATCGCGATTAATCACATCCAAAATAAAAGTTTTTCTTTACATAATATATATTGTATTCACTGTTTATGTACTGTGTATATATATATATATATATATATATATATATATATATATATATATATATATATATATCTCT
>JAUCMT010000088.1:5539989-5567192 GCA_032357475.1 Enteromius thamalakanensis
TCAAACACCAATATGACATTATTTACAGGTTTTTACTTTACTTTCAAAATTATTATTATTGTTACTTAAATTAAATAAAAAAAATGTTGACCTCATGCAATTATTTCAGGTAAAATTGCTTTTACATTTATATTGTTTTTATAGAGTTGTAGCTGTAAAATATGATTGTTATTATATATATATATATATATATATATATATATATATATACAAAATTACATTGTAGTGTTTTTAAGGAAACAATTAATTATAAGTATATTATGTATTTTGTTTAAAATTATATAAATACTATATATAGCAGTAAATAATTAGCTGTAAAATATGTTTGTAGTTATTTTTTCTAATAGATTTTTCAAAATAATATTAAACTTTATAGTATTTTTTTTAAAGAAAATGGTTAATGACAATTATAAGTATATTTTTGACATTTACTATAATGAAATATTTTGCTTAAAAATAAAGTTTATATATATATATATATATATATATATATATTGTATTTTATATTTTAAAAGTTTTTTTAAAAAATCTATATTTTATTATTTTAAGCAACAATATATTTTTATAATAAATTCTCTTGTATTTTCAAAAAATATATATGTTGGTGAAAATGACAAACTAATGTGTTTTGTCTATAGATAAAGTTCAGCAACACTTTGAACAAAACTTTGAATGACATCCTGCGAAATAAGTCTTTTATTCTTTCTCTCTCTGTGTTTTTATCTGCAGGCAGTACTATGAGATGCTGTATAACACAGCCGACGAGCTGCTAAACCTGGTGGTTGATCAAGGGGTGCGTTACACAGAGCTGGAGTACATCAATGCTTTGAGTCTCCTCCACCGCAGCCAGACAGGCGTGGGAGACCTGACCGTGCAGAACACGCGGCTGCAGCGCCTCAAAGAGATCATATGCGAACAGGCTGCCATTAAACAGGCTACCAAGGATAAGAAGATCACTACAGTCTAGACACGCACATTTAAACTGTATCTACTAATGCTCTGAAAGGGTCCGTGTTACTGCCGATCGATACTGTCACAAGCTTTGATTCACACTTTCAAGCAGACATTAAAGTGGTTTCATATAATTTCCTTGCCTTCCAATATTTTTAGATACATTTCTGACCAGGGCTTTGCACACACAAATGCACACACAGACATGTTCTAATAAATGAATCCTGTGTATCTTTTCTGGTTAAACCAGGCCAATACCTTTCAGAGCGAGAGGACGGGTTCTTTTATTGTGGCTTGGGGACATTTTCGTCTCATTTTCTTACTTTATCAAACCTCTGCTCTCAATTATAAAATCTTCCAGCATGCCGTCTCTCCCTGCCCGGCCCGGAGCCTGTGTCTGGAATAACAGATGCCAGATTAAAACGCCAAGCTTTATTATCAGGGGGAAAAAAAACCAGCTCGCCTGCCGCTTGTTGATTTGTTCTTTTTGCTAGAGAGGAAATAAAAATCGCTAACCCCATTCAGCTTAAATTTCTCCCTACTTGTTGCAGGTATAATTTCATGCACATGTTTTTGTTAGTTACGATAGTCATTGATTATGATGCCATTATGACATCACTATTATTATTCCAGGTTGTGGCGAGGAAATGAGTTTCTAAGCCTTGCCCTTCGACTGTGTCTGCTTTAATTTGAATCTGAACCTCTTGTTCAAACAGACACAAAACCCCACAGATCACTCTTGCTCTGTTCTAGGCTATTTTTAGTTCATTAATTATGAAGAATAGAGCAAGAGAGAAAGCCATCGATACAGAACACAGGCGTTAAGCAGGAAGCCACCCGAGCAATTTATCAAAATGACTCCACCGCTCGAATCAATAATTGCCACCAGGTTTCCACAGAGAGCAACACACAGCAATGATCTTTCATATTCTTAGCACATTAGAGTTGTGTATGAATGTCGAAGATGTGTTGGAGCAGCGGTTAGACATTAAAAATGTCATGTCTGCCTTACTTATAATGTATCTAGTAAGAGGGGCTTACTAAACGGATACAGACGAGGACAGAACTGTGTGGGTTTGTGTGCTATTACCAGGGTCCTCCTCAATGTTATTTAAATTAAGTGACTGGCTCAAGCACTCCTGTTAGCATTATACCATGCAACTATAGTTCATTTAGACATTACTACAACACAGTCTTTTGTTTGCACAGAATATCTCAGAGCAACACTATTTCATGCCTTTGTTTTCCTGTATTTTTAGTATGCATGTTGTGTCTAGCTTTTAATAACATTTAATATGTTCATGTACATGCTTGTAAATTTCAATCGATTGATTAAAAGTCCTTTGTTTGAAGCTACTGAATTCTGCCAATGCTAATGTCAAAATAAAAATAAACGAATATAGCAGAAACAAGCTTTGAATCTTATTTTCTTGTACTGACTTGCCTGAAGAGAGTGTCTGTATATATATATATATATATATATATTTACTTTTAGAACTTAATGCACCGTGTTTCATTTGATGTTATGCTGTTACCGATTATTAACATGTGCTAAAAGTACTTTTTGATTTAGCTTAACTGCTTCAGTTCATTTAAGTGAGCTTTACTGGGATGGGAGTTGTTAAAATGCATTATTTACAATAAAAAATATTATGTTCCAGTCATGCGCGTGTGCACAACGCGCCACTTTATTAGTTTACTTTTAGTTACCAGGCAACCGATGCGCGTGCCACTCCACGTTATTTTAGCCTCTCACAGAAAGTCTTCTTTTACTAGCGTCTAGTTAGTAGTTAGGGGGGGACAAAACGTCGTTATTTGTAAATAATACCGTCAAATAATCGATCTTCGGCGTTTGTGTTAAGCTGGACATGTCAGACTCCTTCCTTTCCCCAGTAATAAGCGCTGCTCTCTGGAGACTGGAGACCATGGAGACAGCAGCAGAAGAGAGATGACACAGTCAATACACACAACAGCAATGGAGGTAACTTAACAGTCCTCAAACTTGACTCTTTACTCGTATGTGATGTAGTTTTCTTTGACACTTCACTCAATGTAGCCAACATTTAAAGCGGTTTCCTTGCTTTATTCCTATGAAATGAAGAATGGTGGTGAATTAATGGAGGACGAGGTGTTCAAATGCCTGTCCATCCTGGGACAGTCAGCTACCGGGCTCCAGCACACCTACCTTTGTCTCTCTGTGCCAGTGAGTGGTCCTCACACACATTTGTGCTTGTGTTATTGTTGGTTTTCCATCGACTTGTATTGTTTTTAGATAACAAAACTCTTATATTAAGCTAACTTATATGCATTTGAAATATTTATTCGCTTTTAAATTGTATTTTTCACTCTTATAATCTGTAAAATATATGTCTGTCTTGATTTAATGTGTATATTTTGGTTTTTGTGAACAGTCACATGACCACATTTGTCAAAAACATTTAAAAAATTAGCTTTAACATCCAAGATGTAGAAGAGTTTGCTAACATCACTTGCTATCCAGCAGATCCTGTGTAGTGAATGGGTGCTGATTTTTATTAGCTGTTTGGACTTTAATTCTAATGGCACCCATTCAGTGCAGAGGATCCATTGGTATGCAAGTTATGTAATGCTATTGTACAGTTGTAAAAGGTACATTAGAGAAACATTTTGAATAGTAGCTTAATTCAAATGATAAATTTACAGATTGCGGTTATCATTACTTTTAATCATTCCTCTTTCCCCCTCAAAAGCTGTATGGTTAATATATTAAGAGAAATTTTTGATAAAGCATATACAGTCACTAGCTGTTTTGACTGTTAACTGTGTAAAGACTTTATTTAGGATATTATTAATCTGATTTCTATCGGCTGGTCTCCACAATGGTTTTAATGGCCTTGTGGGAACATTTGCTCCCCACAGTGTGATCTACACACACACTGACACCCTTACATCCCTATATGCAACAATTGATATTGTCCATATACAATTTCCCAAGCTTACACAAAAGAGCTCGAGGGTAGAATATTAATATATATTTTTCCGGAACCACTGATATAGTTTAGTTGCATGACTTCTCTGGAGAAAGAGAGAGACAGAAGTGGCCTCCAAATTAGTTTACGTCCTTTTCCTAATGCGTCATACTCTCCTCTAGTTTCAGGGTTTTACCGGATGACATTTTATTGGCACCTTAACTGAATTTCTGATTGTGTTTGGCCACAGGGGCAAGACTTGAGAAATGTCTCTATTTTATGCAATTACGTCTATCTACAAAAGCTGGAGCTTCCCTACAATAAAATCAAAGGTAGGTTTACACCACTTGATTGTTTGTGTTACAAGAAAACTATATGGTGAAATGAAATTTGCTGTCATGTTTCAGACCCTCTCATATTTGTCTTCCACTAATGTAGATATTTGCTCTAATATCCTCTTGTTGAAAATGTTTGCCAGATTTTTTTTTTTCCATCCGTGCCCTTCATGGTTGCTTGGTAGCGGGATAAATAATCTCAGCTGTGCGAATGCTTGTCATCCATCTTTCTCCTGCTCTTTCTGCCTAATGTTTTGTGACTGGTAGATCTATCCTGCGTGAGTCACATGCCACACCTCATCATCCTGGATGCTTCCCACAACCAACTCACTGAGTTCTTTGGATTCCAGCCGCCAAAAAATCTCAAGGTGATTCAATTCACTACAGAGGGGATAATGTGATGTCATGTGAGGTTCAACTTTCTTATGCAAAAGTGAATGAAAAAATAGCGTCATTAGAGTTTTTTACTTTAAATTAAATGTAGTGTTTACCTTATAATTGATTTTACTCATCTAATCAGGGTTAATGTAAGTTTAAAGGTAAACAATTTTATTCCCATCTTTTTTATTTTTTTTCCATTGATGTTTGTCTTTCACATACTGTACTGTCCATTTTTCTCTTTTTTTTACATTTTTTTTTTAACCAAAGGAGGTAAATTTCTCACATAACCAGATGTCCGCAATGAAGGATCTTTCTGCATATTCCTCTTTGACCAAACTGATTCTTGACCATATCCTTTTGAAGATGCAAAGCATGACACATCATTTCGCAACTCATTTTACTTTATGTCAGAGCTGGGAATGATACCATATTTGAGTTGACTGCATTCTTGTACAAAAGTCAGAAAACCGAAATGAATGCCTTGAAAAAATGTAATATGCTACCCTAAACTTAGCAACAATCTCACTAACTGTTGAAGGGTCACTCCACCCTGAAATGAAAATTTTGTCATTAATCACCCAAACCCCAAAAACCATCTTCAGAACTACAGTAAATATTTTGGATGATAACCATTTAACGAATACTCTCCAAAATGGCGTTACATTGGAGACGAATTGTTGAATAAAGTCATTATTTTTATTGTCTTTGAGTACAAAAAGTATTCTCGTCATTTCATAAAATCCCGATTAAACAACTGACTATTTTGGATTATTTTGACGATGTCTTTCAGGCTTTCCTGGCCCTCGACAGCAGTAATTATTTGGCAGTCAGTGGGACAGTCAAATAAGTTTTCATCTAAAATATTGTGTTCTGAAAATGAATAAAGCTTTTACTGGATTGGAAAAACATGGGTGATTGATGACAAAATGTTCAGTTTGGGGTGGAGTAACCCTTGAAAATTAAAAAAAGATATTTGACGTGCATTGAGGCAGAAGTCATGGTTAATAGAATTGGTCCCCAAACTAAAATATGACATACCTGTACAGGGAACTTAGAATTTCATGCTTCCGAGTACAAATGGAATGCTCCATTGATTTTGTGAATCGATTGAAGCAGGAAAAGTGAGTGTCACATGCTAAAATGGAGCATGTTGGTAAACGGTGACAGGCATCGGTGACATCAACCAAAAAGAAAATTTCCAGAATTTGAATAGCTAAGGGTGTCTAATAAAATTAACTTGACTGATTTGTGTAGACTTTAAACTATTGATTTGTTAAAAACAAGTGTATGAAACATTCTTTGACTGTCCCTTGCTGTTCAGATAATTCATTTAGTGCCATCAGGGGGCTGGAAAAGTGCAAAAGGCTCTCACACCTCAGCCTGGCCCATAACAACATCTCCCGCATTAGGGGTCTGGACCATCTGCCTCTCAGAAAGCTCTGCCTGGTACTAAACACGAACACACACTCACCATTAATAACTGCAACAGTTTTAACACAGCTAATTTATTCCCAATGATTAATAAGTGCAGAGAAGTATAAAATATGAATGTATTTCATGAAATATTTACTTGTTAAGAGCAGGTTTGCAGATTAATTAATGTGTGTTTTGAGGTGAGAAATTAATAGTGGGACGGCAGGACAGGTATAGAATATGTAACTATAAAATGTTCATTTCTGTTTGGGAAAATATGTCTCTCCATGATGGGGCGATAAATAAATGTAATTACGCTTGATTTTAATTTGAGACTGGAATGCAGAAATGAGAGGTCTTTCCTCTAAGTGTTTATGATTCTCTGCTGGATTAATTAACGTCAGCCTGCAAAACCTGTTGACATATTTTTCTGCTCACCCGTAGTATCTCCCCGTCACCTGTCATCCTCTTTCAGATTATGTTGTTGTGTCAACACTTTTAGAAAGGTTACCATGCTTTTTTCCCGTGATTGTGTGGGCAACACTACAGCCTCTTGTTTTGGCACCATTTTGATACCGCTGACAGTTATTCTTTTTTCCCAAACCATCATCTAACTGTGTATTTTTTAGACAGTATGCACGATTAAGCTCCAGCCTTTTCAGAAAATATAACAAAGCCTGGTGTTGAAGCCCGCCATATGGCCGGCCAGCGTGCCACCAGACCTTTGCCACTCAGCTGAAGGATGTTTATGCTGTCCTTTATCAAAGAGATTCTTCATCGTCAGCAGCGCAGCGTCCTTTGGTGTCCACGTCTCACAAGGCCAAGCTGCTGGCTTGAGAGAGCCTGGACCATTTTCAAAAAAAAAAAAAACTCCCACACGCTGAACCTGTCCACCCCCCAGTTATTCTGAGACCCTGAACAGCGTGCACCTGTCAGCCTGTTCCGCTCACACCCATCACACTTTGGTTCTGGGGCTTCCAGAGCCCCTCGTGATTGTTGTTCCCTGCTGTTCTGCGCCAGGCATGGGGTTATTATAAGGCCAAGGCTTTAGAAGCTGGAATCTTTTTGCCCCTCACATTAGGTTGACAATTTGACCCTTTTCATTGAGAGAGTTGCCAAACATATTGGTTAAGCTAAGATGTTTTCTCTCATTTACTGTAGGGTGTTGACACTCTGATGTCTAGTTGAATGGGCATTTAATTAAAAAAAAAATTATTACCTTGTTTTTGTGTGTTTACTAATTTGTATTGAATCCAATTATATTCAAGGATCTGATCTGGGTTATTTTAGCATTACCAACATATTTTAAAATGTTTAGACTTTTTACTCCTTTTTATTTTATTTTAGTTTTCGTCATTTTGTTGTCTGCTTTTGTCATTGTTTTTATTATTGTTTTGTTTTTTTTGTCTATATGAATGCAGTTTTAATTTGCTTTCTGTTATATTTTTGGTTTTAGTTTGTTATTTTCTATTTCAGTTTATTTCAAACATTTTTAATGATTTTAAGTTCCAGTTAACTATGATAACCCTGAACTCAACCAAAACGATTGCACCCTGATTTCAAACCTAATTCAAGGGCTAGGAAAGCGAGGTTAGACTGACATAGGCTGTACGGAAAGCCTCTTGTTCATTGATATGCACTCGCTACATCTTACCAGATGTTCGCCTGTCAGTCCCTACCCATCAGCCTTGAATTACCTGAGCTCACCTGTCAATCACGCAGCCACAGCCAGACAGAAATGGCACATGACCCTGCAGATCATGTGCAGAGCTTTTGACTTACTGTTTTTTACCTTATTCATTGATAGTGAATGATAGTTGTATTATATGTGGGGTTTTTTAAGAGTGGAAATGTGATACAGAAGATTGAGAATCTCCAGACTCTGAGCAACCTGCAGGTTCTGGATTTGTCCTGTAACCGGATTCAAAGCCTCTCTGGTCTCCAGAACCTCCATCTCCTGGGAAACATCAACCTTGAGAGCAATATGGTAAAGGAGCTGGCAAATTCCTGTCCTTTTATATTATGCAAATGGCTCTAAAGTTATACCTCAGAGCATAAACACACCAAAAGGGACCAATTTAACCAAGTAAAAAAGGTTAGAAAGGAAAATGTGAGATCTGGCAGAAATTAGTACTATATATACTGTATATATATTCTAGTTCTGAGAGTGTATACTGTATGTGGTATCATATTTCACTCAACTCATAATTCTCTTTGTTTTTCTTGTGTATCAGATCAATGAGGTAAAGGAGGCCGCACATTTGCATGACCTGATACTGTTGAGAGAAATTAATCTCCTCAGAAACCCAGTACAGGTGAAGGTGCCATAAACATATCTGAACCACAATACTGGACCTAATGTCATACTTAATGCCAAATGCTTTCTTGCAGGACCAGGATGACTATAGACTAGCTGTGATCTTCCTACTTCAGCACATCATAATTCTGGATCAACACAGTGTAACTGCAGAGGAGAAGGTGATTATGTGATCTGGAGTAGAAGGAACAATTGCTTTGCATGTTTAGTTTCCAAAAAAACAGTGAAGTACTGTTTAAGGCTTTGAAATGGAGGAAGCCTATTTCTATACAAAAAGGAAAACATTTTGAAGAGCATTTGCTGGCTGGTTGAAGTCAAGAGCTCAGTGTTCAAGGGCTGAACTGAATTGTAAGAACTTGAAAGTAACTTGAAAACTCAGAAAGTTTGTCGTAAAATAAAGCATGTATATGAATGATTATGTCAGGGTTGAGTAGTGAGTCTCATTCCTGTCTTTCGTTTTCAGGTGTCTGCTGTGAACAAGTACGACCCTCCTCTGGAGGTGGTCGCAGCCAGAGATCACATGACCCACTTGGTATATCAGCTCATGCAACCTCAGGTTATTTTTGACAGGTACGACTTTTCGATCCACTTTCCTCTTCATTTTTTGAGCCTGTCTAGTCCACAAAGGCCACTTAAACAGAAAGCCCTTCAAACCACTCACAGTGTTCAGGTCTGAACTAAAATGAATTCGGAGCTTTGTAGCGAGGATGTTTGAAGTCACCCAGTTGGTGGTTTAACTCACATGAAGTTCAATAACATGGGTCACAACAACTAATATGCATTTTCGCATATTATTCCACAAGTACTCTCCCCAGTCTGGATGCTCCGTATCCCATGCTGGTCCTCACCGGCCCCCAGGCCTGTGGCAAGAGGGAACTGTCCCATAAGCTGTGCCAGGAATTTAGCGACTATTTTGCATATGGGTAAGTAGCAGTTTGGGAGTGCATTAGGAAGTCACTAAAATCTTATTATGTGATGTTATTTTGTTTAAGATCTGCACTTTATTGGGAAAAAAAATACATTGCAATATTTTGTTTTTCTGCAATATGTATTGCAATATGAAGAAAAAAAAACAATTTCCTGTTGGGGTGTGCATTTGCATAGAACAAAAAAATAATGTAAAAAAGCTTCCTTTTTCTGAAGACATCTTGTGTGAACCATTCTGGGACTTTTCACCTTATTTTTTACCAGTTTTTTGACCCGTTCAGTATGACTATAAAATAATAATTATTATTAAATAAATAATTACATTTACTGGATAAAAAAAGGAAATATATTTCACAGTTATTTTAGTGTAAAATCACAAAATATTGTAAAAAACTGTTTATTAATAATCATTTTATAGTACTATATATATGTCCTAATTTTTTTATTAGCAAAAATTGAACTATTAATAATTTATTTTAGCATTTAACTGCAAATAAAAACTGTAAATGCGCTGTCATTTTTAGGGCTTTTTCAATATAATAATCACACTATTTATTTCAATAGTGCAGTTCTAGTTTCTTTGACCAATTTGTTTGTTTTAGTGCGTGCCACACCACCAGAGGGCCCTATTATGGGGAAGAGGATGGATCCGACTATCACTTTGTCACTGAGGAAGAATTTCAGAACATGATTCAAATGGTAATTATCTGTCCAGACTTTTATCATATTTTGTTCTGCTTTGGCAGTATTTTACTCCTACACATTTAGATTTTTTTGTTACAGTTTTATGCCCATTCATCTGCAGAAACAGACGTCCCCAGGCCATATTGGTCTATAAAGCAATGACATGCCAAAAATGTGAAAAGGGGAAAGAATTCGCCCTAGATTCTCTTTCTCCCCAGGCCCCTCAGGTGGTTCTGAGAGAGTGCACACCTAGTCTGTGCATCCACTATCTCATTTAGCTCTTAAGTGTTGCTATATAAGTCCAATGTTATTGATTGATAGAGGCTGGAAGGAAGCCTTTTGATGTGTGATTATAACCTTATGCCTTCAGAGCAGAGAAAGAGTCGAGTTTTACAGACTAAACTCCCCTACTTATATCACACCGACACAGATGTGTGTCAGCATTCTGCAGACATGAACGCTACTTGGTGCTTTTCTCTAGGCAAAAAACTAAAGCAAATAGAGGATTAGAGCATAGTTGGGATTTGTACTTGTGTTTTAAACCATCTTGACCAGAGATGTAAGAACATGTGCTTGCGAATAAAAGCTTGAAAGCGAATGACTTCGGCGTTGCTGCAGCTAAATGGACCCAGGTGCAGTTGAACACAGGGGTCAAAGTTTTGTCTGTGCAAGAAGAACGATGTTCCCTTGCAACCCACAGGTCAAGAGTTCAGGACATTCTTCAGTGAATCTGTGCCGAACATCCATGATGACGCACATCCTGAAGATGAATTTGAGCTCTATGGCATCAGTACAGTGTCTTTTTTGTTTTATTCTTTCACTGTCAGGGTCAATTCGTCCAGACGATGCAGTACGGAGGACATTGGTATGGCCTGTCACGGGAAACTATTGAGCGTGTGGCTCGCGAAGGTTTGGCCTGCTGTGTGCATATGGAACTAGAGGTATGGAATCAAGAAGAACATTTGCACCATGTTGACCAAGTTCAAAACTGCAATTAATTACAATGAATTTATTTTTGTGTGTTTGTTCCAAAACAGGGAGTGTATAGTTTGAAGAACTCATATTTTGAGCCACGTTATGTCTTGCTCATCCCCACTGTTGTTGACAATTACATCTGCTTTCTCAAAGCAAGAGGATTCTACAGCAATGCTCAAATGGAAACAGCTGTGTCTCGTATAGATTTGTATTCCAGGACCAACAGAGAATCACCTGGCTTCTTTGACAGCATCATACCTTGTGGTAACAAACTTTTATTAACCCATTAAGGACAGTTACACTATCTAGATGTCTAGAGGAATACATTTTTATTTTCTTTTGTTAATTATAAAAAAAAAAACCCTAAAGACTGAACTGACCACACGACTTGAGATCTGAAACGATTTTAAAATGCTAGGCATCATAGACTTACTGAATTTGTAAACAGTCAGATAGGAAAAACTGGTTATCATAGACTTCCTGAGCTACCGGGCTTTAAAGTTGTTACGATCACAACAAACTGAAGCAGAAACATGGGCTTTGTTTGCTAGAAGATGCGTGACAGATGAAAACAATATGTATTCTAAAATTGACTCAAAAAAGTCTCTGACTGGATGGAATCATAGTCAAAGTTAAATAATTAGAGTCTGTAAACATCACATACTTCATTTTCTATTAAATTTCTCAACTCAAATCTACAACTGACTTGTAAATTGGAGGGAAATCGGGGGAAATATCGTGTTGTGTGTTCTAGCCTTACAATAAAACAGATCTTTACCTGCCTGATCAAAGTTTTTCATGGAAAATAAATTGCTCTTTCAAATGCCCCTTCTTTTGATCTCATCAGATGACCGTGCTGAGGCCTACCAGACCTTAAAACAGCTGGTGAAGGAGTACATGGGTCTAGAGGAGCATGGAGGAGGAGGTGACAACAGCTCAGTGACACCTGACAACACCTCCTCAAGTAAGCTTTCACAGTCTCAAGACCCAATGATATAACATGACATGCACCATGTTCTTTCCAGTGTTGATATTGTAGAGCTGGAAATGTATTCTAAGAGTTTATTGTATCTTTATTTATCTGTGTATTCATTTCATTTTATTGGCTTCTTCAGAATAACACACTCCCAATTTGATTTCATGGTGCCTTTACATGAAGTCAGTTATGTCTGCGGGGCACTTTGACAGGATTATAAAGAATATAGTTGTAAATAGTTGTACTCAGTGTGAGGCTATGGCATTTCACTGCTGCAGCCACAGCAGACATCTGTTCATGATGGCCGAGTGCCCTAACGACAACTCTGTTGTAGACACAACTGGCGAGTTACTGGCAGCCAACACGACAGAGGCCACTGACCTTATGGACTCCTACAGCAGAAACTACCTGAACAAAATCCAGGCCCAGATGACCCCGCAGCAGACTCCTACAGTACGTCAAAGTTATAGATTCTATTATTTTTGCACGATTATTGGCTTGAAATAATCCACAGAAGCTATCGTGGCCAGGGATAGCAGATAGGGATGAAATGAGCATTCACACTCATGCAAGCACAATATTTCTGTGAACACCACAGGAAATGGCTTCCAATCACAGACGCCAGCAGCTAATTCGAGAAGCTCTGAGCGGAAAGAGTCCTGGTGCTTATGCTGAGCTGTTTCAGAGGTAACATAACTTTGACTGTTTAGCAACTTTGATCACCCAAATGGTGTCTGTATCTAGGCAGCTACCTTCTAAACCAACATGCTAACTCAAGCACAACCTCAAAAAGGCCTGATTTGAAATGTTTTTCATAAGCAGCAACTCCACACCAACAATAATTCCAAGAGAAAAGCTAAGAATGCAACACTATACTTCTATAATATGCTTATTAATTCTAAGCATAAATGATAAGTGTACATAATGTATACTGTACTTCAAAACCTCTAACCTCTTCAAAATTTGGAGACAAGTAAGCACGGATGCATAAAGTTGCTCAATACTGTATTTAATTTTACATAGCTACAGTTAAATGGTCTAGATTTGTAAAAACAGTTGTGTTTTTGTTTAAAATGCCCAAATTTAGTCTCCTCAGCAAAAAGCACCACCACAGGCTGGTGAGTGTGTTTATAGTGCTTCACTGATACTGTTTGTGTGTGTGTCACAGAAATGCACTCACAGCTCCATCATCATTAGCCTCTCAGTCCCGGCCCCCACCCGGCCACTCTTCCTCCCCAATGCGTCCCGCTGGTTTCAGTGCTCCTGACCCCGATGAGGACAGCAGGTATGCCACACACACCTTGACATTTTCACCTCTGACCTCTGGCCCAAGAGCAGCAAAACAATTAACCTTTCCCCAAAGCCCTCTCCTTGTGTACATCATTTCCCAGGGCGTGTTTTATCTTGTAGCCGCTCCCTTTATGTTTATAACCTCCATCTCCATTTTACACACATTCAGGCTCAAATATCAAAGTTTTCATCCCTAGCTCAAAGTTAAAGCGTTCAGGTAGCTGACATGCCCCAGGCCATCTGGAAGATGTATGCGTTGGAGCACGTAAATGCAGATTTATGACTATCGGTGCTTTTGCCTCTCTGGTGTATGAGCTCGGGGACTCTAAACAGGCGAGGAAATACAAGACTACTCCTGTGAAATATGCATGTCCCCAAGATATTTAAATACACTGTAATTTAGCTCATTAAGAGGAATCCTGGGAGACTTACAGAGCTGCCCAGCCTGCGCGGAGCACCACCGTTTGCTTATTAGCTAGGAAAAAAAATGACAAAACTAATGTGCTAGTCCAAATTGTGTTAAACAGTGACTTTTTGTTTCTCATCCGCCGGGGAAAAGCAATATGCATTTGGAGTTTGTTACTTTGCAATCTAGTTATGAATTTCACTGTGCTCTTTATGAAATCAATTGAAAATGCAGGCCGTGGAATCATGGGATATCCGTGAAGGTACCACTGCCAACTCTCTAAAAAAATATACCCTATGCCAATCAAAACTGATTAAAACAGGTTTTAATGGGTGTCTTGAGACATTTGTTTATTCAGCACTGATGTGTGTTTGTTTTTGACTGAGTCCTATAGAGAATGAGTCATTTCCATATTGTTTGTGCTATTTGGATTTTCTTTTTAGCTGAATTGAGGATTGGGTTATAATAAGAACTTTGTTGGCATGTTAGTTCATTGAAATTTGCAGTCAAATTAATTATACTACTCTTAAAAAATTTGGTTCAGTAAGAATTTTTTTTATTTAGCAAGTATGCATTGAATTAATAAAAAGTGACAGTATAGATATTTAAAATGTACAAAATATGTTTGCTTTTTTATATTAAAATAGCGTAATAAAATAAGCATATTAGAGTATTTTTAAAAGGATGTGACACTGAAGACTAAAATATTACATTTAAATTTATTTAAATAGAAAAAAGTTTTTCCTGTATTTTTGATCAAATAAATGCAGCCTTGGTAACCATAATATTTGTAAAAATCCAACCCAAAACTTTTAAACTATCATGTAAATGATATGCTGATGATTTTTCCAATTTAAAAATTGTAAATTACATCAGTATTTACTGTGAAACATCTAACATAATTTGAGGATTTACATTATTGTAGCAGGTAAAGGAAGCATTAAACAGACACAAAGTATGCAATATATATATAATTCTATGACTGACAGCAAACTGGTTCATTTTAACTTCCTAATCTCTCTCTTTTTCTTTTTTTCCCTCACTCGGTCTCAGTTCTGAGGAATCTCGTGCCAGTTCTGGCCTGTCCATGAGGAGCTCAGCAGGGGCGCTCTCAGCAGCCCAGGTGTCAGACACTGGGTCAGGGCCCAACATAGAGCCTTTGGATATATCTATGCTGGGGCAGGACCAGGACTCTCTTAGAGGTTATAAGCATTTTCTTCTCAGTGCTCATACAAAACACTTTTTTGCATCTAATTTGTACATGCATAATAAATTTACTTTTTAGAAGCAGTCAATACGTAGATCTTGAAATTTCTTTGAATACTTAGGCAGATCCTGTTCAGTTCTAGTTTTTTTGAATAATGCATTTCTCTTTGGCAATTTACAGGTCACATGGACTCTGGTCTGACCCCTGATGCTCCTCGATCTGTCTCTGAGAGGGTCTCCCCAACACTCCCCACCTCCCCGGGCCGGCCAGGTGCCAACGTTAAACCAGTCCTTCCGCCCATCCCATCTGGAAGGAAGACCAATGATTCCAGCTTAAAGCAGTAACTAACAGGACCGGAGACCTAGAGAGGGTATAGGTAGTGAGATATTAGCACATCATGTGAGTGTTAGCGGCAAAAATAGATTTTTGAATAAGTTTAATTAATACCTGTAGCTTCAAGCAAGCCATTCAATAAATGACAATGAAGGCAACAAAAGCAGTCAGGTCATTGGAAAATATGGAGATTCCCATCTCTCATCTGTGTCCTCCAGTGTGAGTGATCTGAAAGGTTGAAGGCTAATCTGTCATCAGCAAATCTAAGCTCAAATGGCCCGAAGCTCTTAAATCCCTGGACACTAGAAGTGAAGAAAGGTGTGCAATAAGCAACACAACTAAAACAAGTTGAAACACGACAAAATTAGCACAACACAATGGATATAAGTCGCAATGCAACAAATTTAGTTTTTCTCAAAAAAAAAAAAAAAGCAGAATTATCGCAAAACAACTAAATTATTTGTTGTGTCATGTTATGCACTACTGGGCCAATGTAGATAAAAGAATATATTAGCATAACTAATGATGTTATAGAATGATGTTAACATAATATATACAGTATGTAACATGAACTTGTAAACTAAGTGTAACTCCTGACCACAAATGAGCAGTTGGAGCAGTTGGAGAGACTCTCCTTCTGTAATTAATGTATCTTATGGCTTAATCTGACACACAGACTGAGTATTGAGTATATTGAGACAGCTATTCGGGTATCTCATGACACAAGTTGCATTTGGTTTCCGCTTTCATTTGTCATCAGCGTGCAGAGCCTGTGTGTGTATCTGTACAGTAAGCACACACACACCTGGCCGTCCATCAGCGTCAGTCCCTCTAACCGGCAGATGTTGCAATGATCTCATAATTCAGAGGCAGTTTCAGACAAGACGGTTGTGTGAACCCTTAGGCATAACCTACTTACAGAGACAGTCTTCACGCTTTTACTATCTTATCATGCTCATCTAGATCTCACGCTTCTAATGCTGCACAATATGCAACCATATGAAATCATTCCTACATGAATGAAGGTATGACTTGGTCTATTAAACATGACATGATAACTAATAAAACTCATAGCAGTGACATTCCTCTGTTTTGTCTGTGATTCATCCATATGTTTCATTATTTTAGTTACATCATGGCCACATTATATTAATTAATTCACTGCATGTCATGTATCATATATATATATACACTATATATTTTACATTTGGAAAACTTAAAATAATTCATTGATCAAAAGAAAAAAGGTGGAACCTTTACTTTTAAGAATTTAGAGGTAACCTATCAGTCAACGCAGACAGGCTTTCATAAAATCATGGAAACCAAGATCATATCTCAGAGAAGGACAAACCTGTCCACATTATATTATCCAGAGCTGCGCTGGGAGACAAAGAAACGGGCATAAATCATCTTTTCCACACAGACAAGCAAGAGAGGCTAAATCACAGTAGAGCTGTTGTATTTTACCCTCATAGCTGAAAAAGCTGTTTGTCAGCTCAGGCCTGCAGGGCCACAGCTGTGACTGCTCTTGATACACTACATTGTTAAAATGGTGCTTCTGTGAAGTTCAGGCATGTGGTTTCAGAATAGAGTAGAGACTCAGTCACAGAATAGAGGTCCTGGATTATAAAAAGAAACTTTTTTTTCATCGACGCTATATACTTCTCTCTGCTAATAGAAGTGTATTTAAGCAGTATCATATTGTAGAAGTTAGAGTGTTGTTGTACTGAACATAAACAGACTTGCTTTTATATAACACTTCGATCCTGTAATATGAGTGTGTGGTTAAAACTTGTCAGGGTTTTGCAAAAATGCGAGAACTTGCGATGATTAATGCTGTTTCCAAATGGCTTTGACTGCTTATGCATGTAAACAAGGCTAGCAAAAGACATCCAACAAATATGTGCATTTGTATTTACAGACTTAGAAGTGCATTAATGAATATACCATGCTTGCTTATTAATGTTTTGTCTGATTTGAGAAAATATTTCATTTAGCCAATTAGTTTTGGTAGGCGTCCTTGTTACATTCTAAGTATTCATAAATTTGATTTAATAACATGTACTTACTATAAGGTTGGGGTTAGGATTATGGCTAATGATGCATATTTTGCTGTTAAAACTAGTACATGTAATGTGTAACAAGGACACTGTTAAATAAAGTGTTTAGTTTCTGTTTAGTTAAAAAATCCATTCTGCAGATGTTCCTCCAAAATCGGCATGCTGTATACATTCTGTATATTCCATCTAAGGGTATATATAATTAATAGTAAATTTAGTAAGTAAGATGGAATCAAATTCAGACACAAGTTTCAGATTTTGAAGCATGTTACTGACAGATGCCTTTGAACTGGACATACAGTATTAGAGGCTTTGGAAAACTTCTGGTCTAGATAAAACGTTCAGACGGAGAACTGCTTATTATGTGCTGTTGATTGATGCGTATCTTCAAGTGTTCACCAGAAGCGAAGAATGTAGTTTGTGTCTTCACATACCGATGTCCTCCATAAATGATTTCTTATTTACAGTCTAAGAAGCAATTTGCAAGGCGAAGGTAGTCACTTTTAGCTTCTGCAAGTTGGCTTTGCTGTTGTGTTGAGTCAACATTTAATCTTTAAAGGTGTAGTTAGCTTCACCCCCTGAGAATTCACTAGCGCTTCTGCTTGCAATCCATGCAGCTCAGTTGTTGTTACCAAGGCAACTGGCTCTCTGCAATGCACCTCCTGTTTGCCTGTTTGGAGACAGGAAGCCTGAAGCATTGACTTCATGTGCCAACAGCCCCACATTAATTCCCCCTCATGCTGATGGAGGAAGATTTCTGATACTTTTAATTAGGCGCTACTCGCTCTCCCACACAGTTTCTTGTTCTTTCTCTCCCCTTTGCATTGTCAGACAAATTATAAAAGTTTTGAGACTTGTTAAAATGCTTGTTTAAAGGAAGTCAGCATGACTTAATTGTCACATATTGTCACAGTTGTGAATAGAATGAGGTTCCAGTGTATAGTGACTGACAGTGCTTGAACTTTAACAGCGGCTTGTTGGCGCTATATCAAAATACAATATACCATTTTTTTATTAGAAGCACACATTATATGTTTTTATATTGGTTCTATTTTATGTTAGATATATATAATAAGCTATTATGAACGCCATTATTCATGCAGTGCTATAATACAATGTTTATCATAGTAACATTTTAAACACTAACCAATTTTAATTTAAAGTGTAGCCTAGCCTTGTTACTTGCTTTAATTGGTTACACGCAACCCCATTTCTGTCTGTTATGTTCTGTTTTATTAAATTATGTTACTATTACCATATTACCCATTTTGGGTGTATTTTATTATATAACTGTTTATTTTGTATTGGATTGTTGGATGAGTTAAGTTTAATGTGTTTAATTATTTTACCCTTAAGTATTTTATTTTATTTTATGCATTGTTTTTTTAGTTTATTTTGTATTAGATTAGTAGATTATTTATGTTTAATAATGTTTAAAAATCATGTTACTGTTTTACCCATTTTAGGATTTTGTTTTTTATTTATTATTATTTATGTTTTTTTTTTTTACATTTTATTTTATTCTGTTTTATATTGTTTTCAGTATGTAAAGACATAATTGTTTATTTAATTGCTTACATAATGCATAGAAATTATAACAGAAATTGTTAAACAATATATTTTGACCTCCTGAGTTGAACAATGAACAATTTCTGAAGGTTAAGCGCTTACATGATCTAAAATTTCATATGCTCGTGCTGAGGGAAAATTTCTGATTCTTTTAATTAGGGAATACTCTCTCTCACCCACACACTCTTCAGTTCACCTCGGTTTCTTTTCCTAAATTTGTACCATATTTATGGAAAGTACCATTTTCTTTGCACAATGAATCAGAAAAAAGAAGTTCATTGTTCATCTGTCTGTTTCATTCACTCTTACTGTCTGTGTTTGCATTTGTCCTGTGCCTTAACCCACAGCAGATCTCACGAGGAGCAGGATGCCAGCTGGCCCAAGCGTTCTCCTTTATCCTGGGCAAAGGCTTTACTACGGCTCATAAATGCAGTGCCGGTTTTTAAACGCAGCGTTTAATATGGGATGGAGAGCAGCTCTGCGGATGTTATCAGGCTTGTTTAACAGGTTTATTTATCACCCTTTGATGCTGCAGCCAGGATTGGCGTTTCTCGGCTCCCGATGTCCTCTAAGCACAAGCAAATGTGGAATGAGGCATTTAAAATGCCCAGCATGCCTGTCCAGATCTCGTGCACTCTGGCTTTAAGTTGTGGGTTTGTATATCAAGAGCACATGGACGTCAATAAATTATACTTTGAGTACAGTTACAATAAATTCTCGTGCACAGAAATGCAAAGCTTTATCATACCAGTATTCTGAATACGGTCCGATGAATGAACAAAACCACAAAAGAAAAAATGCTCTTTTGGAAAAACTCATATATTGTGTATTTGCATTGCTGAAATCTAATGTAATCTCTCCTGTACAGTATCCCTCAGGCCAAAACCGCATTCAGAGGCCCAGATGTGTCTCCACAGGCCTCCGCATGACAAACCCAAGCTCTTTGTGGCACCGGCCCTGCAGACACACAGATAAGTGACATTTGACATTCCTTTCCATACACACTGTTTACATTCCTTTGAGCAAATCAGGGCTGTGACGGCACAGGTTTACAGATGTTTGGGTGATTGTGGCTTCTGTTAATAGCAGAGATGTGATTGTTGTTTATTGGACTTTTGATGAATGACGAAGAGGAAGGAATCAAATAGCTTTGTAGGTAATTGAGATCTCACTCAAGTATCACAGGAACGACTGGCATGTAAAACTAATTTGACATCTCAACACTCAGGAATGGCTGCTAAAATAGTGTTAAAGCAATAATTATATAGTAGTATTTTTACACGGACTTAAATAAAGGTTAAAGCAGACATTAAGTGGAAATCATCATCACTATCTATTTTAATACAGGGGTGTAGCAATATATTATTTTACAACAAAAACAGCATATTATATCATCATTGTGATACACTTACTTCATACAAGCAAACAAGCAGCAAAAACTTCCAGGAGATTACTCAAATATGCTTTTGTTGTCTGTATAGACTAACATTTAAAAAGTCATGAAATCACACATTCATAAAGGAAATCCAAATATCATTTCTTGAATTTCAAGTAGTGCATGATACACAGAAGTGTCTGTCAAAAGTGTATATACTCATATACTTTAAAAGTGAAAGTAAATAAAAAAACACTATTTCAGTTTTTGAAAATGTAACTGAATTTAGTTCGTTTAGTTCAATCATTTGAAAACATTATTACACCAAATGTTTGAGTGTATCACTAATGCTTTTTATGTCTCATGAGTTCTCTCTTTATTGTGCTGACACTTCAGTAATCACCATATCAATCAATTTACTAGTGATGTGCTGGATGTTGACTACATTGTCTTCACAAACGGATCTGATTTCATACTGTAACTTCAAAAACACCAGTGAAGACATTTAGTCCTAAGACTACTCCTTGCTAAATCTACCTCACTGGACATTGTCCAAACTCGGTCACAACGGGCCCTTCAAGAGTTTCCTTTAAGCCGTCTTCTAAGCATTCTTCAGTTCTCTGTTTGTGTCTGAGCACCTTATGCACTCGTCTCCCAGCGGCTGGTTATGCCATCAGTGACTCCTTCTGTTATACCAATTTCTGCTCTCTTTCATCTGTAACGCTGCGTTATGATGGCTTATTAAGGTCCATCTTCTCTCTCTCTCTCTTTCTTTCTCTCTCTCTTCCCTTGTCCATTGTTTTTCCCTTATTACTTCTCCTTTTACTCCTGAGATTTATCCTTAGATACTTTTCAGAAGCTGAAGAGGCGTGGGATTTCCGGGATGAGGGGTGTGTTGGCGGTATGGATCTGGCCAAGTGTGCATCTCTAAACCATATGGAGAATCAACCTACTCAAGTGAAACAAACACAGACTCTTACCTACAATTATGGTCGCTTTTTTGGAGAAAATAAAACACTTAAACTGTATCTTCATCTATCTATCTATTATCTATAAGGACATACACACAATATTGCATTTTTTTGATGCACTTAAAATATGTATGTTAGTGTAATAAATATATAGAGAGAGCTCATTAGCAAAAACAGATTACTCCATTTTTAAAAATTCTCAAAAATAATGTTTTTCATTGAACATTCCAATAAAATTTCAATCAAACAGCAGTTGGATTATTTAAAAAAGAACTAAAAATACAGTAAACTAACACAATAAAACACATTAAAAACATGATAGTATAATAAAAAACATCATTTATAAAATGAATCTGTTTTTGCAAAACTATTCAGATATATACATACCTATATATTTTATGTGCTTTGAAAAAACAATATTAGTATTATTTAAATATAAAATATTATTTAAATTGTAAAGTTTAAGTATTTATAATAATTTAGTTGTAAGTTGAAAAGTTTAGTAAATTGAAATGATCAATTGTGCCACCCTAATTTTTTATGTTAAATCTGAATTAATATATATAACATTGTTGGAAACCAATGGAATATGGTGCAAAACATTACTAATGACCAGTGAAAAAAAGTTGAAATATGAGCAAACAAATATTTTTTACTTTTTTGTACTTTTTAATGTTATCCAGCTGGATAACTTTATTTAAATAGAATATTTAAATCAGCAAAGTTCATGACAACACAAACATAGATTGTAGACTATGAGTGTATGATTGCTTATGTACTGTATGTAAGGAGAAAACACTGAATTTGGCTGAGGCTGTGGGGGAATCTAGGGCTTGTCCCTGCTTGTGGTTTTCTACTCATTGCCTGAATGAATCTGAGAGAGGACTGCATTCCTTTTACAATATATTTGTGCATGGTTTTGATATTCAGTAAAGCATCAATCAAAACTGAGTTCAAAGACTGGCCTCATTAGGCATCTGACTGTCTTAAAGTCTGTAGCTTGCTTGTGTATGCATGGATATGCAGTTTAATTGTAAACATAGGCAGAAATCTAATGTGTGGACTGATGCGTTTAGCAGATTTGACTCCTTCTTCTTCCTCAGTCGGAAGGATCGGCTTCTGGATCAGGTCCAAAGGAGGCACCCTAACCTGCCTGGACCACATGCAAACACTATAGACTCTTGGTTTCAAATGTTCTTTTATGGCCATACTGATGGCTGTAGTGTTTTATGCTCAGTATAGTCTGAAACAAATAGTCTTTGCTGCACAGAAGGCTTGATCGCATGATGCCATTGATGAAACACCCCAGAGACATCAACAGAGTAGTGCAAAAGTTTCAAACGACCAGCTCAAATAGGGAGCTTGACATTCATAGTTATAGATTTTTTACCATATATGTCAATTGATTTCCATTTATTTTCAGTCTTTAGACATTCGAGTAACATCTGAGCCTCACGTCAAAGCCACTGAGCAAGATCTGCTAATGAGGTGGCTACCTGCCTGATCTAAATTGCAGTGCAGGAATACAATCTCAGGCATCATTAGTCCACTAAGCATGCAGAGCAGTATCCTAGGTCTGAGGGAGAGATGAGTAGACCTACAAAAAGATCTGCCCATGCACCAATAACTGCTTTCAGTTCAAATGCATGATTATAAATCATTTTGATAGTCCCTTTAAAGCAATCTGTTGCCTATATGTTGCACCAATAAAGTTAAGAAAACAGCTTTACTTGCTCTTTGAACAGAAATGTAGCATTAAATCACTTGCTCACCAATGCAGTGAATGGGTGCCATCAAAATATCATAATTCAGTAACGATAATGGATTTGTTTAATACAAATGCATATCTTTTTGCTTCACATGGTGATAATTGATTAACTAACAGTTGTTTGGAAGCTCATTGTGACGGCACCCATTCGCTGCAGAGCATCCGTTGTGGAGCAAGTAAAGTAATGATATTTCTCCAAATCTGCTCCTCATCTCGGATGACCTGAGGGTGGGCACGTTTTTAGCCAATTAGAATTTTTAAGTAAACAGCAGTATTCCTTTAAGACCTCTGTTAGTTTAAAGTGTATTCTTGTCGTTTGGAGGTATGTGGGTGTGTTTTCCTTGTCATGTACATGTGTATCGGCATACTTTAGGCCTAGAATTAGATCGGCACTGTGCCACGTACCTGCCAGCAGGGGATACACTTTTTTTCTGATTGCCGTGGGCAACAAGTTCTTGATTTTCTGGATAGAGACAACCTGCCAGTTGTGCCACAGACATGCAAGCACACAGCTTTAATGTTATATTATTATTCAAGCACCATGTTACTACTCCACAGCTCTCCTTATTTCATCTCTATGCAGACACACTTCCATAACTTTAAATGAGGCACTTGTGTTTATATTACATCAATCAATACTTTTTCCCCCCAAAAGCAAAACTCAGGCAGGCACATTATTTAAACATGGACTTTGAACTCATTCCACGTCAAAAACACAATTAAAGTAGAAGTCGGAAAGGCACTGCAGGGCAGAATAATGAACTGTTGGGGCCAACGGAGCACAGAAAATGAACCTATAATTAAGATTTCAGCATTACATTAAATCTATACATCATCCAATTGGATTTTATTTCTCCCAGGAGCATGTGAAGCAAAAGCTCTTTATTATTCATAAGTGCTGAAAACATGAAAACAGTCTTTTGTGGTGACGTGATGCATTTGAGGTCTATGTATGAAATCGTGTCGACGAGAGTTGTATACACACACAAAAGGTGACAGCCAGTGAAGAGGGGCTGCCTGTAAAAACAAGCTAACGTACCAATGGAGCAATTACCTCTCCTGTCAATGATGTTTTTACAGCATGTCAGAAGCTCAGCCCAGCCCTGTGAATACCTAATGTATGACCGACAGGAGGATTTCTTTGGATTTCTTTGTTTCTCTCGTGCTGATCCCTGTGTACATCACTGCTTTTACTCGAGCCTAAAGCTTGAATTTAATCAAAACACACTTCAGCTGCAGTATGCACCACTTTGGGGATTCACAGGCATTAAAAAAACAGCAATTAGCTGCTAGTTTATGAAGACAAGCCTGTTTAATATTTCCCAGGCTGATTAGCCATTATCAGCTTTGTTCAACACATATTCCTCAATGCTTATAATTGCTTGATGATGCAATAACTGTGCTATTATCGTGTACAAAGTACGTTTTTCTAGCTGTGATGGGGTTTTTTTTACTTCGGTTTTAAATTCTTCTCTAACGTTGGATAAATTGTTTCTAAAATCATGAGGTTTCAAAGCAGTCTCAGTTGTTCTTTAGTTGAGCATTTCTCAAAGCAATCTTTATAAAATATTGTTATTATATATTCCCTTATCTCTCCATATCACTGTTTGCATATGCGAGTTGATCAGTCAGGCATAATGTACATTGCAAAATAAACTTCAGCAGAGGGATCAGGGTCAGATGTAATGTGGATCATCTAGACGGGGTTTATTTTGTGATAATGACTGTACATTGTTTGACATATTGATATTTACTAAATGGACATTTAACATTTATTGTTATGAAGATGAAGAAGCACAGTATATGGAAATTCTTTGTGAGAAACTGACATTTATTACGCTCTTTAGTGGTGATTAAATTAAATATATATGTGTCTATGACTACAAAATTCTTAAACTGACCAATCAGAAACTATGAACTTAAAAATAATAAATAATTCAAAAATAGAATAGATTAGAATAAAAAACAATTTTAGAAACTGCTTAAAGATTTATATATATATATATATATATATATATATATATGCAAATATCATTGCAATTTAAAATAACTGTTTTCTATTTTAACAATTTAATAATTTCCTGTTTTGGCAAAACAAAATTTTCAGCATGTTATTTTAGTCTTCACTAGATGTCTTTACTGTCACTTTTAATCACTTTAATGTATCCTTGCTAAAAAAAAAAAAAGTAATAAATTCATACTGACTTTTGAATTGGTAACAATGGTATAAGGTTTACAAGTACAAGTGTTCCCAAATAATTTTTATGTACGTATTGTGGTCTGAAAAGCTGCCTGGTGTTACGAACAAGCTCCCAGAGCCAGTTTACAATCTCTTTTTTCTTTCAGTCTGGTCATCCCTCTTTTTTCATTGGATCTCCGTCTTTTCATCCCTCCAGACACCCACCGTCATGAGGATTTATAGCTCTCTCTGCACCCTATAGATAGAGCTGACCCAGTGTCCAGAAAGGTCCTGAGACATGAAAGCCTGACCTTACTGTTCCCAGCAGGCCTCTGTACGCCTGTGGGCCTGCCAGGAGGACACTGGGAATCAATTTCTCCAACCTTTCCATTCCGTCCATCTCTTTGTCCTATTCAATGCCTTCCTCCTCAGTAACTCTAACACTTGCTTTTGTGGCATCTCTTTAGGGCTACCTGAAGGACATGTGTCAAACTATTTTTCTGAAATGTTGTTGTAGGCTCTGGTTATAGGGCCATTCATACCGAGAATGATAACTATAATAATCACTAAATGGGTGTCTGCACTAATGTACAATGATGTTCTGTATAAAACAGTATAAGCATGTGAATTAGAAAATGGAAAGTCAATCTGAAGTAATACCAACAAAATTTTTGTAGACTCATAAAATAGAATAGAAAAAGAAACTTTATATTTATTGTTATCGTCCATTGTGTGAATGGGCTTTAACACCATAAATGTATCGCATCATTCTTGGCTAATATGAGATTTCAGTAGATCTCATGTCAGTGTTAATATTATTACTTGTGCTATCATTTATCATGTTATTTTAGTGTGATAATGTTAATTTTATTTTATATATGTTTATGTTATTTATTTTTGATTTACATAAAAGCTTTATATAAATATTGTATGTGTGCATATATCCACACACACATACAATATTTATAAAAAATAATATATACTAATATACAGTATATGTTCGTGCTGTCAAATGATTAATCACACCCAAAATAAAAATTTTTGTTTACATAATATATAGATAATATGTGTATATTGTACATACAATTATTCTTTAAATACACATACATGTATATATTAAAGAACATCTTATGTATTCTTTGTGCATTACATATATATATAATATAAAATATAAGAATATATAAATGTATAAACATTAATGTGTAAATACTTTCAAAATATATACTGTACGTATGTTTATTAACATATACATAATATACACTGTACTCATGCATATAATAAAAACCAAAAACCTTTATTATAATTTGGATGTTATATATATGTATTTATATATATAGCCTTTATTTCCAAACTTGTTTTATAAATATGTTTTATGTTCTACATGACTGCAATCATTCTTCTCCATGTATGCAACACTGTTTACAGACCCCTTTTTTTCTCTTCACAAAGGCCCTATGCATGACCTTTGACTTCAGGGTCAGAGCAGGTTTTCAGCTTTTCAGCTATGAGTGGGGCTTGCTGAGTTATAGTGTGTCATGAGTGACAGCTGGCAAGAACCAATAAACTCCATCCCTGCATTCCTGCAGAAGGCTTTCATATCGCCTTCTCTATTCAAACGGGGCAGTTACTATGTTTTACACTGCTTCTCCAGCAGAGTTCCTCAGGAAGGCATGTGACCAGCACAGAGGTCTGGCAGTTTTATTTGTGAGATCTTAAAACCCTGCTGCTATATGTTCTCTGTGGAATTAGTCCACCTCTTTGACCCCAACTTCTGCTGCTGCTATTCAAAAGTCACTTTTGGGAGATCTCAGCTAAAATTTCAAGAGACTGTTTACAGATTTAGAAGTGACTGATTTTGTCCCTAGAGTTTACAGATGCAAACAAAATTGCTTTTGATTTGACTTCAAGGAGGTTTGTGGATTGTCTGTACTTTGTTCTGGAATTTTAAAAATTGCAGTGATGGAAGTTATTATTTCCTGTTGGATTTTTGATTTTATGTCATGCTGCCGAAATGGGAGAAACATTTATTTTAGTGCTTTTGCATTCTTTCACTAAATATTTGGGTTCCCCCCAAGAAATTGTGTTTCCTCATATGCTCAGGAAAAGGAAAAAAATATAAGAAATCCAGAAAAAAAAGA
>JAUCMT010000088.1:5580611-5629079 GCA_032357475.1 Enteromius thamalakanensis
AAAGATGCAACAAGTTTTTCACACCTGGATTTGGGGATCCTCTGCCATTCCTCCTTGCAGATCCTCTCCAGTTCTGTTAGGTGGGATGGTAAACGTTGGTGGACAGCTATTTTTAGGTCTCTCCAGAGACTCCATCTTGGAGTCCTTAAGGTGTTTTTTTTAGCAAACTCCATGCGGGCTTTCATGTGTCTTGCTCTGAGGAGAGGCTTTTATTTTGGTGTGTGTGTTATAAGTGGTTAAAAGATGCAAGGAAAAAAATTATGTTGGTCCCTTCAAAAATGAGATTCAAAATTGAAATAAGAATGTCAAGTCAATTCAGTTCCTGAATTTTATTGAAATATGATGCAAAAATGTAATTTAACTTCTTAACTATAACTAAAATACAATCAGGAAAATTCATATTTGACAGTTAAATCAATTGAAATTGTTTTGATAACATTTTAATTAATACAATAACATTACACATAACACTGTGCAATGACAGAATAACATAAGTACATTTTTTAAATAAAAATGTAATTAATATATGTAGTCTATTTATATGTAATCTTCATTGCTACATGTTAGCTTAACCATTAAATAATATTAAAAGATACTAATTTTGATTTTATTAATGTATTAATATTAACTCAAAATAGTAGTGTTTCATTTCATTTCCAATCTCAACAAGTGGAAACTTTTCTGATTATCTTTTCTTGTTTTTTCATACACAAAGTGAATGAGATATTACCAGATATATTATAATTGTAATTAATCAATATTTAAAATGTTACTTATTAAAAGTATATTTGATTTAAATATTTTTTTTACAATATTTGTATACATTAAAACAAATTACTAAATAATTAAATTCACGTAATTTTTTTGTATGAGCTCTATTGATAATGTAAAAATTAAATACGAGACTTTTATTTGGATTTATGAAACAACGTTTTGATTTTCTATGATATTATTCAGAAATCCATTTTGCTTTTGAAACAATTCAGCTTCATGTGGTCTGTGCATGTGTGTGTTTGTCAATTACACCCTACTTTCTCAATATGAAAAATGAGTCATCTTTTTGAACAATTTAATTTATATAACAGTTTCAGCCATGATAAAATAAGATAACTACCTTGTTTTTTTGTTTTTTTTTCAGTATGCCGTACAGCCATGTCTGCTGATATTGTGTTCCTGGTAGATGATTCCTGGTCAGTAGGCCCGACCAGCTTCCAGCAGATCAAAGAGTTCATAGCGGACATCATCCGAGGCTTCCAGGGAAGTGTGGTGAGACAGGAAGGCATTCGCTTTGGAGTGACTGTCTATTCTGACTTACCCAGGTCAGTATACATAGTGGGTTATATGATTCTGCTGTAATACACTGGATGTGTGCATATTCCTGAACTTAGTAAGCACAAATTGACCTCTTGAATACTCATCTATGTATGCATCTGGCTGTGTCCTTGTTAAGGATGCGTATAGCTCTGACGGATTATTCGACTCTGGAGGAAGTGCTGAGAGCCGTGGAGGAGGTACCATACGAGGGAGGCAACAGCCGCACCGGCCTGGCATTAGAGTTCCTTGTCGAGTCTGTGTTCAGTCCTTCTATCATCAGAGACGATGCCCCAAAGGTGTGACACTTCAATCACAATCACTTCAAAACATCTTTTTCATGCCTAACCCAGCTGTGAAAGAAAAGGCACGTTTTACACTGCAAATCTGTCACAGATGCTGCATTATAAGTGCTTCATAAATACAAACGACAAGTTCACACACAATAAAACCCATGTTTTAGGAACAGCAGAGATTTTAAAATGGCTTATTTGCTCATATTTACTCTGCTGCACGATATGAAATGCCCATCCTGATTTTGTAGAGATAGATGTGTTCACATATTTTAACACATTTTAGTTCAAATATGTAATCTTGACCATATCCCTACAGCTAAACCTAACTTTACCCATGGGTAATGCCTAAAATCAGAGGAAATGATATATGATTGACACTGAGGTACAAGCACCAAATACTGATAAACTATAAACTGCTTCTTCACATCTGATTGGTTAATTACAATGTTGTTTCGGGGTTAATCCAGGATCCAGGTAAAATCAGGTTCTGCGATATGACACAATCACAGCCATTTAGAAGATATCAGTTATGAGGATTAAGTTTATTAACCAATGACATTTCGGAATAGGCGGGGCTCCACACGTTTAAAAATAAAGTCTCCAAAATATAATTGTTTCTACGATGATTCCATAAAAGAACAATTTTTGGTTCCCCAAAGAACATGTGAGTGAACAGTTTCTAAAAGAATCTTTTTTTTTTGGTGTAGAGAATATTTCCTTAGTCTTCCACCATAAAGAACCTTTTGTGGAATGGAAATATTTCATGGGTGTTAAATGTTCAGATTCATAGATGCCAATGAAGAGTGCACCTAGCATGATGCATAAATGAAAGCTAATCATGTCATGGTCACGTCTTGTACTTTTTTTTTTTTTTTGCACCTCAATACTGAATCTTAGTGGTATCTGTGCATTATTAAAACTGCAGAAAATGAAACATCCTCTCGCATATATAAAAAACAACCTTCTAATTATATATCTCAAAGACCTGCTCCTGCAATCAATCCATTGATTCCGTCAGGACATCATGTCCTGCACTGCAGTGCACACACTCTGCTCCGCAGTGTCCCACCCATCCTAATTTAGGGCTTGATTAGAATTCCAAACCGCACACAGCTGCTGGTCTTGCCGTAGAGCACCTGCTGTGGAGAAATGAGCAGGCGTTTATAATGAACTGCAGAGATTTCACCTTTTATTAAAACTCTCATCACATACATACACTGTAATGGCATGCTAGTGCAGAGTGCATAAAGATGAACCTAGGCGCAGCGCCACCAATGCTGGTGAACTTTAGGTGACCCAGGTGGTGTTTCCTTCTCAGAATACTCATTTGTGAGAGTAAGCGACTTTGCAGGTTTGGATCTGCTGCGGTTGGGGAATTACGTATGCAATGAGATTATAATTCATGCAGTGTGCTTTCAAGGGCATCAGTATCAGCGTGATGCTCTTAATGGCAGATTGAGTCCTTTAATATAAATTCACACTTTTGGGTGGATTTTATGAAAGCCGGCAAGAAAAAAATCTAAATAAAAAACACCCTACATAAAGACAATATTGTTGTTGTTTTTAATACTTTTTTTACATTATACTTTTTCATGACATATAAGCATATTTTACCTCTCAGACTACTGTAATGCATTATGGTAATATATTACAGTAATGAGAATAATTGTTGAAAATAATGGGAATAATAATAATAATATTTTTTGTGGGGTGGGAAACAAATTGTCTTGAATATGTTGGGATCACTAAAGCATCACTTTATGTTCTTGTTTGGGGCCTCAGATTGCCGTTCTGATCACTAATGGCCAGTCAGATGATCCGGTGGACGGTCCAGCTAAAGCTGTAACAGATAGTGGGATTTCCCTGTTTGCTGTGGGTGAGTTGAAAACTTTTTATTAATGTCCGAAGAGTTTGTGTTGTAGTTTGAATGGGCATGACGCATCTGTTTGCACTCTGTCATGTTTTGACATGTGGCTCAGGGTAACTATAGTGCAGTGATTTACAGTGAAGGCTCATATTGGTGAACAAGGCAAGACATAAAACAAGTGTATGTTTGTGTGTGTCAGGCTTGTTTCCTTGACTTTCTCACTCTTTCTGTTTTGACGCCCAGAGTGCTGAAATAATTATGGCTCATTACCCGGTGGCCAACTAATTGCTGTAATTTTTCATCAAGCCCATTCCTCCTAACCCCCCCCCCTACATCACACACTCACAGGCACACATTGACACCGTGTCCTGCCTTTCTAATCAGTTTTCCCAGAGAGACGTGAATATATCAGGCCGTTTGACACATCTTTGAGACACACGTACAGCAGGGTGACATGCCGTGACATTCTCCCATCATCACTTTACAGCTGATACACTGTCTGATAACACTTCAGTGAGTCTGGGACACATGTGGGTCATTTCTACACACTCACACCTGTTAAGCATTAACTGTGCCTTACCAGGCAATTTTAACAATGTTAAATTAAAGTCACGTTGGAGTTGTGACAAAGCGGTTAATGAAGAGTTGTGGTGCTCATTTGGGTGACGAAGGCTCGAGTTTGACCTGCAACATGCCATGATTTTATAATATGTAACAAATGATTATGTCAAACTGTGTAGAATCTGTTATTTTGATTGTGATGCGTCTATCAGGGGTGAGGAACGCCAATCAGGCTGAGATGAGAAAAATCGTCACAGAACCTCATGAGGAGCATCTGCTGCTCAGCCCAGATTTCTCCTTCCTTGAGAACCTTCTTCCCAAACTGTCTCGTCGCATCTGCTTCACTGCTTCAGAACCTCCCCGACCTGTTAAGCAAAAGCCACCTGGTAAAACAATGAGTTATTCTAATAAAAAATTAAACTTATCTTGATTGATTCATTGATTGATTGTAACCAAAGGTTTTTATTGGAGTCATTACAGTTCAGCTTCACTAAACTCTCACCTCATTCAATACTTTAGCTCCCTTAGACCAGCTTTACAGAAGATACCATAAAAATAAATGGGAGATTTGGGTTTGGGTAACATTAATGTACAGTATAATATAAAAGTGCAGTAATAATGCCTTGTATTCTGTCTTAATCTGTGTGCTGTTCTGTCTGCTGTAGTGATGGAGAGGATAGTAGGACCTAAAGATCTGCTTGTGAGCGAGCTGAGTTACAGCTCTCTGCAGCTGACCTGGAGTCAGGCCACAGGAGACGTTACCGGCTACAGGCTGCTCATCACCCCTGTGTCTCCAAAGGGCCATCTGCTCCCGGCACAGCAGAGACAGGTGAGGCACGGTCACCTGTGCATATGTACACCACATGCAGCAGAGCACAGCAGATGGAAGGCTGCACATGGACCAGTTTTCTTCATGTGGCATTAAGCTAATATGTTTACTGTGTATTTGCAAGTGTGGTTTGTTTAAAATATATTCTTTTCTTTTCATCTCTCAGATTGATCTGAAGGGAGATATTAGCAGCACTCCAGTAACCGGGTTAAATCCTAAGACTGAGTACACCCTCACTTTGTATGCCATCTATCCTGGACGCATTGGAGAATCTGCCACTATTACCACAGAAACCAGTGTGTTTTGAGCTTTACACCCAAAAAATGTCTTTAAGCATGATAAATGTACATCTTTGTTAGCAAAATATTCCATTGTCTACATGCAGTGTACCAGCGTGCATTTGCTTTCTTTTCAGCTGTTTTGCCCACGGTTTCGAACTTCCGTGTGATTGAAGAAGGACTGTTCTCCTTACGCCTGGGATGGACGCCTTCGCTTGAAAAAGTGGATAAATATAAAATTTATGTTCCAAGAAGTGAGAAATTAACACGCACTCTGAGACTGAATATGAGATATTTTAAAGAAGTCTTTTTTTTTTTAAATCCTGCTTTTTTTTTTTCTCAGCTGACAGACCCGGGCTCATTTATGATCAGACTGTGTCGGGTGACACCTCCTCTCACGTGATTGACACTTTAGAAGAGGACAAGGAGTACAGAGTTGATATCTACGCCATATACTCAGAGGGCCCCAGCGAAACTGTGTCTGTCACTGGGAAAACCTGTGAGTCTTAAGCACTCTCACTTAACCATTGACTATTTAATCACCAACATTTGACTAGTAGCCTTTTTCAAGGTATGACTTAATATAATAGTGTCTGATGCCGCATGTACAAATTCTGCCTTTCCAAAATAATACAGTACCACAATGACTGGCATAAGAAACTTTATGTACCACAGCACTGAATAATCACCATACCTCTGTACCATCATGGTATTATTAGGTATTAAATATGCTAGTCTAATAAGGTTTGTACAGTGGTGCATGTCCAAAAAAAACTTCCTATTTCATGCCAACTGTATACATACATGGTAGTTTTTGGTTGTTGATATTTTTTTACAAAACATTATTGATAAGACAGCATATTGTATTATAATTTCATTAATGTGTGTGTGTGTGTGTGTGTGTGTGTGTGCGCGTAGTTGTCAGTTGTCAGTTGTCCGTGTTTGAAGTGGATCAGCATCTTTCATTAAAGTTGTCCTAAAACCAAAATACATTCCTGTCTTAGAACAAATGTAATGATTTTTTTTTTATCTACTTCAAATGTTGACTACACTATATATATAAATATATATATATAGAGAGAGAGAGAGAGATAGAGAGAGAGAGAATAAATGTACTGTTTAATTTTTTTTAATGTTGTACTTTAATACCGCATGGTTTAGAAATAATGATAATATTATTGATCATTTGTAATAATAATTGTAATCATTTATAGTAAATATTAATATTTTTTAATAATAACTGAAGTGAATTATTGTATCAAATAGTTTGGCTTTGAACTGTTGTGTATTACTGGTTTAACCACTAGATGGCAGTGTAACACATCTTCATGAAGAAACCTTTAACATACATTTCAAAACACTCTCTTGTGTTTTATAATTAATTAAGTTATGTATTTATTTATTTTTCTATTTTCTGTTCAGCTTTAATAAAACAATTATGCTGTTTATTATGCAATATCATCCCATTAAAAACGCTACACTTATTCTTCTCTGTGTGTTGCAGTGAAACTGGTACCAGTTGATAAACTGCTGGTGCAGAACGCCACAACAGACACAGTTCAGGCCCGCTGGTCGTCTGTCAGAGGCGCCACAGGATATAGACTCACCTGGTCATCATTAGGTAGCAAGCGCTGAATTGCTTCAATATTATATACAACCTATAAAAAAAAACATAAGGGCACATGTACATCTCTTCTTCCATATATCAGAGGGACACATAGAGAACGTGAACCTGGGAGACAACTTTAATTTCTACATGGTGCAGGGCCTCCATGCAGGCACTGAGTACACCATCACCATCAACCCCATCTTTGTGGACATTGAAGGGCCTGTTACCTCTGCCAAAGCTAAGACATGTGAGTGCTACGTGTCAACTATAATGGGCAGGATACTTGCTTGCGTTCCAAAACAGCTAGATGGAGCCAACGCTGGGGTTTCGATATATGTTTTTTAACTTTACCCAGTGTCTTAGAAACAGCTAGACATTAAAAAGAGTGGAAATATAATAGCTATAATACTGCTAATGACACAAATGAAGATGCTGATGTTCTCTCTCTTAGTGGAAAGCAGTGCAGTACAGACCCTGAGAGCATCTGCGGTGAGCACAAGCAGCGCTGTTACCTCGTGGAACGCTGTACCCGGAGCCACAGGCTACAGATTGGCCTGGGGCCCTACTGCAGGTAACTGTACAGTATAAGGCTTTTTTTCATCCCCTTGTCCTGCATTTGGCCAGTCTCCATTTTCCAGTTTCACTTTGTAGTCTGTTTCTCTTTTCATTTCCTCTCTCTCTGATTTATAGTCTCTTTTTCATGGAAGCGACAGGTTGGTGACAACATGAGGTGTCGCTGTGCCGCCTCATGACTCATGCCGTCAACTTTATCTGTGTGTTTAAGAGAATTTGTGTGTGTGTGTGTGTGTAAGTTTGGGGCTCTGTGTGAGAGAAATTGATGGCACCTCAGAGCACCTCTGAGTCTTTGAAAGTGACTCCTTTCTGTCACCGTGATGGGCTGCAGGCATCTGCTTTAAAAGAACGACCTGGAAGAACATTCTGATAAAGGAGAGCTCTGTGACTCATACCACACGCTCTGACACATACATATAGATGAGTCTGAGCAGGAGTTTATGGGGGAGAGGGAAAGAAATGGAGGGCGAGAGGGACTAAATTAGAAGTTAGATGTTTAGTATTTTTTTTTTAAGTCTTGAAACTTGAAGATAATTTTTATAATTTATTATACATATTATATTTATATCATTATGTGTTATATTGCACAAAAATATATTTCATATTTCAATATTTTTCTAAAATATATGCATGCATGTTTTTTTTATTTACATATAATGCATATATAGTATAGATATTAAATATACACAGTATACACACTTATTATATAAACAAAAATTTGGATGTGATTAATCGCAATTAATTGTTTGCCAGCACTATATGCATAAAGTAATTTTATAAAAAAAAAATTATTTGTATTTCAGCAAACAACAAATTATATATATATATATATAAAATGTAAAATATAATAAAGTATGTGCAAAATATATGTAAGAAATTGAAAAATATATCTATTAAATATATTTTTTGGGTGATATCTAAACTGTTTTAGCCATTTATATATATTTAGTTGTGTGTTTGTGTCTATAAAGAGTTCATAGGGAGAGATCGGCCCAGGCAGCTGGCTCTGAATGGGAGCACTACTGAGTATGTTCTGAAGAATCTGGTCTATGACACCGAGTATGTGCTTTCCCTTTACGTTCTCTTTGGTTCTGCGGTTGGCCCCGGCATCACGGCTACTTTCAGGACCTGTGAGTGACCCGACACCTTGTCATGTTTCCCTGATAAACACATTCTGACAGTGATTATTTATATATTTGTACTTGTTGGTTGGGTCTCACGTCGTAAGTTCTCCTCCCCAGCGCCTCTCGGATATGTCTCAAATTTTAAAGTGACGACATACACCAGCTCGACTATTGATGTGGAATGGAGTCCTATTGTAGGGGCCACAGAGTACAAACTCAGCTGGAGTTCAGGTAAAAACTGGTGGTACTTTCTAGAACCTTATACTAAATTTCACTATAAAATATTGAATTTGAAATAAATCCTGTCTAGTTTATTTTAATAAGAACCGTTAAATGATGAAGGCTTGACAATGTTGATGTTCTCTCCCAGAATTTGTGAGTCCTCAGACTCTCTATCTTGACCGCAGCGTTTTACAGCACAGCATCACTGGTCTTCAGCCACAAACCCTTTATTCTGTCAGTATTCATGCTCTTTACACCAACACAGAAGGACCTGAAATCACTCTCTCACAGCAAACAGGTACTGGTCACAATTGGGAATCACTTATTTTACAAATTCTCCAAAACACACAGTATTAATTTAACCTTCTTTGCATTGTCCTATGTCTCAAGAAACTCAAGTTTCTAAACCCATTACAAGTTTATTACAAAAACATCTTTCACCAGTTATTTCTGTGGTAATAAACTAATATTATTCCTATAAAACGCTCTTATTTTTGCTTTACTTTTGCTAATTTCACCTTTTGACAGTTATTCATACTGCTATACTGCTCCATTTATTGCTGTCTGTGTTGTACTGTCTTCTACAGTGTTTTATTCTGTTCCTTTACTCTGTAGGAAAGCTGTGCCAACAAACCTTGACTCTTTTTAGTCCATTTGGCTCTGTGTCTTCTTGCCATGACAAGTATTCGACAGGCACATATCATTTATCAAAGCTTTAATAAGAAAACTCTGCTCAGTTAATTAGGCACTTCAGACAGTCAGGGTCCGTTGATATGGAGATGTTCCTCCCATTGTTCCAATGGGATTGAGGGATATCGTGAGATTGATTGACAGTTCCTGTGTTTGAGCCCCCATCTTTAGCAACCACAGCTGTATAGAGCAGTATTTTTACTGAAGCTCAGTGTGTGCTTCACTGCTGTCAGCTTCACTGTTATCAGCATGGTTTCACAGACAAGACAGTGAAAAGCAGAAAGCGGATACATTGCACTTAAACACTGGATAAAAACCTAACCGTAACACAAAATAACATCACTCATGTATATTAAATACCATCAAACTATTTATTTAACCTGCTTTGGGTTGAATATAACATTCATATTAGATTATAATGTGTGGATTATTTCTATCAAACCAGGTTTGTTTTACTATTGTACATTTGCAGCCTCTTTGACAGACTCTGAGCTGATTGAGACAGTCCGGGAGGTGAAAGTTGTGGACATTGGCTCCAACTCATTCAAACTGGCCTGGAAGAAAACACCAAGGGTTACTGGGTACAAGATCACTTGGAGTCCGTTTCATGGTAGGTACCAGCAGCCTTTATTACAATCCATTATAATTAACGGTTACACTTTATTTTAAGAGTCCATTTTAGACATTCTACTAACTATAAGTACCTTTGTAACTATATGTCAACTAATTCTCATTCATTTGCAGCTACATGTAGGATCAGAGTAGAGTTTTAGGGTAGGTTTAGGGTTAGTAGAATAAAGGTTGACATACTTGAAAAGTCTCTTATAGTAAGTATGTTCAAAATGAAGTGTTAGAAGATATTAAGCAGGCAGTCTGTTAGTACTCTAATGACTGCAAGTTGACATGTAGTAGAAAAAGTTCTTACTCTTAATGTCTAAAGTGGACTATCAAAATAAAGTGTAAAGTGCCTGATTACAATCCATCCATCATTTTTACTCTGCTATTCTGTGTTTTTTCTCTTAGGTGGAGAAAAAAAGAGTGAGGTTGTATCTTATTCTACTACGTCCTTCACCATCACTGATCTGCCCGCCAGTTCTGCATACAAGATTCAGGTTTCTGCCATGGTCAGAAGCAAAGAGGGAAGTCCAGTAATGGTGACCGCCCGCACATGTGAGTCATATTTAATACTGCAAACTGCTTGTTTTTATGTAAATGTACATAATGTACATTAATGTTGCTGTTGTGTTACAGTGGATCTGCCCAAGGTGACTGGATTTAGTGCTCTGAACACCACAGACAACAGCACTGTACTGAACTGGACCAGTGTATCTGGGGCATCTGGATACCTGCTGTCCTGGAGACATATATCAGGTCAGAAACAGAAAACAAAAACATATTTACCTATGACTGCATCTTCATTCACATGCATAATGCATAAAAAATGTCCAAAACATGCATGTATATATAACTCTGGACCACAAAACCAGCCAGAAGGGTCAACATATAAATTGAGTTTTTTTTAGATAACTTTATAGATAAAAGCTGAAAGCTGAATAAATAGGTTTTCCATCGATGTATGGTTTATAAGACAACTTTGGCTGAGATACAACTATTTGGATTCTAAGGGTGCAAAAAATGACAAAATAGTGAAAAAATTGCCTTTAAGGTTGTCCAGATTAAGTTCTTAGTATATTTACAGTAGAAAATAAAAAAAATGTCTTCATGAAGCATGATCATTCCTTAATATACTAACATTGTTTTGGGATAGAAAAATAAAAAAATTATAATTTTGACCCATACAATGTATTGGTGGCTGTTGCTACATATATATTCGTACTAATTGTGACTGGTTTTGCACTTTAGGGTCACATATATTAATATATAAATGATATATAGTCCTTGGTAATAGATATATACAACAATAAATAATAAATAAAATGATAGATTATTTATATGTCATGTATTATTTTATTACAGTAGATACACTAGCTGATTCCTGGCTCTAGTGATGCGCAGATGGTTTCAAATCTTTTATTTGTTAATGAGTGTTGCTAAATAGCAGGGGGAAACTAGTTTCAGATAAGCTCTTATAATAAGAGTTCCTTTCACAAAAGCCGATTTGTCTAATATACAAGGCATGCAAAAAGAGAAAAGACAGCGTAGATAAGGTCATGTAGAGATCTGTGATTCATTTGTGTTATCTTGATGACGTCAGCAGGGTCTTCTAATGAGGATGTGCTTTGCATGAACATGATGGTTGTGAGGGATTTAAATTTGGACTTTTATTTTAGCTTCTAACACATAAGACACAGAACTCAGATTCTGGAAGTCACTGTGTCCTTGAAGTGTTTTAAACTGAGTTTTATGGCATCTCAAATCTGATCCTGCATCTGGTTTGTCACATTCATGCTGACATTATGTATTTTGTCTGTGTTCTGTGTAGAGGTGTACATCTCCTCTGATCTACTGAGCTCTGGCTTCACTTCCTATAAGATCCGAGATCTCCTGTTTGGCAGAACCTATATATTTTCCATCAGACCACTTTATGGAGAAGTGGAGGGTCCGGTCACAACCATCACTAAAAGGATCTGTAAGGCCTTATCTCTGCAAATATCATTTGCATTTTGAAATGTTATATTGTAAGGCATGATTGATGTATTATACACAACTGGTTATGTTCTCTGTTCATAAAAGGCTGTTTTTGTGCTAAATGCTGATTAGGGAAGAAAAGGTTTTGAAACTCATTTTGGAAAGTTTATTTTTAAAGCACACTTCTGTTTAAATGCGTAGTAAGATAGTAAAACTTTTATAAAATTTACTGATCTCTATATCTTTCTATTCACCAAAGAATCCTGAAAATATTATCACGGATTCTATATAAAAGGATTATGTGACACTGAACACTAGAGTAATGGTTTTGGCTTTCCTATCACAGAAATAAATGACATAAATTACATTTTTTCATATATTAACATATCAGCATATTCTTCAATATAATGTTTATAGTTATATATAATGTTTATACTATGTTTTGAGTCGATAAATGGAGCCTTGGTGGCCATACGAGACTCCAAACCTTTGAACAGTGGTGTATGGTAAAAGCAAAACTGGTTTGTTTGAGCTCAGGATTTTTGTGATTGTCTTGCAGTGGGAGCTCCTCGTCTCATTCCTGTCCAGAGCCCCACACCGGCCCCTGTCTCTGCTAATACTGAAATCAATGAGCTGCCCCTTCATACCACAACCAGGAATGCTCGCACCCCAGTGGTCAAAGCCCCCAACGCCCCCTCTACCACTCAGAGACTTGCTGTGAAGCCTCAAATCACCAATAGCCAAACCACTTCAACACAGACCAGAATCACCACAGAAAATGACCAGACCACCCTCTCAGCCGAGACACCTCCACCTGGACCAGGTCATTTCAATTAAACTGACTCTTAATTCGTTTTTTAGCAAAAAAGTAAAATGTTCAACTTAAAATGTTAATTACATTATGCCAACTTTACATCTGTGCTGAAATATACCACGCAATTAAACTGTTAATAGTTGATCTTGCATGATATGATGTCTTTAAGAAGTGTAGAAATTTTAATGCAATGTCTTTACAGTTAAAAACCTGTACATTGTGAATGAATTTTATGCTTCTCTCTGTTAGTGTGTGGCAGGGTAAAGGCAGATATTGTGTTTCTGGTTGATGAATCTTGGAGCATTGGAACTAATAACTTTGGCAAGCTGAAGGATTTTCTGTTTAGAATCGTCACCTTCTTCCCCTCTATAGGACCTAAAGGAACACAGGTAGGACATGCTTTCCACCGCATTTGGGATGATTCTTGGTCTCTAACATCTAATGTGTTGTTAGTGTGGATTAAACCATGTCATTAACTTGCCTTAGATAGCAGTAGTTCACTACAGTGATCAGCCCAGGATCGAGTTCAACTTTAACACTCACAAAGACCGAAACTCCGTTTTGAGAGCACTCCGTGAAGTCCGCTACGGAGGGGGGAACACAAAAACAGGTGCTCAAACACATTCAAAGATTAAAAATTGTTAATGCTAAATATTAGGGTGATGTCTCGTTTTAAATGTGATTATTGTGAACATATGTGTAGGTCGTGGGATCAGCTATGTCCTTAGGGAGATGTTTCAGGAGTCTTTGGGTATGAGACAGGAAGTCCCTCACGTGTTAGTGTTACTGACAGACGGGAGGGCACAGGATGACGTAGAGCCACCGTCCAGGATAGCACATGCTCTGGGTGAGTAATATTAACGGCAATGCAGGAATAGATAGATATTCAAACACAACTACATATACAATGCTGTTCAAAAGTTTAGGGTCAGTAAGATTTGTATAAAGTTTTTGAAAGAAGTCTCTAAAAAACAGTAAAAACTGAAATTATGGAAAATTTTTACAGCTGTCAAATGAAATGAAACCACATCCAAATTAAAAGTTATGGTTTACATAATATACTGTGTATAATTATGTATATATATACATAGATACAGTAAAAAATATTTACTTTTATACATTTATATATTCATATTCTTTTATTTTATATTGTATGTATATATATGAACAGTAAATAATAAATAATGTATATAATATATACAGTAAACGGTGTACGGTGTCTATTTATTATGTGTATATATAAATACACACATGCAGTATATAATTCGAGAAGATTATGTTTATACATGTGTATATTCATATTCTATATTATATATAAATATATTTTAATATTTAAACAACATTTTTATTAAATATATACATATAGACACACATATATTATGCAAACAAAAACTTTATTTAGATGCGATTACTTGTGATTAGTCAATTGAGAGCACAAATAATTATAATTCAAAAGAACTGTTAATGTTGTAATCTTTTTTCCACCGTGGGATGAAAAATAAAATAAGGAAGTTAATTCTGAGTTTGTAATGTGTATGTGTGTGTTAGGTGTCAGTGTGTTGGCCATCGGCATCGCTCACGCAGATATTGAGGAGCTGAAGACCATCGCCTCTCCCACCACTTACAAGAACATCTTCTTCTCCAGTGATTTTGATGATCTTCCGACCATCGAGAGAGAGTTTATCAGCAGCATCTGTAGCGAAGCTTTACAATTAGAGTTCAAACAACACGATGAGGTGGGCCATGCACATCCGATTATGAGTATTATTTTCACAATACATATGGCATAATTCAGATTTGTATTTGTGTTTGTCCTAGTCTGCTCAACTGGACACACCTACAGATGACCCAGAAGCTCTCAGCAAACCAGAAGGGCCCTGTCCTCTTAGCTGCAAGGTAAACACTTCCTCTACATTCTCATTACAGCTATCATACCAAGTTTTATATGAATCCTCATTCCTGATTTGTTGTTGTTCACAGGGTCAGAAAGGAGAGAAGGTTAGTTGCTATGGTGTTGGCATATGTTATTGATCAAATAATTATAAATGGTGATATGATTGCATCTAATTTCTCCACTGCAGGGGGATGGATTTGGTCACGGTGGCCTGGTATGTCAGCAGACTGCTGTTCCTTAATTTTTTATATTTCCTTCTCACTGTTCTCAGTGGCTCACCACATTCTGTTTGGACTCTAAAAACAGGCTTTCTCTATTGTTAGGGATATTTACCAAGGTAACATTAGTATTATTGTTGCTAGTGTTACTTAACGGTAGGTGTTAACAATATTAGCATGACTGATTGGGCTAAATTTTTTGTTTAAATTTTTAATTGCACAATGTTATTTATATATTTTTTATCGTTTCATTAATATTTCAAATTATATTTTTGAATATATTTTCCATTTTTTATTTATTTATTTTTTTAATGTAATTTAGTTTTACACAGTGTTATTTTAGTATTATTTATCTATTTTCATGTTTTGGTTAGCTTTTATTTTTATATTTTTCATTTGAATTTTAGTTTAAATTTTGGTCATATACCCCCAGAAAAGACGAAAGCCAGTCCCAGACTAAATTGCATGTTTGAGCTGTTGCTTAAAGTTGCTTAAATATCTTAATTTAACTAATGCCTTGTCCTTGCTTGTGAAACCGGGCCTTTATGTGCTATTGCCATGGTTTTTAGTTACACCACTATTTTTACACAAACAATGTCTAAGGAAAGTATAAAAATCGAGTGCCTTTCTTGCATCATTATTTTAAGTGTATTTATTTTTTTCTGTTTTTCTGTTGATATAGCGACTCAAGCAGGGCCCGGGGCATTATGATTCATTCTCTTTAAAGGTCAAAGGGGAGAAGGGGGAACGGGTGAGTACTGTGCATCCAACCTCTGAAGCGCTCATGCCGTTCCAAAACAAAAAACTTAAATAAACATAACTAAAACACCCCCTCTCTGTCTTCATAATTACAAATTGATGTTTATGTTAATTACTGGAGCGTTTAACATTTAAACCGAACCGCTCTGTTAATGATAAGATTGTTTTTGTGACTCGTTGGTTGTTTTAGTAGATTAAAGGATTAAATCTAATTATTAATATCACAGATATGTCTCTGTACAGGGTGCTATTTGTACTTTCCTTTTTTTTTTCTTCCTGTTATCTCTTTGAGAAGGCGACACATGAAAGCACTTGTCATATCAAAGCGACTCTTTTGAATAACAAATGAAATGTGACAGGTCTTGCTAACAAGATCAGTATTGTTATGATGTTTCATTATTTATTTATGTGATGTGTATCAATGTGAATGCGTGGATTTATATTGCTCTATATCTGCTTTAATAATAATATGTGCACTGAAGATGCACAGTATCAAACAATTTCTGTGTGTTTGTGTATATTATAAATTATTTTTTATTTTTATTTTGTATCATTCCCACTTTGCGTTCATTAGGGTCTTCCTGGAACGGATGGTATTCCAGGTTTACCAGGACGACCGGGTAGAACTGGACCTCCTGGTTCTCCTGGACAAAGGGTAAAGGATGGATCAAAATTCAGTCTAATACAGCTAAATATGGAACGAATGTGCATAAACAATCTCTTAATCTGATTCAGGGGGTGCCTGGAATTTCTGGTGACATGGTAAGTGTCTCTTTTACATCTCACTATATAAAAACACAGTGTGGGTGGTGATATTTAAATCCGTTATTTAAAACATGTTCACGATGTCCTAGCCTTTTGTGTATCTTAGTAAGAGAATTGGGAAAGCTGCAATTATCTTTGAGTGATTCACAGAGGGAGTAATGAGGAATGATTATGGCTAGTCAGTGTAGAGTATTTGCCCCCACTTTCTTCTAAAGGTTCACCCCTTTTTATTAAATGTCTCACGTTTAAAACTGTTTGATACTTCTCTGTGTTATTGGGAAAGTGACTGTGACCTCTTCCTGTTTGTCTTCTTCACACTCTCAGGGGCCTCCTGGTAATACTGGACCTAAAGGACAGAGAGGAGAGAGAGTAAGTTAATAACTGACAAGCATTTGATATGTTTTATAATGTTTTGTATTTATTTATTTATTTATTTTTATGTAGGGTGAACCAGGATATGTTATGGGGGGTATGGAGGTTCTTCCAGGACGTAAAGGAGAACCTGGATCCTCTGTAAGTGTTTGTATCATACTATACAGCTTTGTTTACATTGTATATTGTGCAAATAATCTACTAAAAATTATAACTGCATTTGGATTATTTTCCCCTTGATTAAAAGGGCCCTCCAGGTGCTCCAGGGGTCCCAGGGGTATCAGGTCCTCCAGGGCTCCCTGGTTTACCTGGGCCTCCGGGCTCTCCTGGACTCTCTGTTAAGGTTAGTATGAAATATGAGGATTGTGCACAAGTCTATATTTTAAAAAATCATATCATGTATGTAGCTTCAATGTTGTTACAATAGCAAGATGTTGTTACAATATAAGTCTATACTCACATACAACATGTGTGGTATTTTATGGTATTTTTCTTTCTCTAAGGGTGAGACTGGAGAATCTGGTCCTAAAGTAAGTCATCTACTGCTCAATGAACAATTTACCATATAACTTTTATTTCAAATATACATGCAACATTTGCCTAAATGTATGATTATGCTGCTTCTCACGTTCTTCAGGGTCCACGTGGAAAACCAGGTCTGAAAGGAGAAAAGGGGGAGCATGGAAGTGATGTAAATGTCTTAATTGATCTGTGGCACGATCCTGGCTTAATCTTAGCCCTGTCTGTGAAACCAGGGGCCAGTTGCATAAACTTATGTTAAGACAGTGTCTTAAGAGCTAGTCTGACCAACTAGCCATGAGTAATCTGTTTTATTTTTTGTATTTACTTTAGACTAATATACATATTTATGTAACTGAATTTTAAAAAACTGTGACCAGTCTTAAAGAAAAATTTAGCTGACTAACTTTTAATACTAGTCTTAACCTTTTATGCAACCAGCCCCAGATCTATATGGAGAAACGGCTACAAGTATACCTCAAAAAATATGTTTTCAGTGTTGTAGATAACACACACACATTTTTTTTTCCTGTTTATTACTTGCAATTAGCCACATTTCTTGAATGTAAGCCATTTAGTAGGTTGTGTTTTAAATAATATAAAATTAAATATATCACTAAATCTTATTGATGTGTTTCCTAGGGTCTACCGGGTTTACCAGGACCAGTGGGAGTGGATGGACTTCCAGGACTTCATGGGCAGAAGGGGGAGAAGGTTTGAGAATAATGTCATTTGGTACTTTCAGCAGTGGTATAAAAGCTATTTTAAGCAATCACTTCCTACAGCTTGCCCAAGACAGTTAAAATGCATAAATTAAATCTCTCTGCTCATCTGCCTGCTATCTTTTTGGAAGTCTCATTGTTCGGCGAGCTTAAAAAAAAATTGCCCTTCCGCTCTACCAGGAGTGCATGAAGCTAAAATTAGAGCAGCTGGTTGTTTGATTGAATTTCTTTGTGTGCACCATAAAGGGAGAGGAAGGTATCGGAATTCAGGGTGTTCAAGGTCCATCTGGGCCTAAGGGAGATAAGGTATGTGTTTCTGATGAGTCATATTATAATTTCATTAAACATATGCTTGTTCCACAATGAAAAATCTTATGGGTAATTATTAAGTCAGCACTAATCAATTTTTTCAGGGTAATACAGGACTACAAGGCACAAAGGTAAGCGTGTTGCATTTAAAATCAATGAAGCAAAGTAAAAGACAGTTGTCTTGTGCATTGTGTAATTTGCAGTTTTCATTTTCATCCAAAGGGTGAAGTAGGAATCCAAGGAGTCCAGGGAATCGCAGGCCCTCGGGTTTGTCAAACTATACACAGCCTTTTCTGCGTTGAAGTGAAGTTTGGTCTGCCGTTCTGTTAAATTATGTCTGTCTTTCACAAAGAATTACTATGAACCTTTAACAGATGTCAACCGTACATGCAATTTTGTTTAATAAATGTTAAGTGCTTCATAATGGCAGAGGGTGTTTCACCTTTTTTGTCTGTGTTTAGGGGAAAAAGGGTCTTAAAGGAGATCAAGGAGACAAGGTATGATTTTGCACAATTTAGTCAGGCACATGACTTTCTTGCCTCTCTGTTTTGTTCAACCTATTTGCTCTTTCTCTAAAAATAAATAAATAAAATAAATCACATCAAGTCAGTGTTTTTGTCTAGCGCTCTGTTTTTAAAAACCTATCCATAATACATCCTACTTGACTTTTCAACATGTTCAAAAATCAGTTCAAACTCAAACTGAAATCAGTTTCCTCATTGATAATCAAGAGTGTTTTTTAAAACATTAAATGTACAACACATCCTACATCAATTTTCAACATCCACATAAAGTTATGAATTAAAATATGCTGTCTTGGTCAGATATTTTTGTTTTATGACATTCCTAGCTCTTTCCTCTAATATAATAATATAATCTTGACTCGAATCAATATCTGGTAAACTGTCATGTTATAAGTTGGATAATATATAGTCAGATGGTTGTATGTAAAAATAAACAAGTTCGGGATGAAATGAGACCTCAGGGGTCCGTTCTTCGTACCTCGCTAATTCAGTTAGCTGGATTTGATTGTTGTGAATTTGTCCTGATCTTGGATTTTTTTTCATTCTTTGACGCTTATCCGGGACTTGATGTTTTAGCAACAGGTCCGTAAGTTTAAACTACTCGGGAGCAGATTTATTTAATGTAAACAGGATTTAGGCTGCGTTCCTGGCGGTTATGATTGGTTGAAATGGCGAGGTCACATCTGATTGGTTAAAGAGCACGACTGACGCGGTCTGACTCACGTGAGAAAAGAAAAGTATGCTGCAAGAAATTTTTTTTTACATTTTTTTTTATTGCTAAACATACAGAAAGCACAAAAAAACTAATTATCCACAAAACTGACATTTGAACACACAATAACAAGAAAAGAGAATACTTTAAAAAAATAAGTGTGGAGCAAATACCCACAGTTTTCATAGCTTTCTTATTAGCAGATTCAGAAATTAGATTAAAGTAATTCTCCATGTCTATCTTGCAAGAAAGTGCCTACGATGATTTACACACGAATGATGACCTCAGCCACACACGCACATATATATTGATGGCTGTATTTACACATACATATAGTATATGTATACGTGTGTGTGTGTGTGTCAAAAAGAGCAATTACTACAAATAAGATTTGAGATATAATATAAATATTTATCTCAAGGAAAAAACATGTAACATGGGCAGCACTAACGCATTAAATTTGTTCGCTACTGTTTGCCAGCCCTCTCTCCTGGCTTTAGCAGCATTTGCTGTGTTTCCCGGAGTCTTTATTAAAGTTTAAAAATTCTTCTTTAACCTCCAATCAAAGCTCTTGCTCCACTTAAGGAAAAAATTGAGCTCACTCTTTTGCCATTTCATCAACCAATCAAAGGGGTTGTGATCAGTGTTTCTACTATTGATACATGTCGCCTTTTAAACCAACGCACGGACATGCAATAATCCTAGACAACTCAATCCAGCTATACTAATCATCAACAACAGGTGTGCTCGAAGAACCAAATTAGCCACATCGTAATTAGCACGATGATCTCATCTTAGATGTCTCAATTCATCTTGGATGTATCAAGCAACGTACGAAGAACGGACCCCTGACCAACTTCTTATGTTTATTTCACAGTAATCTGATGGTGCATACATTTTCTTGACACCTGACATTTGTTTTCAGTTGCACAAAATACTAATAATAAATCCCTCAGTTTGACTAATCAACAACTTTATTTGTTCGACAGGGGGAACGTGGAGAAATTGGACCTATCGGGCCTCCAGGAGTTGCAGTATGTCCATAACTTTTACCTGTTCATAAAAATAACAACTGCAGGAAAAGGTTATGAACCAGCTTATAGATTTAAATCATTGCACTGCACAAATGCTTTGTTAAAAAGTCAAATCCTTATTCGTCTGTTCGCTCTTCAAACTTTTCCACTCTGTACGGTGCTGTCGAACTTCTATTAAGAGCAAGGATGAGCTGTAGGTCTCGGGGGAAATTAAAAGAGTCGATTAAGAAAAAGGAAAAACGCCTCCTCTCTACTCTCCGGCCAGTGATGGACTCCGAAATACACTTCAAACTAAGGATCCATTATCGATCTGATTAAAAAGAAAAACATCTGAATGGAGTTTGCACCTAATAATGAGACGGCAAGAGAATTACACACATAAGAAATATTATCGTTCACATGCAACCTTGCCACTGTGTGTCCATCTCTGGCAATTCAGATTTTCAGCGAGTTTCAAATTAAACTTCTACAGTCATTATTAAACCCAAGGCTTCAGAGAGGAGATCAAGGACACTCTCACGACTCGACTGCTCATTATCCCTCGGTTCCTTTTTAAAAAAAAAAAAACACTATGGCATGATAAAACATTTGGTTTAGAGCTCTACCGCAGATGCTCTCAGAGAGCCCACACTAGACATCTAACATCTCTCAAAGCACCTGAGGTTATTCATATTTGCTGAATACTAATTTCATAATTCTTGCAATGATTAGAAGGAAAGTTTACTTTCTCTTTTAAAACTTTAGGGCTTCCCTGGAGCTGCTGGACGAAAGGGTGATGAGGTGAATCTAAACTATTTTCTTAATTTGACCAAATCAAACACTGCCCACATTTTCTGGATTTAAATAATGAGTTTAACTAATTTTCACTTCACCTGATAACTATTAACTGTGTGCAATCAAGCATGCAACAATGCAATCAACCATGTTTCAAAACTTTCTTTTAAGCGTCCCTTTTATTATTTAATCTCACATTGAGTGTCAATTATATGTAGTCATTTAATGCATGTAAATTTTATGCAGTTTATCACATTAACACTCACAACTGTCTATAAATAAACAATGTGGGATTTGTATTACTGTGTTTGATTCACAGGGGCAGCGTGGCCCTCCCGGTGACCCAGCTAAAGGGGTAAAACTGATATCCCAGAATGCCTCAGTGTCTCATCTAACACGTTTTTGCCAAAGAATAGACTGTTGCTAATATTTCCTCTCACATTTCACAGATACTTGGTCCTCAGGGGAAAAAGGGTGGCAGGGTAAGATACAGTACATCAAAAACTGGTTTCAAAATATTAAAAAAAGTTTGAATGTGAACAAAAGTCACCCTTGGGTTTTACATCCCAGCTCATGAATGAAATATGACAGTTATTTCCCCTTGGGTTTTCTTCAGCTGCATTGATGAAAACAAGCAGTGCATCCAGCACTTGGGCAACTTAAACATGGATAATTACTGCCATGAGCATAGATATGAATCTAAGAGCTCCCCCAGGTCTGCTTGTCAATGAGGAAAAAAATACTTATAGATTTCAGTGTTGCAAGTCCCAAAACACTCCGAGGTTAAAATCTATATTGATTAAAAGTTTTTAAGTAATGCCCATGAATAAACCAAACTGAGCTTGAGCACACCTGCCATATTGGTTGTTGGTAGGTTTTGTATTATATCTAGTGGACATAAGCAGAGATGTTTAAGCTTGGTTAATTTTTTCCATTTGGACTGTGTGTAAAGGGGGATGTTGGACAAGTTGGGCCACCAGGACCACAAGGAATCAAAGGAGATCAAGGTGATAAAGGTGAAAAGGTAGGTGTTTGTTTGCTGTTTTGGATATAAAGTATATATTAATTAGTTCCCAATGTGAATGTACTGATGTGTTGTCTTTTGGGTTTTTGAAGGGCAATCCTGGATTTGGAATCCCTGGTCAGCCTGGTCCCAAAGGAGAGAGTGGAGAAAGAGTGAGTGTTTATAAAGCTTGTTGGCCTGTAAGAACACAATAAAGAAACCAGAAAAAAGTCCAAACTTTAATCTTATAAACCATATGTGGAATTGCACTACTGTTTTAGGTTATGTTTAGTCAGAGCTGTTCTCTTACGCTCACCAAGGTTGCATGTATTCAATCTAGGGTACATTAAAGATGTATAAGCTTATATAGTGTGTCGGTATATATATGTATATATATATTTGTAGTAAATACAAGTAAAAATCTACGTTTGTCCATCAACTCACGCATTAGTAAAAAAAAGTTTTACAATACCCCAAAGAAAAGAAAAACCCCTGTTTAGACCATTCTGTCCCACTTCTTTTTTTAAATGCAGGGCAATGTTGGATTATCAGGGAAACCTGGGCCTAAAGTAAGTTTATTATACTAATACTTGTATATTAATACCTGTGCCATTCACATGTTTATATTTTAATACCTGTGAAGTTAACTTTGTGAGTGAATCAAGGAGAGTGCATAAAAGATAATATAATTAGAAAACATAATACATAAAATCATTTACATTTACACTTTATTTGATTGTGTCCAGGGCAACGATGGGTTCAAAGGAGAGAAAGGGGAAGTGGGCTTTTCAGGCAACCCTGGTTCTCCAGGACTAAGAGGTAAAGATGTAAGTAAATCAAGAGCCCAGAGTGACTGATACACGAAGGATGGGAGTGTGTGTGTGTGTGTGTGTGTGTGTGTGCCATGCATCACTGCACTAAGGATATTAGAGGGGGTTACTTTGCCATAAAATACCCATTGTTTGCTTTTTAATTAATGCTTCATTCATATTAAAATACATTTTATGCTTTAATGGATTTTAGGGTCTGTCAGGACCGAAAGGAGAGATGGGATTGAGGGTGAGAAACAACAATAACACTGAGAGACCCTGTACCTTTTCACAATATTTTTATTATTTACTTTTATTGGTTATATACTGAACTATTATTAATTTAACCTCACAAAAACTTGACATTTTTAATTAGACATTATTTTGTATGTTTATTATTAAGCTTTTTTATCTTTATAATGCAGAGGATTTTAAGGTTTTTTGTTGTTGTTGTTGTTTTGCAGGGAGAGTCTGGTTCACCAGGAGAACCTGGAGAGAGAGGTGTTAAGGTATTGTCTCTCTTTTAAACCCTTCCAATGAAAACATTTGAACTTTTCCTACCTAACACTTAATTATAAGAGCATAAAGTCACTATTCCTTATCTCCAATGTCAGGGGCCTCTCGGTCTTCCAGGACGACCTGGTGACCCTGGAGAAAAAGGCGAGCCTGGGAAATTAGGGTTACCAGTAAGCAGCTTCCTATTATTTTACATTGGGTAGATAGTATTTGATCAATATTTCTGTAAAGCACTTCCAAAGAGCCAATGAATTATGAATCATAATAGCAAAGAATATTCAATTCCATTTGATAATGACTGCATATATATTTCAGGGTTCAGAGGGAAACAAAGGAGAAAAAGGCGAGCCGGTACGTACTGCTATTAAAACGCACCCTTGAAATATGGTTACATTTTTATGCTATTTTTTGTCAATATTTCAAGGGTCGGTCATGCTTGTTTCTCAGATAACGGAATCTCAGTTTTCTTGTCATGCTCTCCAGTAATAAATGAAAGAGCAGGAGTAACTGTATTAATATTTCATTCTCTGTAGGGAAGGCCGGGACCACCAGGAGACACTCAAGTGAGTTTTACTCTCTTTACTGGGTATTATAATCAAGCTATTTAACATAAATTAATATTAATGCAATCGTGTTATTTTCAGTTGGTTGGTTTTTTACACATGTCAAAAGCTGTCAAGTTTGTATAACTCGTTTTCTCTCATTTATTTGGTTGACTGTTTCATGGTTTACCTTATTATTACATAATGTACATAACTTCAAATTCTCATAATGCCCCTTTCCTAGTTCACCACGTCAGACAACACCATTCTCACTAGGGCCATTAAGGTAAAAGATGATATTCAGACATTTTAAATTCTTGCCAATTTACTTATACCAAAACACACACATATATATACTCTGTGTTTGGTGTCTTCAAAGGGGGAGCCTGGTGAGCCGGGGGTACAAGGACTCCGAGGAGAGACAGGACATCCTGGACCACCTGTACGTTAGGCTTCCTCATTTAATGTACTATATACATATGAAAAACAGAATATGAGTTGCTTTTTCCTCCCTTAGGGTCCTGAAGGTAAACCAGGACCTCCTGGAAATTCACTGGTGAGCCACTCTAAAGTTATGTCCACCTTTATGAATTTGATTATGCTTAGTAACTTTTTTTCAGCATATTTTTGCCAATGTTTCTGATTAAATTAATTTTAATAATTGGAAGATGAGCAACTTAAATACAATGTATAATGTAGCTCTATATTCTTTTTCTTCTAGCCCGGCTCTAGTAACGGAAGAGATGGTGTGGATGGTTTACCAGGAAAGCCTGGATCTAAGGTTTGACTTCTTTGTTTAAATTTTCATTTCTAGACTTTTCTAAAATATTTTGACAGCTAATTGTTGTTGCTAATTGTTACATATGCGCTGTCATAATTGTTTTATAGTTATAATTTTCAGTGTTTTTGTATGTACACAGGGTGAACCAGGACATAAAGGAGACCCAGGACCAGTAAGCAGACTTAATAAATGACTTAAATTAATGTCTGCTTGATTCACCATTTTGCTTAATGTCAAGTGAAATAAAGAATTTAGCAAAAATCTGTTAAAAAAAATTATATGCGCTTTCCTAAAGGTTAGCTTTAGTTGTTGAAGACAGATTATTATCATGATTAGAGTGGTTGGAGATAATGGTGCACTATTCAGGGTTTTATGTGAATTTGTGTATGTATGTGTTTAACAGAAAGGTGAGAAAGGAGATCCTGGACGTGCTGGGATTACTGGTATGCCTGGTTTACCTGGGACACCTGTGAGTATAGTAACATTCATAGCACATATTAACCATAAAATCTCTAAAATTTCACATTTTTTCTTATCGTCTATTGTCTTTTCTTGTAGGGTAAACCTGGTGTTGATGGGAAACGTGGAGTAGCTGGAAAAGATGTAAGTTTAATATATCATTGTAGTTCTAAATGCTTTTGAACTTTTTTATAAAACCAATCTACTTCTTTTTTCTCTCCAGGGAGATCAAGGACCAAAGGGAGATGAAGGGTCAAAGGTGGGACAACAGACTTTTTTGAACTATTAATCCATTATATTTAAAGGATTAGTTCAGCCACAAATGAAAATTTGATGAAAATTTAAATAAATGTAGTTTCTTCTTTTAAAAAAAATACATGGATGGCCTAAAGATGAGTGAATTTTCAGAATTTATTTGGGCAAACTATTCCTTTTAGCTGAAATGTACTTGCCTAACATAGTTTCTTATTGAACATGGTGCAAATGTAAGTTAATCCAAAATCAAACACATCACAATCCAACAATATTTTCTTTAAATGCATTTTTAACTATGGTACAATTAAATGTTTTGTTGATAGCCATTATGCGCATTATTTTAACTGCTTAGGGAAATGAAGGTCAAAAAGGGGAGCCAGGATCTCCAGGCTTGCCAGGTCCTCCTGTTGTCCTCCAAGATGTAAATATTTTTTCTTTGTTGTTTAAGCTTAGATAAGCTTTGCTTGCAACCATGACTGTTGTTAAATTACATTTGTGTTTGTTCTTAGGGAATGTCCATTGAGGACATTAAAAAGGCATTTCCCATACCAATGGGACCCCCGGGTGCAGTGGTGAGTGTCTCATTGATAGCATTTTTAATACAAGTTCCTTTATCAAATTATGAACATAAAAGGCTGGGCTTTTATATTTCTGGAAATTTATATTTCACCGACTTTCAATTCTTACGTGTGTGTGTGTGTTGTTTTTTGTTTGTAGGGTCCTCCAGGAATAAAGGTAAAGTATAGCTCGCCAAGAATCCTTGAAGCACTGAAACGCTTCTCAGACGCTTCTCAGACGCTTCTCAGACGCTTCTCAGATGTAATTTTTCTTGTTTTGGTTGGCAGGGAGAGAAAGGAGGCATGGGTTTGAAAGGAGAGAAGGTATCAAAGTTTCTACATTTCATTGATTGCTCAAGTTATCTCCATAAATCTGTGCTGCAGAAGCAATGATATCTGGCACTGTATTATTTAACAGGGTGATGCTGGCCCACCAGGGACAGCTGTTGAAATGAAGGTTTGCATGGTTACTCAATGCCTACACATAATTTACTTCATTACAAAACTGAACTTTGGTGGTGTAAACATATTGTTATGTTCTATTTCAGGACATTGAAGGCTTGTTTGATTCATATGGTATTAAAGTAAGTATGCTGTATTTTTTTAAAGTTCGCTTTTAACCCAGCAGAAGGTCTAAAGGCTCAAACTTAGAATTTATATGATTATATGATTAGTTATGGGAGCAGGGTTACTTTGTAACCGTCCGGCAACACTGTGCAGTGGATTGATTTGAATCAAATGTTTTATTTATTTCAATATCTAAAGCCAAATTGAATGGCTATACAGCTCTGGAAAAAAATAAGAGACTACTGCCATTTACTCCTAAATCAGTATCTCTCTGAGTATGACAAGCATTTCATGCCAGTCTTTGTTAAATATCTACATTCTGTTTATTGATGTACTTATTTGGTGAGCACCTGAATCCAATTGTATTTAACGGAAAAAGTATAAAAAGCACTGCTGTAATCAACACTATCCTTTTGCAGTGTGTCCAGTTGGGTGGTAAAAAATGCTAGAAGTCTTTCAAACGTAATTAGAAATTTAAAAGTAAACACTAAACAAGCCAAAAACAGTGAAAAAAAGGTTTTAAATTAAGAAAAAAAGGCCTCAATCCTAGCTTTACTGGCAATTTACTTAATCAGTGTGCGTCAAGTTGCTTCTATCTTTAATATTTCAAAGACGGCAGTTTACAAAAAATGAAACAAATGGGCATTGTTTTGTATTGGTGGTGTATTGGTGAGGTGAACAGTTTCAGGAATAAAACCCAAACGAAACTGATTTTTCTGCAGTGGTCTCTTATTTTTTTCCAGAGCTGTATATTTTTACCAATCTCAGAATCACTTCATTTTGCTGAGATATTTTCAGCTTCAATGTTCCTTACATGCACTGTTTTTTATTAATATGAAACGTTAATATTTAATATTCTAAAACAAACTTTCTTAAATAAAACAGAAATAGAATTTTGGAGTATAAATGATAACTGCAAAATTCCCAGTTAAGGCAACATCCATACATAAAACAATTTAAATGGATTTTTTTTGTTTTGAAATGAAAGTTCACTCACCAACAAATGAAAATCATACTAGAATTTTTAATTGACCATCAGGATGTAGTGTGCACAAAACCTTTTCACTTGTTTATAAAAGTCATTGCTACATTGTTAATTTTTTAAAATTGTAATCTCATATGAATAATACATTCGTATGATTTGTAGCAAAATTTAAATTGCATTGATGTTACACTACAATAAAACATATTAGCACATTTACAATAAAAACCCACTTTCACAGCTCTCGCTGCTGAAGACCCTTATTGACAAGCTGCTTCAGGATGGAATGGAGGAACTTCTTCATGATATCAGCAGCAGCAGAAGAGGTAAAGGAGACAGACAGGAGCCGGACTCAAACGTCATCACAGAATACACCGTGAGTACCTACAAAAACATCTCGGGTAAATAGTATAACAATAATAAAAAACCCAAAACTCCGAACTCCCAAAACTTTTTACCCACAGAGTTCAGTAAAGTTCAGTCACCCACAAGAGTCATTACCTGATACAGATTTGACTGAAGAAGAAACTGATCTTGAAGAAGGGCAGATGCCTGAGCCCAGTCCTGTAAGCATACATTCGTTCCTGATCAGTACTTACAGCACTATTATAATCCATTTCCAACCAAATATCAACATACTTTTTCAATTATACTTGACTGATTTGTTCTGATACACATTTAATGCAAGCAATACAGTTGTTGTTGTTTAATGTGGCTTTGGTGCCTTGTCCTGGATTTTAAGATGCCTGTTGTAGAAAAAGAAGTGGGTCCTATCCTTTCGAACATCTCTACTATTCACAAAAAGGCCAACCAGAGTAAAACCAAAGACAAGCTGGTAGATGTTGAAGAAAAGAAACTGGTGGAGACCAACTTTAGTGATGTAACACCTTTAAAATTTCTCCAAACCAACACTTCCTCTGAGAGGGTATGCTTACTAGTGATATAATATTTCATTTATTGTATTTAAGCTCATTTAAGTGTGTTTTTAGTGTGGTTTATATAAAAAAATGCCTTCGCCTCATTTTTTCTTCACAGATGAGCTCTGGAAAGGTTGAGGTAAGTATGGAGACAGTGTTGCACAGCCATGAAGACGCAGGGAAGAAAACATCTGGTGAAAAGAAGAAAGGCAGAGAGAAGGGAAAGGTAAACTGATCTCGATCTGTTATGTAGACGAGTTTCAGTCTCAGTTCTGTGTTGCACTTACTGTAAATTAACAGTACATCAATTAATAACTAGTCAATTCAGCCATAAGCAGGTTTTGGCTATTAAATAGACAGATGTCTTTTTATTGGTGAACATTTAAATCTGTTAAATAATAATAAAAACCTAACCAGGCATAATTAGAACGAAACATTAGAATTAAATATTAAATGTCATTAAATGTCATGGCAACTAACCTCCTTAATGTCTCTAAATATTTCTAATGATTGTTATTTAAAGCCTTCTCATAAATTATGATGATTCTCAACTGCTAAACTCTCAACCAGGGCAAAGGAAATAAAGGACGTCAAAAACGACAAAGGAAACGTTTGGTAAATGTTTTATCATCGCACCTAACCTGACATTCACACATCATTCACATCTAAAGGACTATTAAAATTGACCTTTATTTTTCTGATTACTTAAATATTGCGATATTAGAGTTAATATGGACTTGTCTAAAGATACTGCATACAACGCTTAAACCCTAAATGATTCATAAAAATACATTTATAAACAAACATTAAATGCACCCGTTTTCACCCATAAATTATAACATATAATAAATAAAACTAATAAGCTGCAAATTTTATTAATCACATTCATTATACTCACACTAAATCTATAACGAATGAATGAATTTTCTCACCTTCATCTTGTATGAATCAATGGAATTTTAATTTTGGGTGAATTATAACCACTTTAAATGTTCCATAAATCATGTTTACTAATATTGTTATTAATTTCAGTCTGTAAATCATGTCTCTAATGTGTTTCCAATCTATTCTCACTGACACTAAACATTAGCGTCAAAATAAACTCTTCTGTCTAATAATACTTGATCATTAGAAGGCAGAAATAATTGTTCCTATCTCTGTAACTTACAGGAAGATCAGGACAACATGGAAGAGGAGGTTGAGGAAGCATCATATGACGATGAGGAATATGAATATGAGGTAAGTCTGTCACATGATCGTACTCTATAATTGAATGTATAATGACCAATACACCGATGTGATTCATAATCAGATTTAGTGTATAATGTGTTGACACATTTATAATTAATTGAAAGGGAACTGACATGTCAACCTACGCTAATCACCTGAGCTTACCTCACATCTCTCTCCCTCACACCCACACCAATCACGTCACACTGAACAGGGCCTTAATATATTACTCCCACTCCACAGCCAAAAGAAGAAACAGCAATCACAAGATTTCTAATTAATGTTGAGTAATTCTTCTCATAATCTCTCATCTCTTGCTTTCAGTTTGTATATGCGATCAAAGGGATTTTTTACACACAACTTTTCACATTGATTTTTGAATGTTTTGTTTGTATCATGTCAGGACGAGCTGCCCACAGAAGAGCCCTTTCCTTCTCGAGAGGAGGAGAGCGGAGGGGACGAGGTGAGTATTAATAAAACCAAATCAAATCACAACAAACACACAAATAATCCAGTCACGTTTTAGATGAATAGAGGTTAAAATGGAATAATGTTTCATCAGTATATGTAAAAAGTTGTTTATTTTCTGTTGGAACTCTTGTTTTTATCCTCAGCTGAAATACTCGGCAACAACAGCTATATACACACAAGAAAATGAGGTAAGAGCGTCTTCTAAAGGGGTTATGTTTAATAGGATGCTACTGAAAAAATGTGCTATACAAATGCTATTCAGATGTTAAATGTTAACATTTGCACAGGGTGATACAACTTTTCCGATGACGCAGTCTCCAGAGGGGATTACACTGGTAAGAATATACATTACTAACACTCGATATTTTTGGGGGAAAAAAAAGGTTATGCTTAACAAACCTACACTTGACTAAAAATACAATAAAACCAATAATATTGTCAAATTAGATTTCTATTTTACTAAATTTCAAATGTCATTTGTAATTTTGTGCAACAGTCAACATCAGTGTATTAATAAAAAAAAGTGTGAGTTTCAAGAACATGAAAATACGAACTAATGAAACGTCATCGTGAAAGCATCCAAGAATTGTGCTTGATTTTCAGATTTCTCTGGTTGTGCACTTTAAATATGCTTCATAGTCCCTCTTACAGATTGTGGTAATTACTCCAGTCTTCAGTGTCACATGATTATTCTAAAATTATTATAATGTGCTGATTTGGTGCTCAAGTAACATTTCTATTAAAATGCTGCTTAATATTTTTTTGTGAAAACAATGGTACATTTTACTTAGGATTCTTTGAATGAAATTAAATTTGTAATCATTTTTTATTCATGAAAGTAAATATTTTTTAGCATTCGCAATTGATAGTTTGCTAACTTTAACATGTCCTCTTAATGTGCTTTCAGATGGTTCACACGACAACAGCGAGTCCCCTGCTTTCATCAGTAGTCACAGAGCAGGTACTGATTCAACCCTATGTTCGTTTTATCTGTTTACTGCATATGATAAACATGAACTTATTGTATGTGTTTTACAGAAGCCTCCTGAAACCACATTACTCTCGGTGCTAAATACAACACAAACCGGAGAGGAGGTAAATGTTTGTCTATCATTTTGCTTTCTCACTTGCATGTGGCTTCAGTTTGAAGCATGAACTAACTTTTTTCAGCATGTTTGTTGGATGTTTTAGCTTATTGCAACTGATTAATGAATTGGTTTTAATCATTTAATTGGCATGTGTCTTGAAACACCTTTTAATTTGATTTTTTTTTTAATTGCATGACCAAAAAAAATTGCCTACGCTTTGTCAGTGAATTTCACCAGTGCATTTTAAACAGCCAGTATCACGAAAATAAAAAATATCATAATCAAGTAACACACTGGCATCCGAGCATGCACCGCACTTGATTTTCAGTCATGATTCCTCTGGTTTGTGCACTTGCAATGCAGATTGACACATGAAACGTGTCTTACAGATCAGCTACAGGTTTTCTTTAATATATTTATTTTCTTAACACAGGAGCTCCCCTAAACTCTGTAAGCGAGACATTCAAGTGTGTAGAAACTGTGAAGGGTAAAAGAGGGGGAGGATCTGACTGGCCGGCATTACTTTGGGAGAGCCTCCTTTCCCGTCGCACAATGATGATGTCATTCATCCATGCTGCCTCCACCACTACTAGCGTTCAGTATGCTGCAGTGCCTTTGATAGCTTGAGAAGAACCTCCAGCACTCTCTGAGGAGAGACCAGCCCAGTATAAACATAAAAAACAGATCTTATAATGTGCTGTTTTACACTTACTGATCAAATACAAGCTAAATCATCTATAATCCATATAAAAGTGACAACACAAGACACTCATGAATGGTTCTTGACATTATTTTTAATAGAGAATTAAATCAGCTCATTAAACAACAATGTGTTCATCAGATCCTTATTTATTGATAAGACTGAAAAAAGATTGTATTTCGTGTCTGCATATTTACTTTTTTTTTTTTTTTTTTTTTACATATGTGGTAGCATAATGCGCTGCCTGTTTTCACTGGTGAAGTTCAATGGCATATTGCTTTTCTTTCATATTTTATCTGTTTGTGCATGTTTGTCAGTAAATGTGTTCGTTCTAAAATAGTCTTAACCTGTTTCTGAGTCTTTATTGTGTTATGTGTGTTTAATTCATGACTCTTCATAATATTTTATCAATTATATTGATAATATAAATTGGTACCATATCAGTTGTTGAACAATAATAAATATTTATTTAATCAGTATCATGTAACTTTGCTTTAGTAATTACTTTTGTTCATTTTCTACTATTTTTAAGTTACGTTAATGAGTATTACTTTACAGTAAGGGTTCATTTGTTAACATGAGTTAACTATATTAAATAACATGAGCTAACAATAAACAATACTTCTAAAGCAATTATTATTCTTAGTTTATGTTCTGAGATTTATACATCAAATTAATCAACTAACATTTTGGCCACTAACATTAAAGGTAAATAAATGCTGTATTAATATATTGCTATTAACTGATTTTTGATTGAGCGTATTGTAAAGTCTTACCAGTTCATAAAAAAACTAGTCAATTATTTAACTGTTTAATGCAATCTAGCGATTCTCAAAAAGATAAAATAGATTTTTCTATCATACTAAGGTTTTGATACTTAATTTCAATTGAAAGAATAAATGACTGAAAGCAGTGATGTAAATGTACATGAAACTCTCGTTTATAAGACTGTTTTGGTATAAACAGGTGAGCTTGTCGCACAATAGCAGCCCAGAAATGGCAAGATCTAAAGTGAAGAGAAGTGCTCCTTCATCTGAGTACATGGTAAAAACTATCCACCTAATGTTTTGACACTAGATTTTAATTTGCACATAGAATTAGCATCTCAATCGGGCATGAATCACATGTGTCTTCTGCAGGTCTACATGCCTGGGACACCAGGAGGACAAAACCGTTACAAACAAGGAACTAAGGTGATGAAAATTGAGTTACAGTGACATATTTAGTGCTTATGATTGAATAAGCTCATCTTAGAGAGCTGCATGATGTAATGGACGGAAATTGAGGGAACAAAGTAAAAATTGATCTCATCTTCTTGTAGCGGTCCACCTCAGGTGCACAGGGCAAAAAGCTGAATGTGAGTGAGTTTAATCTACCTAGAAAAAAAAGAATAGTTCACCCAAAAATACAAATGCACTCACCCTCAGGTGATCCAAGATGTGGATGATTTTGTTTCTGCATTATGTCACTTGCTCACCAATGGATCTTCTGTAGTGAATGGGTGCCGTCAGAAGTCCAAACAACTGATAAAAACATCACAATAATTAATCCACATTAATCCACGATTACTCCAGAACATCAATTAATGTCTTTTGAAATTAAAAACAGTCAAATAATGAAAAAACAGTCCATAATTTTTTTAATTTTAAAACTATTCCTTAAAATAATTCGATTTTTTAAGTCAGCTCAACAATGCCTCAAAAAGAGATACAACCACAATAAAAAAAGTACTTTCACTTAATATTTCTGTCACTCTTGTAGAAAAAGAAGCAAGAAAACGAAGACCCTGAGACTGTGACAGAGATGTACAGGGAAAGAGAGAGGGAAGAACAGGGGGAGAGAGAAGATGAAGTCTATACTGTGAACAAAGAGAGGAGTATTGAAGAGGACAAGACAACTGAGGCACAGTGGGACGTGGAAGAAGAGAATGGTGTGACCGAGACCGAGGAATACAGTTCAGGCGATGGTGACGAGGAAACAGAGGAAGAATTTGAGCTAGAGAGGGAGAGAGAGAGACAGGAGATGGAAAAAGAAAGGATGGAACTGGAACGAGAAAGAGAGGAAGAGCTGGAAAGGGAGAAAGGGCTAGAGAGCGAGACAGAGATGGAGCAAGAAGAAAAGGAGGAGAGAGAGAGACAGTTACAGAGACAAAGAATGGAATGGGAGAGACAAAGAGAGAAGATGGAGAGAGAGAGGATGGGAGAGACAGACCGAGAAGAAGACACAGGGCCCTGCATTTCCCACTGTGATTACCTTAAAGTAAGTATGTGCTTTAAAGTATATAGTTTTCCAAATATTCAACATATCCACAATATATAAATGCTATCTATAATTGGTTAATTTTGAATACATTCTATAATTCCAAAACTTAAATTAACATGTATTATATTATATTACATTACATTAATTACGTTATATTATATTATTACATTTTTATTACCATATAATTGTTAATTACAGATTTTTTGTTTAGACTTTTGGGCCCCAGTGTAATTACTTTAATTATATTACAATTATATAAAATCTATTTTGATTCAACCATAGGAGAACTTTCTTTAATTATGATATGCACTAATATATAAAAGCATATTCCATGTTTATTCTCATTTCAAATTAGATTTTGAATCCCAGATTTATTAGAGTCTTATTATGTATAACTCTACATAAGTCATGCATTGTATATGCTTTTTCCTTTCTTATACAGGGACCTCCGGGTGAAAATGGAAATCCAGGCCCTAAGGTTCGGCAATCTTTTTCATTATGATTCGGAACGATCTGTCCTACTAATAAACCATGATAGTCCCATCCCGAAAAAAAGAATGTTATTTGAGCAATGTTCTCATCAGCTCTTATTAGTGTCTAAGCTCTGTGTGTTCCCAAACCAAAGTCTGTTAGATAATCATTCCTGCTTTCTGATTGGACTGCAGCTCACCCACACATATGACATCCCCGCCTCCTCATTCACAATGTTAGGAAATTTTTACTGTCAATCAAACCGGGTGGGTGGAATTTCAGCAGTGCCCTTTTCGCTTGCTTTGATGCCCCAGAGCTTTATTTTTTCTCCTCCATTCCTGAAATGGATTCGGTGTCTTCATTAATACTGTAGTGCTGATGGAGAACTTTGATATGTTCCTTATAAAAACTATGTTTGTTAGTGGCTGATCACTTGTACATTTGCGCAGGGGGACATTGGTGAAAAAGGCCAGAAGGTACAGTCTTTTTCAACTTGGTGTCAATTACTGTTTATCTCATATTTCTTTAGCTTCCTGTGATCTGTTTATGTGTTCTTTAATTTTAGGGAGAACCTGGAACTGGTCACCGTGGGCCCATTGGTCAGGCCGGTCCAGCAGGACAGAAGGTGATTGATTAAGCTGTGTACATTATCAATGTTTTGAATTTAACTTCCCAAACAGTTCAATCCAAAAATGCAGAGGATACCAACATAAACCCAAACACAATTAATAATGAAGATTGCTTAACTAACTAACATTTGCATGTTATGTGCTTAGGGTGAGCCTGGAGAACCAGGACCACCTGGAGCACAGGGCATTCAGGGGATTCGTGGCAACCCTGGCATCCCGGGGTCAGCAGGTCACAGAGGTCAGCCAGGTGAACCTGGAGAACCAGGTAGAAAGGTAATGTCTGACCATTCTCTTGAAATTAAACAAAGCAAAAAAAAAGAACATAATGAATGAATTTTTAATTTGCTTGCATGCTTTTTAAGGGTGATAGAGGGAGACGAGGGAAGAATGGCTCACCTGGCACTCCAGGTGTAGTTGGTCCCTCTGGACAGCAGGTACCACTGAATTTGACTATATTTTACTACAAGTGAACAACTTGAATAAACTGAGAACTTGCTGTTCTTTTTACAGGGTCTTCCTGGTCCCTCTGGGGTTAAGGGTGAAAAAGTAAGTCACTGCATGTAGTTATTATACTGCTTAATAATACCAGGTTAGGTTAAAATGAAGGACATAAATGTACACATACATCAAACGTTTCATCTGCTATTACTAGGGAAACAGTATCCCAGGAGAACCAGGTGACAGAGGAATTCCTGGGCTCCCAGGTCGCAGGGTAATATTATGCTAATTGCTCTTTCAGATATATATATATACAGCCATGTTAAATACAAGGTAATTTAAGACATGTTTGTTTTTGTGATGTTAAATAGTAAATTATAAACTGACCACTGCAAACCTTACAAAATCACATTGCATGATTTACTTAATTGCTAAATGTTGAATCTGAAAGGAAACTCCTACAAATTCATATGAAATAAGGTCAGCTGCAAAAAATGGCCATGCCTTTTCATCACTAATCTTTCCCTGCATGCCTTTAGTAATTCCTGACAGTAGTTTTTAACACCAAAAGTTTGTACTGGTGCCAGCTGTTAGTATATTTGATATACTCTTTCTCAACATTACAAGGGAGCCAAGGGCACTGTTGGTGCCAATGGGACTCCAGGTCTCATGGTAAGTCAAGGTTGATTCCATCTCATGAGCAGACACTTTAAACAAATCCCTCAAATGTTACTATAGCATCCCATAAAAATTTAATTTAATTTAATTTAATTTAATTTAATTTTATTTTATTTTATTTTATTTTATTTTATTTTATTTTATTTTATTTTATTTTATTTTATTTTATTTTATTTTATTATTTTAATCTTTCGTTCTTTAATTAATTTGTCTCGCTGTACTAATTTGTTGCTTTTATTTTCTTAGCTTAACTTTTTTATTCACGTTTTAGGTTACTTTGAATAAAGTATAAATGTAAATGGATTAAAAAAGCTTTCATGCATTCATGCAGTGATCAGTTAGATATCGTGATTCTGAACAATGTGTTAATGTTTTTTTGACCTTTCTCTTTAATTAAGGGTCCTAAAGGCATGACAGGTATGAAAGGAGAAAAGGTGAGTGTCTATTTATAACCCATCTCAGTTCGAAATTCGAAATTTGAAACAAGTTCAAAAGGTAGAACATCTTTAAATATTTATAGCCAAGCCAACTCTGCCAGGGTCATTTTCTGTAGCTCAAAGACTTATAGGCAGCTTTGACAGCACTGCTGTGCTTACAAAGATCTCTTCTCTCTGTATTGACTTGCCAGTGCCTTCTCGTCAAGTCTTTCAATGCTAAAGCCAATCTTTCGATGGAAGAAACTGCTGTGAACAGCACTTTATTTTGACGCACATACACCTGCACTAACGTCACAGTCTGCGTCAGTTGTGAATGAAATAGGTTTCATTTTCTTCAGCACTGTATGAGAGATTTACATGTAAAGTAAAATGAACATTTCTTAGCATCAATACCATAGAAACCTTTAACAGCCAATTTGACTTTGTTTAGAATAATTCCAAAATTTTTTTATTAAAGACATAACTTTTTGACTGACAGGGTGACAAAGGTGTGCCTGGTCACAGAGGAGACAAGGTAAGGACAAATCGAATGCTTACTGTTTATTTTGATTCTTTCACCATTCCATTTGGTTTCCTGGTTTTGTAGGGTAGTCCTCTTTCCATGCCAGGACCAAGAGGATATAAGGGCCTAAAAGGGGAGACAGTGAGATATATTTGTATCTTTCATTTTTACTATAATGTTTCCTACAAAGACCATACTGTACAAACTCACCACTACTTGTGAGCTTATTGAGTATTTAGCTGTTTTTAAGTATAAATGACAGATGCAGGCACATATATGGGTGTGTCTGAATTTTACACACGGCAGGGTGAACGTGGGCTTCCAGGGTTTGATGGAGATAAAGGAGAGAAGGGTGAAGATGGGCCACCTGGTGCAAAGGTATTTTATACATTTTTCTGAGAGAATTATACAGTCAGATACCTGCAGATATACATGTACTTGGATCACAAAAAAAGTGAATTTCATGAAATTTCAGGGGCTGAAGGGAGAGGCTGGTACTAAAGGAGGCATGGGGCCTTTCGGTGTGCGTGGTCCAGTAGGACAAAAGGTCAAAATTAGTATTTCTTTGTAGATTATGCACTATATTGCTTGAAACTCACTTTTTTAGTATTGATTATGTTGTTTTATATTGCATGTTATATGTTTTCTGTGGAAAGTGCATTTTGGGATTTAAGGTGCAAATTTTTTTTTCAGGGAGATCCAGGAGAGCCAGGTGCCAATGGAGAAAAGGTAGCCTATTATTTCCTATAGTTAATGTGATAGCTTCAAAACAAATGTTTTTGCTTCTATATGTTTTGTTATATACCACTGATTGGATGAGATTTGTCACAGGGTCGTAATGGAGAACATGGATTGGATGGTGAGAAAGGTGATAAGGGAGACATGGGCCTGCAGGGCCGAAAGGGAGATCAGGTGAAGCATCTAAATGAAATATTAATTGATAAGAATTTTCTCTGCTCAACAGTGGTGCCTGAGAGGGAGAACACCATTCCTTAACCTTTCTTACTAAATATATTATTTAGATGAATGATTAAATAATTAAGTAGGCTTTTCTGTAAGTAGTTTTTTTTAAGTAACACACTTCGTTCACGAACATAGACTCATTGGTTTGTGTGTTTAGGGTGAGAAGGGAGACCCCGGTTTACCTGGAGATACAGGAATTAAAGGAGAGAAAGTATGAAATGTCAAGCTTGTTTTTAGTTTTTATGTTCTCACCTGTCTGTTACCACTGAAGCACAATACTTATTCCCTTGTAGGGCTTCAGAGGTTTCCCTGGTCGAATAGGAAGTCCAGGACTGGATGGAGAACAGGTATTTTTGATCCATTCATCTTAAATTGAAAACTTGATTAAATAAACCACTAAGAAGATTTCTTCTTCTACTGTAAATCACAAGGGTGATTCTGGGGACCCTGGCAGGCCTGGTATTCCAGGACTAAACGGTCTCCCGGGACGAAAGGTGAGTCACTGCACAAACAGATACTGACGACCTCATCATCATCGTTTCAAGTTTAGGTGTAAGAGTAATTGTTATTATTAATGTTTAGGGAGAAAAGGGTGATAGTGGTCTGAATGGTGTTGATGGAGCTCCTGGACAGAAAGGAGAGAAGGTAAAAATGAGGCCAGTGTTAATTAAAAATGTTTTAAATGAGCAAAAAATAAACTGAATTCAAATGAAACTATATATTTTTTATTTGAAAAAATTACTAACCAGAAATAAAGACAAAACCTGCAATACAAACGTGTGAAATAATTATAACAATAAATTATAAATACAAAAATGAACTAGAATTTAAACTAGAACCAAATAAATCTAAATAAATAAATATTAAGAATATATATTAATAAATAGTGTATTAATAACACTGTTATCGTGTCACAATAGACATTAGAAAACCATACATCATCTTGTGAATCTATGCAGATAAGGGCATGATTGCAAAATGTTAATTTTTGGATGAACTGTTATTCTAAATAATCATTTCCCTGTCAAATATATATGTTTTAAATAAATAATTTTAATCCATTCATCTGTAGGGTGTGACTGGTTTCCCAGGTTTCACTGGGTTTAAGGGATCTACTGGTGTACCAGGAACTAATGGGGTTTCGGGTCGGCCCGGTCCGGTTGGACCTAAAGGTGAAGTGGGACTAAAGGTACGACCCACCTGCCTGCACTAATAATAGAGCTGAAATTATTATGTCTGTGTCTGTGTTATTCATCAGACCTCACAGATAGAAGGATAAATAGTCAAGCCAGTGTAATTAAGGCCATCTTCATATCTCACTCAATCTCATGTGGAGGAACCGTGGAGGAGGACAAGGCCCTAATTAACCCCAAGAAAGACAAGATGAGAGAGAGATAGAGAGACGGGGGGTAGGAGCTATTTCTGCTGGGATGAAGATTTGAGCTATCAAACTAAACACTGCACTAAGGCCGCCTTTAGCCACAATTAGGCATCTCTTGATGTTGATAGGAATGGAGAGGGTTCAGTAAGCTGCACTTGCAGAGTCTCTTTAGTAAAGGTGAGCTGTACTTCAGCACAGAATCAGCAGACAATCATAAAACACGAGGCGTGAGGACAGTTTCTGAATAAAACATTATTGTACAGTATCGCACTGGTGCTTTTCTGTACGAAAACAGCCAATGTATTTTTTTTTTACTTAAAGTAAGTAAACCACTGATTTGATTACGTGTAGCCTCAAGCTCAAAGCTGATTGTTCCAAGGTTAGTGATTGCTTTGTGGTGATGTTCAGCTTCTATGCTACCTTGCTACCTTTGATTTGATTGTTTTAACTCCCCCAGGGAGAGAAGGGAAGGAGAGGCAGAGGGAAGGCCTGTCAACGGGGACCCCCTGGAATACCTGGCCTCAGAGGCCTGGATGTAATAAGGCATCTACACACAAAAACTGTATCCTCTACTCAGTCAGCACTTAAATGATTGACAAACATGCTCAGTCTAAAGTTAAACATGTCCTCTACGCAGGGGGAATTGGGAAACTCAGGCATGAAAGGAGAAAAAGGGGAGCCAGGACTCAGTGTATGTTGACAATGCCTCATTCTATTAGATGTTTATCCTTATGGATTACAGATGATTAGATGCTTCGATAATAACCGTGATCATTTTGCCATTTATTCAGGTGGAGGAAGTGAAGGATCTTGTGACAAAGGAGGTGGTTGAGAAGTGTGGTGAGTTTGTGTGTATGCAAGTATTAAGCACACAGTTGACATCAGCAAGTACTTCATGTTGAATTTACTACATGTTGTCAATTTCTATAACAAGAAAGATATCTGTCAGGGAGAATGTTATTAGAAATAAATGGTAATACTTTAGTATAGGAACCTATTAACTAGTTGCTTAACATATTAGCTGTTACTAAGCACTGCATGACCTTATTCTACATCTCTAGCCCTACCAATATATAATCGTAACAACTACCTTACTAACTATTTATAACCAGCAAATTAGGAGTTTATTGAGGGAAAGTCATAGTTAATGGTTTGTTAATAGAGAGAATTGAACCTTAAAAAAATCTGTGGTCGAATAAACTTCATTCTGATACTTTAAAGTCTTATTAAACGTTATTTAGCTTCTTATGTAAATGTACCTTGATTTGAGAATTTTTTGATATCTCTGCCAATGCCACTATATACGATAATACAACCCACTGAATAGATTGTTCGGCTCTTCATGTTCAATTAAATATGGCTTGTACTACCTTCATAAAGAACTATTCAGTTGTCAACTGTACTGCGGTCCATTGAAGTGAAATTATGACTGAATAGCAGCGCTTCATTAACACGTGTACGTGGGTGGTTAGAAGTGTGTGTTTTTGTGTATTTGTGTGAGTTTGTGTCTCTCAGTATATGTGTTTGGAGGCCCCTGTTGTGGAGGCCTCAGGACCCCATGGGTTCCACCATCTGTTGTGTTTTTATGGTCTCGCTTACTGAAGAAAAACTGTGAAGAACTCCATGTTAGGAAGTCATTCATGAATACAAAAACAAAAAATTGAATTTTTCTTATTATTTTATTGAAGTAACAACTTATCTTATTTTGAAACAAAATCAAATAATTAAATTACTGTCTATTTAAATAAAATTAAATGACTTGATGATGTTAGCCTACTGACATTTGTCTAAATGTTTAACTAAAGAAAAGGAAATACTCCTGATGGTGAACACCAATGATCCAGATGATGGGAGTATCCTAAGGGAAGAGAGAAGAACAGATTCTGCCACTCCGTTCTTGCTCACCCACCCCAAAGTGTGGGATGAAGATTCAGAGGACGAGACCACTACAGTTCATCCTGCTGTTTCAGAGTCTGAGCCAACGTTAGCATATGGCAACGTTACAAGTAGGTATATTCCTGCTTTGAAGCAATATGTTATAACACGGTTTCTCTCGTATGATATCATCCCTATAGTTTGCCTCCCCGGGGGCATGGAAGTGCTTGGATGGGGAAACTATAGTTTTATATAATCTGTTTTATGTTCAGACTTCTGCTGTGTCTTATGAACATTAGTCCTGATCTGGCATCTTTATGCATGAGCTCAGTCATCCATATACACCATTCAATTTTTCTCCCGTTGATGGAAAACAGGAAATCATACGCAAATGTCATACGCAAAGGTTCTGCATGGTCTACTTTGTGTTATTTTAAGCAACTGAGTCACACTTAAAAAAAAACAACAAAAATTAAATCGTTTTTTTTGGTTAGTACCAACCATATGAACATCAAAATAAGTACCAAGTGCAGGTTTATCTGATTGGCTACATTAATATATGATGATCACTTCTGATGGGTGCAACATAATTAACAAATAGACTTTTTAGCAACACTGGTTCTCATCAGTGCGTCATACAGTGAATAAAGGAAAAAGACTAAAGGATGTTCAAATCCTCTGATGACTGATAATGTTCCTGTTGTTACACAAACAATTGATCTTTATTATACAATTATTTCTAGACTCCTTTTATTGTATCTGTCTGTGTTTGCATGGGGCAGACTGTCAGTTTGTGAGGATTTTCAGAGGCTCTTCCTCAATTATACATTGCCAAAGATGGAGTCACTGAATCATTGACTAAAAAAATATATTTAAAAAAAAAATAATTGATGCTTATAATAGTCATGTAATAAACCCCATCTGGATTACTTCTAACTGTTATCTATTAACACAAAAATGTGATTATGTTTTTGCAATGATATTGTACTTGGTGTTAAAGGGAAAGATCACCCCAAAATAAAGATGTACCCATCCTCAGGCCATGTAATAAGTAGATGACTTTATATCTTCTTAAGAACAAATTTTGCATTATATCACCAATGGGTCCTCTGCAATGAATGGGTGCCATCAGAATGAGAGTCCAAACAGCTGATAAATACATCAAAATAATTCACAAGTAATCCACACGACTACAGTATATTGATTAATGTCTTGTGAAGTGAAAAACTGCATGGATTTCTTCAAACTGGCTAAAATATGAGACCTCTGTCCATAATATATTGGAAACCAAGCACCATTTTATCAACTCCAAAACATTAAATAACAAATATATCAGTAGATTTTGATGTGAGAAGACAACATAGAATAGACGTTTTCTCTAGAGGAAGTGTTATCATGAATTATGGGCTCATATTTTGGCCAGAAGCAACAGGAGTTGTGTTGATTAATTGCGTATTTGCAGTGATGTTTTATCAGCTGTATGACTCTTATTCTGACGACACCCATTCACTGCAGAGGATCCATTGGTGAGCAAGCGACGTAATGCTAAATTTGCAAACCTGAACTAACTCATCTACATGTTAGCTTGAGGATGAGCACATTTCTAGCAAATTTGGGCGAATTATTCCTTTAAATAAAACATCTGGACATAATATAAGCTTTTCTGTCGCACTCAGGAGCCAGTACTGAGGGAGATGGAGAGCAGAGAGAAAAGAGACGTGCACTCAAACTCCACTCAGGTATGTGTGGAGTAAAAGAGGAGAACATCGTCCTCTGCTGACTGCTGCTCCAAGTGCTTTTAACACGTTAATGCAGCTACACAAACCAATCACATAAGCGATGCAGTCAGATTTTTTGCACTAATTAAACCTGGTCCTTGAATAAAAGTGGTTTGCAATGGGAATTTTGGTTTTATGTGAGGGAAAGTAGTCCAAAAAGTACACAGTAATGGTCTTGGCACCAAAAGCGCAACGCATTAGACATGGCCAAGATTATTGTATGCGCTTCTTTTTTTTATTTCTGTCACATCCATAGTATAATATGAGACACAAGGAATGGAAACAGACAGATAAGAGCCGAATTAATCCACTGATAAAAATAACATTCAAAATCATCGCTTTGCGAGTGTGTAAGCTTGCGTGTATACAAGAGGAAAAGAGATAAGGCAGAGACAAAACGTTTGACTGGCAGTAAAGTTCAAGATAAATTTTGATTAAAAAGTGGAACCATTGTTAGAATATGTTATTATAATTTTAGTTATTCATTATTTTATTGCTTTAATTAATTTTTTGAAACATTCATTTCATTAGGACATGAGTTTAAATGCATTTATACTCCCTTGAAACCTATTCATTAAGGCTGCCTTCATTAAATGCAGACTTAGCCACTGATCTGTGTCTTGAACCCATGTCTGAGGGCCACTGCACTGAATACGTCCTGCTCTGGTACTACTACGCCGTCTCAGGAGAATGCCGTCCCTTTGTGTATGGTGGTTGTGGAGGAAATAGGAACCGCTTCAGCTCCAAAAAGGGCTGTGAGAGTCAATGTATTCTGGGGAGGAGAGGTATAAGAGCCAATCAGAATTCAGACTTTATGTTCGAATATAAATAAGGTGATTGTTCAAAAGATGCTAAAGACATTTTTTATTTAAATTCATTACATTTTCTTATCTGTTTACAGATTTGGGATCCTGAGGAGAAGAAATGTGCTTTTTATGCATCGCCATCCTATATGTATATTAGTTTAGTTCTATATGGCAGAAACTTACGCTACATCATGTGTGCATTTTACTTCAACAACGCCACACATTGTTGCACTGTTGTAGTTATTTCTTATAAAATATGCCATGTTTTTATTTAAAAAAAAAAGAAAGAAAAAAAGTTTGATGCTTATAAATCAAGATTATGATTCTAAGAGTAAATGCACTATTATTATAACCGAATATGTGTTTATAACCTGTCCATCATTTTGCACTAATGGTTCTGTTTGTGAAATGTTTTTTTTTTGTGAGAGAATAAAACAATGAAATGAATATATTTTTGAATGAGCTATATCACTCCCCGTGGGTTGGTGGGTGTGTGCGTGAGAACATTTTCGCTTCGTGACCTCTGATTTTGGACCGTGTCCTCTGAGCTTGGCCCTGTGGTGTGTATAAATGCTGCCGTATTGGCTTTTCTTCAAAAATGTTTGTCGAGTCGTGTCTGGACGGTGTCTCCTGGGGGCACCTCCTGGAGGTGTGTGTGTGTATTTGAAGCAAATATACAAGCTGTATTTGTGGGTGGCTTATTTGTGCACGATTGTGAATGTTAGCATTTCCTTCCTCATTATTTTTATCCCTCCGTATCTTCCAGTCTTAACGCCTTTGACATTCACTCTGTTCTGTCTTATATAATCCCCCAACCAAGCTGCTCCCTGTTGCATCCTGAGGTTTCTCGCTCTTTACATATGTCCCAGCAGCAGGGGGCCCGTGTAACAGGCTGTAGTCCAATTTTCGAGACTGTGGTACAAGTTAGAAGGCAGGACGCCCTTTACACTGTGTCTAAGGGGATCCCTGAGTGAACTTCATTGTGTACACTACAGAGAACAGATGCTCTTTAGACCTGCTTTAAAATGCAGCCTGTAGTTTTAAAGGTTTAATGAGCTTCCTTTAACGTCATGTGGAATAAATATGTTATCGTCCAGCCCGATGCACAATGTTTACAATGTATAAAGGTGATTGTTAATGAAGTCTCCGAACTTCTGAGCCCGTAATAGCAAAGCAGTCAATCATTAAAGGAAAGTGGGAAGAAAACTCATTAAACTTATAAGCATGAACTGCAAAGCAATTAACTCACAGGGAGGTCCAAAATGGGACACCAACATTAGATATGGTCATTGACCCTGAAAACTGAGAAAACAATAAAACAGACCCTTATGAATGGTTTAATACAGGTGCAAAGTAAATAAAGTGCTGCGCTGTCCATGGTACTGAATGTCTTTGGGTGAATTCTCAACCTCCCTGCCAAATTGTAAGCCATTTTTTAACAAATATATTTATTTTAGCAAATATATTGGACACCTTGGCTTCTCATTTAACAGTGCACATTCATAAAGCCCATTCATGAATTGTCCCATGAATACAATCTGCTTTGCTTATGCCACGCTGACTGTTGGGCAGAGCTTAACGAAAAATCTTTTTCACACGAAAACTTCGCAAAGTTAAGTTTTCTCATGAGATCGAGTTAATCTACAGCTACAATAATAAGATGAAATTTACAAGTCAAATAAATAATGTAGCCTATATGTATTTGTGTGTTTGTTTATATGTTATCATATAATACAATATAATGGACATAATCAGATGATCAAACTTTTTTTTTTCATATAATAACAGGCTGGCTTCACATATGAAGCTTAGACTATATGGTGACGGTAAACGCGCCTTAGCTGCACGAGCGCGTCAATCACCGCCTTATTATACTGGGAGGAACCCAATAAATGACGTTATTGCTGGCGTACGACTGCAGCGTAATTGGGCTTATGCTAAATGAATGCACATCCAATAGGCAAACAGTCCAAGCGGATATTATGAGCAGCCAGGGAGATATCAAACCCACTAAATCACTCTTATGATCCAATGCGCCATTAAGTTGACACTGAGTTGTTGACTTGCCTGTCTTTTTAATAACACTTTGGGTTCACGATCCAAAAGTTCTGCTTGACCTAACAGTGGTTCACTTCAGAAGACTCTCCTAATTCAAGCAGTGCAGGTAAGGTACTTTTGCATTAGATTCACGGGAATAGTTTAGTGAAAAATAGCAATTGTACAAATTTACCCAGAGGTTGTTCCAAATTTGTGACTTTATTTGTGGAACACAAAGAGTAGACTATTAGAGGCTGATAGCTTCTTTCCTCGTTGCATTATGTAGGATATACAAATGAAATTTCGACAGGCTAACAGCACGTTTTGTGTTGCAGAAAAGAATAAAAACTTAGTAGAGATTTGGAACAACGTGAGAGTTGGTATATAATATTATATGTGCATAGGACAGTTTTTATACAAACTTTTTAAATAAAGTTTATTACGCAGAAAATGTTCATATTAAAGCCTTCTTAAAGTAGCCTACTTGCCTTGTGTATTCTCATGCGCCTCCATTCAACAGGGCAAAACGATGTGGCTCGCGCGGACCCTTCTCGCTCTGGCACTTCTTTGCGCACCGGTTTCCAGCCTCTGCTTACCAACGTACGACCCCGTGTCTAACTTTCTTTGCAACGATGAAGTGTTCTCTGAGGCGAATGATAACGGGCAACCAGCAAATTCCCTGCTGGACAGTCTAAACCTCCTGTACAAATCGGCGCACTCGCTTTCTTCCGAGGAGCCGCGCGAAAGGAGGACGATACCCGCGTCCAAGTACAGATACTTGAGCCAGACGCAGCTCAGGAGTAAACTGTACCGTAACAGTGCGAAGAGCGACCGACGCAGCCAGGTCACTCTTTCCCTCGACGTCCCCACCAACATTATGAACATCCTCTTCAACATTGCCAAAGCCAAGAACCTGCGCGCAAAGGCGGACGACAACGCGCGCTTGCTGGCGCAGATTGGAAAGAGAAAATGAACTCCAATTTATTTCACTAATTTGACTTTAACAATTTTTTTGTCACCAACTGAGGCATGTTATCTTTAATTTAATAATGTAATAAAAGTTTGCATTACAAGCAATGCTGGAAATTGATGGAAAGTATTAACATGATATCTGGGTGTTGATTTATTACCCACTAAACGCATACTTGTTTGGTCATGTCACGTCTGTCAAATTGAATGCTGTTTTACATGAAATAATTTAAAATTGGCCCATTACCTAGTGAGCCTCATGGCAATTGTAAACAGAATTGTTTGGTTCATTTCTAAACTCAAGCGTTAAAGACATGATGATTGGAGTATGTCTCGGGGGGGAAGTAGCCTACGACATATTTTTAACATTTACCTTTTCATTAATACAGTTTGTCTGTTCATCTCAGATGAAAGTTGACCTGATTAGTATAAAAAAGACTGCGCTATAAGATAGGCTACATGACTTGATGGTTACAGATATGTAAATTTCTTAAAAATCTGGGTTGATAAAACCGACAGTTGAATATTTTTGTACTGAAAATAATTATTTTATCGTTTAATAAATAAATAAATGCAAATGTAAACAAAGCTTCCATTTGAAGGTAATTGTTTCGAGGTTGAATTTCGTTTTATTACGCATTTTAAGAGACAAAAGAATCTATAACACATGACTCCTTTCACTTTACACAACTATACATTCTAGACTACATACAACTCAGTTCAATAATTATACAGAATTATGCTATTAGCTAATATTTATGAATAATAAATATTTGCTTAAAAAAATTTCAGAGAGAATCTAGGCTACATTTTGGTGAAGACTGAACAAAATTTCAGAAACGTCTCCCTAATCACGTCTCCGTAATCCACGTTTTCCACGTCTCCTTAATTAAACACCACTTGAGTCAAATCCTCAGCTCATTAGTAGATTTTAAATATTGTAAATTAAATATATACACACATATATAGCTTATAGTTTTAAATATTTACGTTTAATTTA
>JAUCMT010000088.1:5629098-5640635 GCA_032357475.1 Enteromius thamalakanensis
TATATATTTGCCTTACTTTTTTTGCGTCTGGAACCCAGAAAAAAAAAAAAAAAACAATAAAAACAACATTTGCTGTCCTTCCTACTTTTAAGCACAGACTTTTATTTTGAAGCATGAGTCCGGTACGCGCCATGTTCACCTCCGCCAGCTCACAACATACGTCACCCTAGTTGACGTGGAGGAAAGGAGTCTGATCATCTCGTTTACTGCTCTCAAACATTCCGCAAAATGATCAAGAAATTTGACAAGAAGGATGAGGAGTCTGGTAAGATCAATATTAAATACATGCAGACACGTTATCGAAGCAATATTTTATAAATTACAGCTTATTGACCGAATGATGTCGGCTATTTTGCTAAGGAAGAGCGTCTGCAGGCCACGGCACAACATCTGTAATTGGAAATATAACTTATTTAGCACTTAAATTGAATGTGCATGTTCCAGTTTTATACTTAATTCTGTCTAAAAGTGGCGGTTTAACCAGCTGTAGTTTTGTGAATTTGCAGTATCCTGTAAATAGTGTTTATTTAACCTTTAATTTATAAAGCTAATATGCTAACCGTTCCTTTAATTGATGTAAAATAGAAATGTAAACAATGAATATCCTATTTTTGCTTTGTGGACATTCTCGGTAAGCTTTGTATTTTAGACATTTAAAGGCAATTTCTAATTGAGGTTTATTAAATATAAATAAAATGACTGCAAAGTGGCTACGTGATGCCATTCTCTCCTGTCATAACTTCAGAAGTTCACCTATAATCTTCTGACAGCTCAGATTAAGAATATCTAACTGTTTACCAGGGTTATTATTAAGGTTTTACGATTCATATATGTGACTAATATTGCTATTTTGAAAGGAACTCAGACAAAGAGTGCTATTTGTCCTGTTATAACTTATTTTGTGAACACTTTTCTAGAAGGAATGACAAGTTGTGATTTTACATATTGTTTTTGTATAAAGACACACAGCTTTAGATCACTGACATCATCTTTTTGATGTGTTTAGGAAGCGGTTCAAACCCCTTTCAGCACTTGGAAAAAAGTGCTGTGCTACAGGAGGTGAGTTTGATGCATTTCAATCTCAAAATCAGATAAAGGTCTGTATATAACATTACATGTTTCTTTCAAAGGCTCGGATTTTCAATGAGACACCCATCAATCCGAGAAGATGTCTGCATATCCTCACAAAGATCATCTACCTGCTCAACCAGGTGCGTTATGTTATTCAGCCAGCAGTTTTTTACTACTGTTTTTCTTTTGTGCTTTCTATGGACTGATTTATCCTTCTGTATTATTCAGGGTGAGCACTTTGGAACCACGGAGGCCACAGAAGCTTTCTTTGCCATGACAAGACTGTTCCAGTCTAATGATGTAAGAAACATAACGGCCCTATTAACTGTTTGTTTATGATAAAACCTGTGTCTAGAGATAGTATGGCCAATGGATGCATATTGCAGATTGGGTTATTTAATATAATTAATGGCGCCAACAAAATTATACCCACGTAAAATTTGCATACTGTAATTTGTACAAAAAAAAATGCTGATAAGTTAAAAACTACAAAAAAAGAAAATGACTAAAATGAAAAAAGGCAACAACAAATAAAATAAAAATAAAATGGATGAAATATACAAGGAGGTGTACAAAGCTATTTTAAAATATTAATAGAAACTATAATTGTAATTAAAAAAAATTAAATGGAAATAACTTCTCTTACTACATATCACTCCTTACAGTTATTTATTTAACAATAATAATATGTTCTATAAGCTGAAGTTATGAATTCATGTTCAGAATACAATTATGTATAATAATTTCTCATTTTAGCAAACCCTGAGAAGAATGTGCTACCTGACAATTAAGGAGATGGCTAACATCTCAGAAGATGTGATCATTGTTACAAGCAGGTGAGCAGTTGACATGGCAGCATATTTTTTTTTATTTGTTGAGATATTTACAATATATCTTTTTTCTAATATGTAAAGTCTAAAAACACATTGTTTGATGAGGAATGGAAATCGTTGCACACGCCGCCAATATTACCTAACGAAGAGCGCTCATTAATGTTTTGTTTGTGTCTCAGCTTGACAAAGGACATGACGGGTAAAGAGGATGTTTACAGAGGACCGGCAATCAGAGCTCTCTGCAGGATCACTGATGTGAGTCTCGGCTGTTTGCAAACTCATTTATCTCTGTGTATAGGAGACATAATTTGCTATCAGTGAGAGACTGATATAACTGATCCTTCCAACTGTGCTTCTTTCATCTCGTCCATCAGACCACCATGCTGCAGGCGATTGAACGATACATGAAACAGGCCATTGTGGACAAAGTGCCCAGCGTCTCCAGCTCTGCCCTGGTCTCGTCTCTGGTAAGATCACAACCTAGTGTTGTTTTAGTAATATATATACATCTCCCGTTTACCACTTAACTGTTTCTTCTAATCGTTATGGTTCTGGATTATGTAGCTGTGTTTGTGTATTTATTCTTCAGCACATGGTGAAGATGAGCTTTGATGTGGTCAAACGCTGGGTCAACGAAGCTCAGGAGGCAGCTTCAAGTGATAACATCATGGTCCAGGTCAGTGAGATGTCTGCATGCATTGTCTTATGAGTTGATGGTCTGTCCATCTCTAATAAAATGGGGTTTTTCTCCACAGTACCATGCTCTGGGTCTTCTGTACCACCTGAGGAAGAATGACCGTCTTGCTGTGACCAAGATGCTTAACAAATTCACCAAATCTGGCCTCAAGTCTCCATTTGCTTATTGCATGATGATTCGCATTGCAAGTAAACTGCTGGAGGAGACAGAAGCAGGGTAAGTGTGTTGGACATCAGCTTTTTCTGGCTTATTAACAGTATGCAGTTGCTTATAATCTAAGCTTACATGTGGTTTAACAGGCACGATAGCCCACTGTTTGACTTCATTGAGAGCTGCTTGAGGAATAAACATGAGATGGTAGTTTATGAAGCAGCCTCCGCCATCGTCCACATGCCCAATTGTACCGCCCGTGAGCTGGCTCCTGCTGTGTCTGGTTAGTTTTTATTCTTTGCTTTCTTATCAGCATCAGAGTACACTAGATGTTCGAATTAATTTTGCCGTTCTTTCTCTTTCTGTAGTTCTCCAGCTGTTTTGCAGCTCCCCTAAGGCAGCCTTGCGTTATGCAGCCGTACGGACCCTTAATAAGGTTGGTTTGAATAGGATTTCATTTGCTACTACTTGCAGTGTCATTAGCTACCATACGGAGACACCAATAACACGTTTTAGTTCATCAAATAGTCCAAATACTATTTTCTAAAAGGGGTGACTATGGCCGAAAAAACAAAAAATTCCCTTCTTCACACAGGTGGCAATGAAGCACCCGTCCGCGGTGACCGCATGCAACCTAGACCTAGAGAACCTGATCACTGACTCCAACCGCAGCATCGCCACCCTTGCCATCACCACCCTGCTGAAGACAGGAAGCGAGAGCAGCGTGGACCGCCTCATGAAGCAGATCTCCTCCTTCGTCTCTGAGATCTCAGACGAGTTCAAGGTGACAGCATGATCTAGACAGTGAATTTCAACAACATTAGATGACATCTTCAGATGCACATTCAATCATGATTGAGGATTTAGATTAGTTTTACCTGTAATAACCTTTCTGTAAACAATGAGTTTTTATAACCAAATAATGTGTTTGTTTTCCAGGTGGTTGTGGTCCAGGCTATCAGTGCTCTGTGCCAGAAGTATCCCAGAAAGCACAGTGTGATGATGAACTTCCTTTCAAACATGTTAAGAGATGATGTAAGTTCATTCAATGACATTAATAAATTAAAATAGGACACTAACACATATTACTTGCTTATTACCATGCATATTACGAGAACAGTAGCCATTTATTAATGCTAATTAAGCACATATTAATGCATCCCTATACCTAAACTTAATAGGTACCTTTTAATAATAAATATTAATAAGCAGTTAAGAATAGAGCAGTTAAGTTAAGAAAGTTTTACCACTTTATCTATTAGACATGATAAAGTTTATTTCCTTTTGTAGGGTGGCTTTGAGTACAAGAGAGCCATTGTGGATTGCATCATCAGTATCATAGAAGAAAACCCAGAGAGTAAGGAAACCGGTTTGGCCCATCTGTGTGAGTTTATTGAGGATTGCGAGCACACCGTACTGGCCACTAAGATCCTCCACCTGCTGGGGAAAGAGGGCCCACGTACCCCCACCCCCTCCAAATACATTCGTTTCATCTTCAACCGTGTGGTGTTGGAGAGCGAGGCGGTGCGGGCAGGTGAGTAATCTCGCATGACCTTTGACCTATGTGGTAACCTCCTTGCAATGAGCTTAAAGACCTGCTTACGATTTCAGGAAGCCTGTGTTATCAATACAGCAGTACACTTTTTTTTTTTAAATGTAGGATAGTGTCCCAACTAACTGCGGTTCGGCTGCAAGTAGTAGTAAATTTAAGCAGGGCTGTTTTAATAAATCTGATTTCAGAAACTAATCTGAGCAGCTTTAGGATATTTAAGCATTGTTCTGCTCTGACTCTCCTCTCATGTTTTTCTTCCAAGCTGCTGTAAGTGCGCTGGCCAAGTTTGGAGCTCAAAACGATGACCTGCTGCCCAGCGTCTTGGTCCTGATGCAGAGGTAGGCTTTTAACAGCATGTGTGTGTGTGTGTGTGTGGGGGTCTGGGGGAGGTAATTCTAACCGTAATCTGATTATTAGAGTCAGGAAATGAACAAAGAACTGTGCTTGGAAATTTGAGTGTTCAAATAAAAAAGAGAGAATATCCTTTTATTTATTTGATTAAAAATGATGCATAACTGAAAGTAGTATTTTTTTTTTATTATTATTTTTTTTTTTTGCTAAAATTAAAATATGATGCAAAATGAAAAATCAAATTGTAACTTTGATTAATGATGGAAAACTAAAAATAATGTATCTCTGTACATGCACATTACAAAAAAAGAGAACAACATTTTTATATATGTATGTAGGTATGTATATGTGTGTATAATATGTATGTGTATGAATATAAAATATGTATGGATTAAAAACAATTATGCAAAGCTTAAAAAAAAGTTAACTTTTTTTTACCCACTTTTCTATAAAAAAAAATATCTAGTATTTACCATAATGTTTGCATATTGTCATAATGTTGCTTATTGCACGTTCTTGAATAAATGTTTTAAAGTGCTAATATACTATGTTTCTGACAGGTGTATGATGGACAGTGATGATGAGGTGAGAGACAGAGCCACATTCTACATGAACGTGCTCCAGCAGAAGCAGAAGGCCTTGAATGCTGCTTACATCTTCAATGGTGAGGGTTTTAATTCAAAGTGGACTGATAGTGGAAAGTTTGCATATTTAAAGACCTGCTCATCTTAAGATTTCAGGAAGCCTGTGTTATCAATACAGGTGTACACATTTTTTTTAAATGTAGGAAAGTGTCCAAATTAACTGCGGTTCGGCTGCAAGTAATGGTAAATATAAGCAGGGCTGTAATGTGTAATTAATCTGAGCAGCTTTAGGACATTCAAGCATTCTTCTGCTCTGACTCTCCTCTCACGTTTTTCTCATTGTGTATCTGATATTTGTGTATCTGAATTTGATTTAGCTGGTGTGAGTGAACAAAGGTTTTTGAATGGTTTGTTCACAGGTTTGTCCGTATCTGTCCCTGGACTGGAGAAATCCCTCCACCAGTACACCCTGGAGCCTTCGGAGAAACCATTCGACATGAAGACAGTTCCCTTGGCCACCGCACCTATCACCGAACAGAAAACAGGTGTGAACTTGAGCTTCAGCTGGCCAATGACATCATTACTAATCATAATCCATTGCAGAATATTTTCATAGTAGCATAAAAACGTTGCGTTTACATTCTACCATTGTTTGGCTTTTAATTTGGATGCTAATCATCTTGTGTCTTAACCTGGTTTTGGGGTAAATCACAGAGCTTAATCACAATGCACAACATTTTTCTCTTTCATGGCAGAAATTGCACCTGTGGCAACAAGCAAACTACCCGAAAGGCTTGCACCTTCCCGCCAAGACATTTACCAAGGTAGGACGATCAGTAAATTAGAAAAACAATGCCTGTGGCATCTTTAAACTTATGTCAGAAGCAAACCCCTTGTTTTTCTCCCTCAGAGCAACTTGCAGCCATCCCAGAATTCCAGGCCCTGGGTCCACTGTTCAAGTCGTCCGAGCCGGTTCAGTTAACAGAAGCAGAGACGGAGTATGTGGTGCGCTGTATCAAACACACTTTCGCAAATCACATGATTTTCCAGTTTGACTGCACCAACACGCTGAACGACCAGCTGCTGCAGCGGGTTCTGGTCCAGATGGAGCCGTCGGAGGCATACGAGGTGCTACATTACGTACCTGCATCCAGTCTCCCCTACAGCCAGCCTGGGTCCTGCTACAGCCTGGTCCGGTTACCAGAGGATGACCCCACAGCAGGTCAGACATGAACTTTTATAGCTTGGTCAGATATAAACTACAAATAGATGTTAAGTTTGGTCTTCTGTCATTTGTCTTAGTGTCTTGCACGTTCAGCTGTACAATGAAATATCTGGTTCGGGATTGTGATCCTAACACGGGAGAGCCGGATGATGATGGCTATGATGATGAATATGTGGTATGTAAATTTACAAAATCTGGTCACACTGATGAAAAAGGGATGTTTATCAGTGGGAAGTTTAATCAATCAATGCCTTGTTTCCCTCCCAGCTGGAAGATTTAGAGGTGACAGTCGCTGACCACATACAGAAGGTGTTGAAGCCAAACTTTGGCGCAGCATGGGAGGAGATCGGAGATGACAATGAGAAGGAAGAGACATTTGCTTTGGCCACAGTCAGAACATTAGATGGTAAGTTCGCTTGAAGGAATAGTTCATCTCAAAATGAAAACTATAGTCGCCCTCAGGCCAAAATGTAGATGAGTTTTTCTTCATTGGATCTTCATCACAAGTAGTAAATGGGTACCGTCAGACTGAAAGTTTAATCAGCTGACAAAACCAAAGCGCATGACTCCATCAATTAACATCTTTCTAAGTTAAAAGCTGCCAGCTGTTTGTCAGAAACAAATACATCAAAGCTTTTTAATGTTAAACCATTGCTTCTATTCAAAGTATGACTAGATAAATCCATTATTTCTCATTATCCTCAAAAACATTTTAAACACACCTGATTCAACTCATCTCCAAGACCATGGGGCTTTATAAGAATAACAAATAAAGGTGTTTGATTACAACAGGAACAGTTTGTGGATGTGAGATGATCTTTACTGTGTTTGTCTTCACAGAGGCAGTAAATAACATTATCAGCTTCTTGGGCATGCAGCCTTGCGAGCGCTCCGACAAAGTTCCTGAGAACAAGAACTCGCATGTTCTCTTCCTAGCAGGTGTGTACTCATTTCATCACATCAATTTTGTTTCTGAAATGTGTATTGGATATGAATTTTCAAACCGGACTGAGGTTTATGATCTTGTGTTTTTGAAGGTGTGTTTAGGGGAGGTCATGATGTATTGGTGAGGGCACGTCTGGCTCTGGCTGATGGGGTCACTATGCAGGTGACTGTTAGGAGCACAGATGAGAATGTGGTCGACGTCATCCTGGCTTCTGTCGGCTAAATGAGTAATGTTTGAGTGACCTGATCACATGCCAATTAATCGGTGTCATTGTGCTTTTATATGTATCTATATAGTAGCTCTATGTTTCTCACAAACCAACTTTGTGACTTTACATGAATCCGAAGCATCCTCTTTCTTTATTTGGTGTTCTAAATCTAAAAAGAGATCTAAACATTGTTTATCTGGCACTTGAGCTGTTTTGACCTTGTGTCACAGCTTATTGCTTATTATTTTCATTTATCAATAAATAAAACAGTCCACAAGAGCACAATATGTCGTTTTGCATTTTTGTTTTTATAAACAAAACCTGAGACAATTCATACAAAGATCTTTTTATTTGAATAAAAGCATTCATGCTGATAACACAAATGTATTTACAAGTTGTATTTGAGCAAACTCTTATTGACTGTTGTAATGACTGTTTGGGTAATTGGTGCAATACTGTTTCATGCATATAAACACATGACTGGCATACTTGGTTTGTTAATGGATTTCAATAATTTCTAGCAATTTGAGGCAATATTCCACTCATTACTTCTCTCAGAATGAGTTGATAAAGCTGAGGTAGGCATTAAAGAAGCCCGTGGGATCCTCCAACTGTGGATAATGACTCACATGCTCATCTAGAACTGATACAGTGGATCTCTGCACCAGTTTCCTGTAAATGAGGAAAAGAGGTAGGAAATATTTCCACTGCACCTTTTTCAAAAAACAGACAATAATCATCCAATCTCAAAGGCTCAAGAAAACGAAGCAATGCATCCAAAACTTGAACTCATTACTCATACTGTTTCAGTGGCTTAGGTGATTTGGGAGCATAACTTAATAAAACACCCAAGATTTGAACACCATCTCACTTAAATAATGTATATATTTTTTTGCAACGATTAAGAAAAACAACATGCACGTTTCCAAAAAAAAATAAATTAAAAAACAAACAAACAAAAATATATATATATATGTGTGAGTGTGTGTGTGTATTAGTGTGTATTTTTTTTTTATTTATTTATATATGATATTAATAACGTTAGTGTACTTACTGGTAGAGCTGGATGAACTCAGGATGTGGATTAACTGGATCTAGTGGTCCATAAATCATGTGCACTAAAAAATAAAAAAAGACGTAATAAATCAGTGAGATTGGCATAGGACAAATGTTAAGATGTTGTGGGGCTCACTACACAGACTACAGTAATTTACCTACTAATTATCTTCCAAAGCACAAAATTATTTATAAAAAACTAAATCCAAACTTCCTGTTCTACAGTATAAGCGTTAACATGCTTGTCCTGCTGCACTATAATGTACACCACACTACTGCATTAAAGGATACCTCAAACGCTTATTGCCTGGGGTGCAGACGCTCTAAGCAGCTTCTGCTGTGATTTTCATTGGATTAAACTACTTAGCCTCAATAGCACTGCCCATGGCCGAGTTTTTAAGTATTCAAACACCTCATTCTTGTAGCATGACAGCCACTATGAATGGTGTGTGTACTTACAAGGTGTTGAAGTGGTGGTTAGAGCCCCGACCCATCTTTCTCTGTGCTTCAGCCTCTGGTTAATGTACTGCAGGATACTGGGCAAAAGACGGTAACAACAAATCATAGTTGGTTATTATTAAAAGCAAAGCATTGCAAGTGCAACTCATGGAGAAATTTGGACACCTGTCCATGACCAGATTTCCATCGTTAAAGCGAATTCCTGTCCACATGTCCCAGAACTCGGCTTCTGTTGGCTGGGTGTACGGTCCAAACACATCCCTTATTCTGTAGGATAAATATATCATATTTGTAATTGAAGGCTTTTGGTCACAGCTAGCATGGTTTATGTAAATGATTTATAATTATATGTGAACTCTGAACTAGAGAGCATATCAGTAAACACAACTCCCATTCCAGACCATCCACTCACCCTCTAGAGAAAACCTGGAAGTTTATTAGGCGGGTAAGTATAGGTGAAATGAAACCATAGTCCTTCAGCACCTACAGGTAACCTGAGATTAGAAATATTCACTTCTCATATTTAAAAATGAAAACAAACTTGTGTTACACTCACTTTCTGAATGAATCTTGGATAATGAGTCTCTGGGAATATTCCTTTCAAGTCAAAAACAAAATGGTCAAAGTTAGGAATCTCCATTCAGACTTTAATTTTACATTTCCTGACTGAATAAAACTCTAATGTACCTCCATTTGAGAGGCAGAGGCTGTTTATCGTGACGTGTCCGCTTCTGTTATGGTCACTCCTGTGTGTTTAACTGCACGTGAGAACCACCCAGATCACATCGACAGGAGCATTAAGCTAAATTATTCTGAGAACGTTTTGGGGCTCACCTGTACAGTAACTCTAGGGCTACAGTGTCTCCGTAATCATGTGACAGGATGTTGACCTTCTGCTCTGACAGACCCAAATGAGCAACCAGGGCCTCCACCACACTGGCCTGCTCGAAAATGGAGTACCGGTGCGGTCGCTGGATTTTGTTAGATGGAGGTAAATATTAAAATCACAGATAACGAAAGACATTATTTTTCATTAAAAAACAGTAGGTTGTGACTCACCGGTTTGTCTGAGAAACCAAAGCCAAGGAAGTCGAGGGCGATGACTCTGTTAAAGCGTTGAGTCAGAGAATCCCAGATCTTCAAAACAACAGAAGGAGGTTGAAGGAACACCACAGCCCTCAGCATTAGAGTTTACTGCTGCTTTATTGAAACGTTAATGCAGTTTTACATCCCAAAAGACTTACCTTATACCAGTCGTAGCTTGAAGTAGGAAAACCATGAAGCAGCAACAAGACATCAGAGCTTCCCACGACACCAACTGACTCTATCGACAAACAGCATTACAGCATATTATTATTGTCATATATATACCTTGAACCACAAATACAGTCATAGGCACACATAGACACAACAGACAACAATACATTTTATGGGTCAAAATGATCTATTTTTCTTATATGCCAAAAACCATTAAGATATTAAGAAAAGATCATGTTCCATAATGATATTTTCTACAGTATAGGCCTATTTCTTACCATAAATATATAAAAACTTAATTTTTATTAAGTTGTACCTCAGCCAAATATATCCTAACAAACCATACATCAGTGGAAAGCCCTTTTATTCAGCTTACTCAGGTATATGTATATGTATAATACGCACACACACACCTGAGTAACCTGAATGGAATATATAGAAAGGAAATGAGAAAGAGAGTCAGCTTGTAAACAAAGCATGCGATATACCTTTATAGAAAATGTCATTGCCTCTGAATGTGAAGAAGTGACCGGAAGAGCGCCAGGTGTTGAGCGCAGGTGAGAGCTGTGGCGGAGGGATATGCAGATACACGGCAAGCAGAGGAATGCACAACAGACCCACGTGAAGCCACCACTCCCTGCCGACACGACGGGCTGACCCGCACTCACTTTCATTCTGCTGCAGAAAGGGTAGGTGCTTGTTTTATTGTGCTTTATTGTATTGTATTAGCGTAGTACTTTATTGCTGGAGAGCGAAAGGTAAAGACGCGCGCTTGTCAAAGCACGCACGGTATCATAACGCGAATTAAACTGGCAGGGCAACCTTGCTATAATGATAGTAAAATTCTAACTGTAACCAAAGGAATGCCTGCTAGTCAAGAGAAACAACGCGCTTAATGCGTAACGTAAAGTTACTTACAGGCGAGTCGTGTGACATTGTCTGTTCCTGCGCTTTATCACAGTGTGGGTCGGTTGTTTTGCGGGTGGGCTGAAATATGTGCTGTTGAGTGTCTGTCACTGAGCTGTCATCCGCACAATCCGTACTTGCATGGCCTTAACCCGCTCTGTTGCCACCATAGACTGTAAAAAAAATGGACGTAGTGTCCGTGACGTCACTCGTAGGTTTCTGAAGAGCGTTTTTGAAGCCTA
>JAUCMT010000088.1:5653007-5668293 GCA_032357475.1 Enteromius thamalakanensis
TCCTCCCCCGACTGCAAGGGGCTGCTCTCGCCAGCCGGCGGCAGGCTAGTGTAGTGCATCTCGAACACACCTATTGAGAGCTTTGGTCATGTGACTAAAAAAAAAGTATTGATGGGTATTGAGAGCTTTGTTTAAAATAATGAAAAGCCTTTGCAACATAAAGCCTTTGCATCATAAATATAACTTTTACTCAAACAACATGTGTTTATCCACTACACCACTGTAGATCCCTCTATGATGCTACCCATTTAGAAAGCTTTGTTCAATTCAGTAACTAAAATTTAACACAAGCAATAGTAGGATTTTTATGATTTTTGAAAAGGTAAGTAATTATCTTCTGAACCTCGAGCATGTTACGTGGGTTTGACTTGATCAGGACAAAGAATAGTTCAAACCCTTTACAGTATCCAAGCCCAGTGTCAGCATGCATGGTGCTGAAGTGTTGTATCAAATGTACAATCAATCACAATGATGGTAACTAAAACTTTTACTATTAGTTCTTTGTCAAACTCGCACATACAAAACTTGTAAATAACATAATTTAAACTCTGGGAAGTAGCTCACCTGGTACAGGGGAAACAATCCTATATGGTTTTAATGTATTTAATGCACATTATATCCACAAGATATAAGCTTATTGAAACACACTGATCCGGTTCAATCCACGTGCCAAGAGTTGCCAAGAGAGCCTTTAAATTAGATATCATTTTAGATATGTTAAATTATATTAAAATGGATATTAATAACCATATTTAGTCCTGTAAATTTGCTGGTGAGTCCAACACAACATTGGGTCCAGTTAATTCCTTGTCATTTGAGAGCTTTGCATCATAAATATAACTTTTACTCAAACAACATGTATACCTAATATATACATTTAAATCTTGGCCTCCTCATCAACAACACCTACAAACTTTAGTTTGTCATTTCATTAAACGCTTGAAACACTTATTAGCCACAAGAGGGGGCTGTTTGTCATCTCCCTCATACATTTTATAAATAAATGATATTTATTCAGCGCCTGAAAATATCATTAATCCATGGTGCGGCAGCAGAGTTCCTTGATTATTACGACGGAATGAGAATATAGTTCCTAGTAGCCACGTGGACCTAGAAAATAGGCTGAATGGTTAAAAACGGTCAAACTCGACTGTGAAGGGAGTAGGAAGATGTGTTGCTCCGTACGTGCGTCGTTTGGCACTAAAATATGAAACGGAGGTGCATTTCCCCGTACGCTCCACTAGGCGGGGTCTGACACCGCGACAACGTAATGCTTCAAGATGAGAAAAAATTCCTTACAACTCGTGCAGACTGTTATAATTGCAAATCCTGCTGATGACAGCTCGGTGACACAATCATATCACTTATTCCAACTATACACAAATAAACCTTTTTTGTCCTCCACACTGACAAAGTGCAGGAGTCATTTGTCACATGACTCCTCTGTATGCTTATTCAGTTTAATTCTTAATAAAATGTCTTTACAGAATTAAATATGAGTTTGGACCCAGCCAATAGTAGCATGTGGACAGACATGGACTTTAATGATGGACATCTCATAAGGTAATGCTTTAGGTACATGTTAAATGTGTAGGTTACCATCCTTTTTATTTTAGTTTTGAACAGTCACTATGTTTACAAAGTACGTGATCGGCATTAGAATTATATTAAGAGAGAAAATAGCATATGCTGAAACATAAATTTAAAGGTTTTGCATTGTTACTGAATGCAATTTCTGTTTTAACTAATGTCTGCATGTACTTCACATGATATTGGTCTTGGAAATGTTTACTCCTTTGGTCGGCAATAGGAATAATGCATATGAAGTCTGATTTATGTGGCCGCTGTTGAAAAGAAACCACACTTTTGAAAAGAACCAGTCGACTCAGAAACCTGATAAATGGATTATGCTCGAGTTGTTCTGTTCAGTTGGTTATTATTTGCTTCTTTAATCACACAAATTTTTAAGAAACATTTTTCATGAATTATTAAATCCAAAGTGTGCTGAACATGAAGGAAAACATGGCCCTCGGGTTACGCTAAATATCAATTTTTATTCTTAAAAACCATACACGATACTCGACAAGTTTAAAATGTAAGTTAAATCACGATATCCATTTACATTGCGCAAGATAAACAGACATGTTTTTATTTCCAAACTTTAAGATTAAAAAAAAAAAACCTTAAAACAGATGGATAAACATTCATTCCCATTATAGGAAGACGCTATAGAAAAAAGTTATGAATTCTTTTAAATATATCTGCTCTAAATTGCAAACTTAAGCAGTTTTAATTTAATCAACATGAAAAACGAAATAACTTAAAAAAAAAAAAAAAGAAAAGAACAAAAAATGTGCAGTTGCAATGACTGAAAAAATGCAAATCCCTTTCTCTTTGTTTTTCTTCCTTTCTTCTCCTTTATCACACCCTTAATGGAGAGAAGCAACAGTCTGAACTGGAACCCTGCTGCCAAAAAAAGAAATCTAGTCCTAAACATTACAAAAAACACAAAACATGTTAGTATTTTGACCAGAAGTTTCATGCTATAAGCCACCCTGAGTAATATATTACTTGGAGAACCAATCACGACCCTTGTTTAAAGAGTGCCCGCCCCCCCCACATTAATATAATTAATGTAAAATCCCTGTAGGTCTGGTTCAGCAGGTTGAGATGTTGTCATTTCCACATAAAAATACAATTTATTTATATGGTCTGTATCAAAACGTTCCTTGGGAATCTGAAATAAAGTACCCTGTGCTGCGATACCAGTGTTGCCTTGAAAATTCTACATGGTGATTCCTTTGCATTTCCAGTATTTTAGGTCTTAAATGTATTCTATAAACAACTGCGGCAATATTTTGTTTTTTAACGGACAGCAATCTTTATGGAATATGAAGGAAAATATAAAGTAGAAACCTTTCATATGATCAACAAACAAAACACTTGAGGAATTTTTTTTTTCCAAAGTTTAGAAAAAAGAAAAAGAGCAACATGAAACAAATTTTGAAAACAATTTACTCATTTTCCTCCTTTTATTTTTCCTTTTAAACTGAGACAGCAATTTACTACCTAAAAGACAATCTTAAGTTAAAACTCTTTTTAATCATTGCATCCTTTTCAATCCAATCTGCTAGTTTTTTTTTTCAGCCTGAGTAAACAAACTTATGATACATTGGCAGGAACTTAATGTCTTGATGTCAAAGAACTGACTGTGGACCATTTCAAATAGTTAAATAACAGATGCATTCATTCTTTAAAGGCGGACTTGGACCTCCACTTCAAAACCACACCTTTAAAAGCGTGAAGACTCCAGCTCCGGCCATTTCAGATACTCCTTAACTTCCAAACGAGAATGAGGACATGAAACTCAGAACTCTTGGAAATTAAAAATAAACCCAACGGTGACTTTAAGGGGTGAAGTATTAAGTATGAGAGGAGATTTATGGACAGAGATCCTCGTCCATGGCGCCCTCCCCTCACCCGTCCAATGAAGAAAAAAATGAAAACAAACAAAAAAATAATAATACCTCCCATGGACCTCAATACCTCTGCTCACTGCTATACAAGCCTTAGTGTTATCTATTTGGCTTGAAGGTTCTATGTATCTACAAATATATAACAAACAAAACTTGCAGGCAAAAATAGTTTGGTTTCCATAGAAACACCCTTTTTTTTCCTGAAAATACAGCAGTATCTGAAATATCTCTATTTCATTTGTCCCCATTTCTCTGCATCAGGAAGCTCTTCCACAAACGAACAGAAGAAAAATAAGTATCTACAAACTTTGTAAACAGACCTGTGTCTTCCAAAAAATAAAAAAACAACAAAACATAAATAATAATTCAACAGCCAAATGATGCAGAAATCAGTGTTTAAATAAGCAAAGGGCAAAATGAACAAATGTACAACACCATCCAGATAAAGAGAAGCAAAAACTAAGAGCTAAGCTCCCGAGAGCTCCTTGGCTCCGCCCCTCTCATCCAATGAGTTCTCCAGGCTTTAGTCTCTTTGGAGATGAGCAGGTGTTGTGTCGTACTGAGGGGCGGAGCTGATCAAAGGGACGTCTCTAGGCTGTGCATGGGGCTCCCGGGAGCTGAGGGTGTAGCTGGCTTGCTGGGATCCAGGAAGAGGTGGATGCCGCTGTCTACGGCGTTATTGTTCTGATTGGGAGAGGGTGGGGGAGGAGGCGTGGGTGTGGCGTTTCTCTTAGTGGGGGCGTCATCCTCTGCGTCAGTGTCATCGATGAGGGGGATGTGGGGCTCAGAGTCCTCTATTCGGAACTCCGGATGGGTCATGAAGTTGTGGATGGAGGTGCGAGACTCTGGCTTTTCCAGGCCCTCATAGGGCGACAGCGAGCTGCGGAATGCATTCACCACTCGGATCTGTGGGAGAACGGGATGCAAAGTCAGTTTCGCCTCTTACAGAGATCAACCGCTCGACTGCACACACGTACACGACAGGCATACAAGGTGAAACATCAGTAGTTTTATTATTTGTTTTAAGTACAGGTTAAACCAAAGGCCAAATGGGCTGGTTTTAATTGATGAGTGGAGAGCAGCGAGGTTAGCGTACCAAAACCGTTTGAGAGAGAATGTGTGAGCAGTCAGATGTCGTGCAACTGACAGATAGAGTGGACAAACTCTTGAAAACCTGATGCTTGTGTTACGGTGAGCTTATCCTCTGACCGAGGGACAGAATATCCTCTTTTCTCAGGATTGAGAAATAAACTGGAAAGAACGTGGGCGTCTTCTCAGTTGTAAATCACTCAAAGCCAATTTTTCAAAATGCAAATGAGAAAGAGAGAGAGAGAACAGAAGAGACAGGAAGAGAGAGAGGCCAAGGTAACCCCAGAGGACACAGCTCAACACATGAGGTTAATATTATCGGGCATGCTTGTATTGGAGGGGAGGGATCGATCACTGATTATGTTGTGAAGTCGAGACGCAGAACTTTAAAGCAGCCAAGCAAGTTTAAGCTAACCAGCACAAGTAAATCCACAAACAGTCTAGAGACTGGACCCATGCAGAGCAGCGCTACCTTGTGTTTCAACAGAGGTAAACCTTTGAGTATAGCCCATGACACATTTCACAGAATCTAAGAAGGAATATGCGGCAGTCAGTATCGTATCCCTGTTTCCCAGTGTGCTTTTCATTAGCAAGAACAAGAGACAGTTTCAAAACAGAATACAGAGTGCCCTGAACAGATAAAAAGGCTTTGTGGACAGCCAGGACCTGATGAAAGATGGAAATATTGATGTGGTTAGAAAATCGTGCTGAAAGACAAACAGAAACGAAATGATTCCACCAGCTTTGTCATCCAGTCGCAGACCTTCCCTGTAAAATAACGAAATTACATCAATAAGGACAGACAGAGAGAAAGAGGATGATAAAACTGGCACCGAATAGAATATGAGACAGCGTGAGAGAGGAAACCGTGTCGAGTACAGACAAGTAACGCCAATGTCTCAGAATAAGTGAACTGACGCCATAGGAGACGTGACAAACTACAGAAAGAGGAGAGGAAGTTCATTTGTCTAAACTACAGCACAACATCTCATTAATCATCTTGTTTGATCCTACGGATACTTACCAGAACGCAGCCTTAAAATGTGATTGGTCAGGTTATTGTTTGTGACCATGGGCGTATACTCAAAAAATTTACTGGCAGTAGACTAGGAGCCTGGCGAGCACGCACAGGGCTGCAGACACACCAGACGGGATTAGACAACGACTCTTCGTCGATGAGAACCCAGCCAAAGCCATCAAACACATACACAGAAACCTCAACCTTAACACATAAGATACACAGCCGTTAACATTGAGAAGCGATGTGGAAGATGTTTCGAGATACACTTCGTTTCGAACAAGAGAGCGAGGAAATAGAGAGAAGGAAGGACATTAGGAGTAGAATGAAGACCGTTAGGCGAGAGGAGGAAAGTTAATTGTCATGCACTAATAAACACGCACTCACACCCGACAGTGGCAGAAGCGGTGTTGAAGGCAGTAGCAGGAGATAAGGCTACATGTGTAGGGCTAGAAACATTGGTTACATCGTGCTGTTGGCTGGTGCTGGAGGGCTGGCGCCTGACGGCCCCCTGAAAGGAAATTCCGCTCTGGAACGCACTCACAACATCCATCTGGAAGGAATCAGAGAGTGTGATAGGCCCAGAGAACGCACAGGAAAGAGAAAGACAGAGAGTGAGAAGAAGAGGGATAGAGAAAGAAGGGCACCCATATAAAAGAAGACAGGGACAGAGAGCAGCTGAGAGAGAGAGAGAGAAAAAAAAAGGCACTGAATTAAAAGAACCTGACCTGACATTTGCCTTTAGCATTGATCGGCTTATTCCACTGACAAACTGCATTAATAAACCCTTTTCCACCAGTATAAGGTCACCATAAGTGGCGGATCGATTGGAAGGAGTACTAACTCAAACCATAATCAGAGAAAGGGAAATGAAAATCAAAATTGATTAAACAAGGAGAGCGTTGGGTTCCTGAGCTTGGGCTGCAGAGTTGTGCGGTTTTCGAGAGGTTACCTGAGTCTGAATGCGGTTCAGGCCTCTGAACCAGAGGATCTGCCCCCTGCGGAGCTCACGCTCAGCATGATCGATTTCATCCAAGTCCTCCAGCTCCTCCAATTCCTCTTCTGGGATTTCTTCCTTCTGCGTACCATGACCAGCAGTCTTCAGGAACTTCAGCCGACTTGTTGGGATGGTTGAGATGACCTGAACGAAAGCGTAGATGTAAATCAAGTAGACAATTCATACAGAAAACAAAAACTAAATGCTGAGGCCAGTAATTGACTTCACTGCCTTTAGGGGGCACTGCTCTATTACTATTGAGGAGTTTGGATTGGTGTTACAAGAAACTCCTTTGTATAAAAATAGGTAGGAAAAGTTAGATGAAGCTCACCTGTCCCCATAGTAGACCGCCAAAGCCCAAGAAAACGCACCATAGCCAATGCTCGATGCTCAGACCCACACAGCTGAATGGCTTTCCTCCAAATTGCACTATCACGATCTAAAAGATATATATAAAAAAAGTTTGTCACATCAGTATCTGAATATGCTCTGATTTTGGGCACTCATACATGACTAATAAAACAAACCTGAATAACAAAAGTCCCAAAGACGATGGAACAAAAAATCATGTTGTTAAAAATGCCTTCAAAAACATTTCGTTCTCCGTGGATCTTCCGTGCGTTGATTTCATTGAACAGCTGCATCAACACGAAGGTGTTGAAGACTATTGTGTAGTGCTCAGAGGGAGGTGAGTGAAGAGGGGCGTTACGTCCACTGTCAATATCAAACATCTTTTCACCTGAGAATAAGCAGAAAGCAAAACAGCGCACGTTTGATTTATGTTATTATAATGCAATCCAAAGCTTGGCTCAGTCACATGTGCTGTTAGTTCTTACCAGCAAAAAGTAAAGTGAAGATGATGGTGAGCTGGTAGACCGCATGACCCAATATGTTCTTCATCATTGTCCGGGAGATGAGGGGTTTATTGCGGCCGTAAGGCTTCCTCAGCAGAAGGGATTCAGTGGGGGGTTCAGTGGCCAAGGCCAAAGAGGCAAATGTGTCCATAATCAGATTTACCCATAACATCTGTACAGCTTTCAAAGGAGAGTCCTGTGAGAGTGAGAGAGAACAGGAGATGACCATTCTGACCTCATTCCCTGCTGCCACCTTCGTAACATTCAAAAACACCCTCTCAGCTGAGCATTTGCACGAGTACTGAATGAGTTTTCTTTGTTGTTGTTTTTTTGCAATTTCTATAAAATTCTGCATTACGAATTTAAAGATGCGAATACTGAGAGAAAATAAACAGAGAAGACAATTAATAAGCAAGATAGCAGTGAATGTGTCAGATGCTACCAAAAATTCTGCTTGCTCAAGAGCAAATACTAGGACAAATTACACAAAAAACAAGCACAGCACCTGAGGCTTGAGGCTACATCCATCCTTGGCTATTGACAGCAAAGCAAAGCGCAAATGTAATCCTCCCATTCATTATGAATTAATACAGGACCTCAACTGCAATCAGCCCGGCTATCATTCCATTTTACAGAGGAGAGCTGGCTCATTTCGGACTGGTGCTTTGCCTGTGGACAGCAGTGCCAGGCCTCATGCTGACTGCCTGCAAGTCTTCCTGCCTCAGACTAACAATTTCCAATCACTTCACACAGGATGGGTAGCAATCAGCTGCTTCCATCGGCCACCGTGGTGGATCTGTTAACACGCAATCCTTCACGCAGAGCTGTACTATTTAGCTTAACAGCTCCGTCAGTCGCAACTCCCGTCATTTATGGCAGAAGAAAGCTTTTTATAGGGATACCTGTGTGATGCAAGCTCCAGTGAAGGCCACGATCACAGCCACCACATTGACGGTGAGCTGGAACTGGAGGAATTTTGAAATGCTGTCATACACGTTCCGCCCCCACATGACGGCCTTCACGATGCTGCTGAAGTTGTCATCAGTGAGAATGATATCAGAGGCTTCTTTAGCCACGTCTGTGCCGGCAATGCCCTAAGAATAAGAAACACTATATAAAAGCCATTCAAAACTAAATCTAGTGCACAGAATCTGGAGGAATATTTTTTTTGCTGTAGCTGCGTCAGGCAGACCCACATACCATGGCAAACCCAACATCGGCCTTTTTTAAGGCAGGGCCATCATTGGTGCCATCTCCCGTTACCGCCACAACCTGCCTCCGCTCCAAAACAGTGCTATCAATTATACCTGAAGAAAAAGACAAGTGTCAAAACAAATAGCATGACTTTACAGAGCAGAATTATACCACTTTTTCTTTATACTGGAGGAGCGAGACTCTAAGCACCTTTGACTAGTGTATGCTTGTCTGTTGGTGAAGATCTTGCCAGCACCCGGAGTTTAGGCCATATTTTGTCAATCCGCTCTTGTTCAATCTAGAAAAAAGGGGTTATATTATGAGCTTTTGAGTTTCTCTGAATATTGCTGCTAATAAATTGTGTTTCTCACCTCTCCCTTTTCATTACGGATCCGGCGATTGAACTCTTTGCCCTCCAAGCAAAGAAAGTCATCTCCTGGCTGCAGGATTCCACATTTAGCTGCTATAGAACGAGCAGTGTTTAGATTGTCCCCAGTGACCATGCGCACTGTGATTCCAGCACGCTGGCACTTTTTAATGGCATCAGGGACCTGAGCAGGAAAGAATAAGGGAGCATGACTGAGAGAGCTACATTACATTAGTCTCTCTAGCTAAAGAACGTAGTTAAAAAGTTAAAATAATTCAGTTTAAATAGCTAAGGCTTGTACCTCTGGTCTAACTGGGTCTTCAATGCCCACGATACACACAAAGGTGAGCCTGGTCAGGATATCGCTCTCGTTATCCCAGTCTGGTTCACCTTCAGAGGCAGGAAAGTCCCTGTAAGCCAGGCAGATGGTCCTCAAGCCCTCAGAGGCCATTGGTTCAATCACTCTTTTCACCATGTCATCTCTGTCCCTGGGCCGAAAAACCTTTGCCTCACCCGTTGCTGTCAGGATTTTATAACACCTGGGTGAGGGGAGAGTAGGTAAGATATTGCAGATATCCAACAGCTCACAGCAACTGAGCCATCCAAGTAATTTCTCCAGGGAAATCTATCAGTAACACAGCCTCGGGGCTTTGGAGGGGGAGGAAAAGCATTTGATCTGCCAATCAAGTTTGCTGACACACCTCTCAAATGCTTCTTTAAGGAAAGCACTAGAATACTTATAATAGAAGATGTTAAAGACGTGAACTTGTGTCAGGCATTAACAATGACCAAACAGTTATGATTAAGGATGGCATACTTCTTCAGGAGAATCTCGGAGGCTCCTTTGGCGAACATTCGGTAGCCTCCGTCAACATTCTTTAGCACGGTGCTCATGGATTTCCTGACGGAGTTGAATGGGTAGACTTTGTAAAACTTCTCTTCAGGGATTTCGTTGCGGATTGCCTGATAGTCTTTTTTCAAGTCTAAGGCAAAGCCCAGCAAGGCACATTCAGTTTTGTTGCCCACCTGACGATTCAGGCCTCCCTCTTTCTCAGGGGACTGAAAAAGAAAAAAAAAGGTTTGTGAGATTTAGCGTTATTTTGTTTTTATTTAATTTTCATGTAATATTTATATTATATTTTAGCTGAAATTTATTTACCAAACAATTTTAATAATAGATTAGTTAAGAATAGCCTCACTGGAGAGATTTGGGAAAAATTTGGGTATTATGCATGCCTAAGGACTCACCATGATTTTGGTGGTGTAAGCAGAGTTGACACTGATGCCCATTAGGAGAATGAACATGGTATCGGAAGGAATGACATCAGGTTCAGGGACTTTTCTGTAGTGCTTGTCAGCGATAAAAACCTGAACAACTGTCATCCGGTTCATAGTCAAAGTCCCCGTTTTATCCGAACAGATGGCTGTGGCATTGCCCATAGTTTCACAGGCATCAAGATGCCTCACCAAATTATTGTCTTTCATCATTTTCTGTAAAACAATGAAAAATGTATATGGAATTTGGGAGGAAGGTGATACACAGACAGATCAACAATAAACAGATTGAGCACAAAATTAAACATTAAAGTCCACTAATACCCAATTAAATGGCAGCAATGCAGAGAAGTAATATTACTATAACAGCAGTTAATAGATGCAAAAAGATATGACAATTCATAAGATTATTGGATCAACATGTACTTTGTTGACTAACAAGGTCTAGAAAGAGGGCTAATATTAGAAGATGGTCAGTACAGACCATGAACATTTAAACAGAAGATGAAAGGTCATACTTTGACAGAGTAAGCCAGCGAGATGGTTACAGCTAGCGGAAGACCCTCAGGGACGGCCACCACCAGCACAGTCACACCGATGATAAAGAACTTGACAAAGAACTGGATGTAAATGGGAGTGCACTCTTTTTCCCAAGGAAGTCCCTGCACCCAGAAAGTGTCCACCACAAACAGCACCACCAAGATGATCACTGTGATGGCTGACATCACCAGACCTGCAAAGGAACACATATATTAAGACCTCTAAAACCCACGCTGCGCAAATCTGAGGTCCCAGCAAAAACCATTACCACTGTAAAATTGCCTGTTATGCTCAGAGAGTTGCTTGACAAATGCAGTTTTCTGTCCTGCATTGACATATTTGCTATTAAAATCAGAAGTTTGGCAAGACATCCTTTTTGAAATAGCTAACAGAATTTAACCATGTCACGAACCTACTGCTACTTGCAGAAGGTACTTGGGTGGGATTTCCCTTTTAGAGAGCATTTGATTAGACAATAATCCAACACAATGAAATACTGAGTAATGCAAGAGGAGTCATCAATATATTTGGCCAGTTTTTCCAGAGAAGTATACACTTCAAAGGCTTCCACCCTAAAGTGTTAATTATTTTAAGTCTTAAACACAATACATGATCTAAAAGCAATCATGCTTACCTGCTTTTCCGATTTGGACCGCTAATTTGGTCAGTTTTCCTTGCAAAACGGATTTCTCTTTCTTTGGCAAATTGGCTTTCTTCTTCTCTTCACCTTCAGCCCCTTCATCACTGTTTAGAGGTTGCATCTCCATTGCAGCACCATCCTGGGCTTTAGCTACAAATAGAATAAAAGAACAGTGAATTTAAGTAGTGATTATGATTTTCTCCATACTTGCAACACAGGAAGCATTTTCTAGTTAAATTGTGGTTCCCCTCTCTTGACAAATAATTAAGTGAGCAGATAAATTAATTATAATAGTGATTATAAATGAAATTGTTGCAGTCCGTGAAAACAGCTCAAGATCATCCTCAAATTTACGAGCCACATGCAAACCCATGTGACCAAGTATCCTAGGAGACATAAAACCTCGCCGCCACACTCAGATGTCCAGTCCATCAATTATCACTTATAAAAGACGACATGCACACACTTATCCTGATGTCAAGGCCGTCGCTCTGTGTGCTAAAAGTACAGCCTGCCAGTGAGGTGACATCACACAAACAAAGAACTCAGCATGCGTGCAATCATACAGACAAGCACGCAGCAGGGCATCTCTGCCTATCGGTGCTGTAGCATGATGCAGTCAGCCTGTGTGCAGGATTTAACCGGTGTGTGATGTGAGGTAATGCGACTGCGTTTGTATTAGCGGGGGGTAAGGGGCGATGTGGGACTGCTATTTTACTGTGCAGTGTTGCCACGCTCTACTCACAGAGCTGCAATGCAAGTCTGGTGGATTAGAGCTCATTTCTGGCAGGTCGATCTGTAGCTGTGGCTTCAGTACTTTTAAAGTAAATGCTACACAGATGGTTTCTGAACACAGGGCGGCCTGACTGTGGACTCTGCTCGAGCAGGTGATTTTAGATAATAAAAGGTTTGCAGGGAGACAGGTGCAGATATCTGGAAATCTTAACATAGCTGCAGCAAAACAAAACAAAACAAAACAAAAAAGTATGACTTAAATCGATTTTCCTCTACATGATGCTTCAGAAATCATTCTCACTTGCAGTTTTGTCACTTTTGATCAAATCAGTGCATCATAGCTGAAAAGTATTTCTTTCAAATTTTGAACGTTGCAGAATATTCAAAGTCCAAAAACTAGGCTAACTTCTCAAAGCTTTACACATGCACACTTTTTTACACCTCACACTTGTGTGGATAAGCTTTAATGAAGATCCAATAGCACTAATGGGTTAAGGCGATGTTTTTAATGCAGGCTGCAGCATGTAAGAGGCCGGCCCTCTTAGCCAATATGGTGTTCATTATGTCATTAAGTCAATAGGGTTACTCACCTTTCTTTCTGTTCTCCACAGAGCCGTCCTGCTTTTTATCTAGAGAAAGAGAGAGAAAGATAAGCCATATAACAAACACTCACTAATTTATTCATAATTCACCATTATGCAAGCGACGGTTGTGCAGCGCACATTTAAACATATTTTCAATTATGCTAATCTTCTCTTTGGTTAAGCAGAATGAGAAATGGCCCCTGAATATTTACGCCAGATGTGTGCCACAACCTCATGAGGTTTTTTTTTTTTTAAGCCAACTGCCGTGGCTAGACCACAAATGCACAAAACTGCGATGAGGTGCACAGTCACTGAACAGCAACTTGGGGCCCAACCTCTGCAAGTACTGAAATATTCATGTATCTGGAGGCACTCATTTAGAGACCCAACACGTGAGCTGCAGAAATGCATTAAATGGCAGTTAATGGAGCACACAAAAAATCGTTACATTTATCTATGACTCATTACTTCAGACATTTTTAACCAAACAGAAAAATACTTCTAAATAATAAAAAAGAAAAAAAGGAAATCTCTTGTTTGACAAAAGCACACTTTCATGAATGCTGGAGCACACACACACACGTGCAGCCTATTCATTTCTCTGCAGCCACAGTAGCTACAGTCTGAAAAGGCCACTAAGGTCTATTTTAGTTTCTGAGGCAGACAAAAAAAAAAAAAGAAAGAATAATACAGACAACTTACTTTTCTTCTCTTTCTTTTTCTCTTTCTCCTTTTTCTCCTTCTCCTCGTCATCGTCATCCTCTTCTGCTGCCCCCAGTAACGTGAAGATGATTCCAGTTTGGGAATTGACTCCGACAGCAGTGACAACCATTTTTCCAGAGCCCTCCATGACATGAGTGCCTACAGAGAAGAAGACAAGATGAATAAGAGCCAGATGAAGAACAAAGCGGTCCATATTACTGCCAATATATTTGCGACTGGATCTAAAACATTCACACACAGCTCAGCTCAGACACATAATTAGTTGTCCAGAAAAAAGTAGCCAATTTTCTGACCTTCAGAAATGAGCTTTAATACAGCTTTCAATAATTGTTTAAGCTTGAGAAGGGGGTCTATGAAAAAAATGTCAGGGAGAGGTTTTCTGCTGGGGTAGACTCAGCATGCTAACGCAGGCTCTGCTGGAGAAGTGCCCACTCAGGCTCACAAATCCCCTTCATCTCCTCTGGGATGGCACACAGCAATGTCATTCTATCAGAGGATCAACTGGCTTTCATAAAATGGGATTAGCTGAAGATGTGCAATAGCCTCTTTGAGAGGGAGCAGGTCCTACATAGCAAACATCGGAACTCCCAAGTTGGACATATAGATAGACTTTTAGATAGAGGTAAGACAGGAGACAGAAAATTCTAAAATGTGCAGTTAAATATTGCAGTTTCTGCATATTGCAATTTCATGTCCCACCTGACAGCAGCATAGGATCTTTCTCCGCTGATTTCTTCACGAGGTCACACTCCCCAGTTAAAGAGCTCTCGTCTATTTTGATGTCGAAGCCCTGGATGAGAACGCCATCAGCAGGCAGGAGGTCACCTGATGAAGAAAGTATCTCATCACAATAATGTACCACACCTGCAAACTCATCAGAATAAAAAAAAGGTGAAAGTGTCCGAGTTGGGGGGGGGGCTTGGGCGGGGGGTGGAGGATTGGGTGATTGGGTATGTGTAATTACATTGGGTATCCATGTAATTAATGTGTAAAGTCTTTAAAAAAGTCTGTCAATAAAGTATCTGAAAAAGATTTACTGAAAACAATACATTGAATCACATTAAATAAAGACAAAATAAAACAATAAAACAAGCTAATGAAACAATAACTAACATATGGTCCAATGCCATGTCTCAAGTCAAGTGAACGAATCATCTTATAAAAGGCATTCAATACGGACTTCTGGAAAAGGCAAATAACCAATGACATTTGAGATTACAACTAAAACAGCAAGCCCTGCCCCACGAGTGCAGGAATGATCGCGGGCTCCCGTTTCCTCGCGTGTAGATCTTCCTCTTGCGGATATAATTTACCGTGGGGCCCAGCATCAGTGGTGCGCTCGCTTATTTATGGCATAGATTTGCAGCCATACACCTCCCTCTCTTGACATGCGCGAGCTCAGTTGAGATTCCGATCGACCCAGATGATTGATGATCAATTATCAGGACTTTGGTGCCCTTTGCAGGCATTGTATTTTTACAGTGTTATTCAATAAAACCATAATTAAACCATATACCATATATTGCCTCGTTGTTTTATATAATACATTTTACGCCATGGAAACTGCGATGTTAAGTCAGATGCATTGTAATTGTTGGTGAAATCACTGACAACAAAACACATTAGTCTGCTAAAATCAGTAAAACATTTCACAGGACTATAAACATATATCTGAAATTGAAGAACCGCCTTCATCTCAGCTCTTTTTTTCTTTCTCTGTTCCGGGTTGTGCTGATGTCTTTTCCCTGATATAGCCTAGTTGTCCATCAATTATGATTATTTGTATTTAAACAC
>JAUCMT010000088.1:5668393-5692329 GCA_032357475.1 Enteromius thamalakanensis
GAAGACAAATGTCATTGCCCCGCCCGCAAAGTGTCAAAAGTCAACTCGAGCGAGTGTGTGTGTGTGTGTGTGTGTGTGTTTGTGTACAGGTTTTTATATCCTCGTGGGGACCAATTGTCCCCACAAAGATAGCAATACTAGTAAATTTTGACCTCGTGGGGACACAGTCGCGCGAGCGCTCGTGCAGTTGTGCGCGCGAGGCAGCAGAGGCTTGTGCCAGTATTAATTTCCGCTCCTAAATACTGTTTTGCGCGCTTCTTCATTCGTGTGCTCGTGGTTTTCGTGCGCGTGACTTTTGACTCTATTTAAACGCCATAATCTTGTGTTAGACAGAGACCGTGCACAACCAGGTGACATTCATCTTCAGGACTTCTTCTGAACAATTAAACCAAGACAGCACTTCCAATCAACCTCTAATCAACAAAACTGACCAGACGTTCCTCTGAGTGTTTTCACTGACTGAACCACATTTGCACACATCATCTTCCCTTCCCAGAAAGGAGTGAGGATGAACACTGATCCTGTCGATCGGCCCTGACAGTTTATCAGTGAGAGGCAGGAGACGGGCATCATTGATGAAGCTCAGCGAAGCCAGATCCCACTGATATAAACTGCATGGGATATTAATGCAGTCACAGAGGGTCATCACAAACAGCCCTGCGCTCAAGGACACTCTGGAAAACAACCGCTCACAATCGAAAACACGTCAAGCCAGTTAATGCCTAATCAATACCAAACCATAGACGGATTCAAAATAAAAACAATCATTTACATCGCTCGCTTTTCCCACAGTGCCAGGATCTATACGCTACAATAACCTGAACACAACCGGTGTTCGTTGGAGGGGCGTCATTTAGTGAACAGAAAAAAAATGTAGTTATAAACTAATCCCAGTCAATGGTTCTCAATAGTTAAAAATCATCAGTCGTCTATAATGTGAATAAATGAAGCAACATTTCCACGAGATGGATACAGAAACATTTACAAAGAAGCATGGAAAGGATGGGATGTGCTTGACGCTAAACAGAACACCTCTCTCAGCCCTACAGGATGCAGATCCACGTCGCTAGTGCTTACCTATTATCATACACACCGTTTGATTCCCGCACTACATGATTAATATTCATGAGTCAGGCACTGTGCTGTAAAATAACATTCTGTTAGTAGCCTAAATTGAAGAGGTTTGTTATATATATTTTTTTTTTTTTTTTTAAACCGAAGCCTTAAAATGATCAATATCTTCAGGAATTGTAATTTCGACAAGTACACAATCTTATCCTAGCCATTATTCACCATGACCAAGTGACTTAGACCTTGTGCTTTGCTGAATCCAACAGTGTGCGGTGTGGGCAAATTGCTGTTGCGTCCGTGAGTCAACGAAGGCTTTCACAAGCAATCTGCTCTTTCATTTGTATTTATCCGGCATGGCTGCACCAAAGACATGCAGAATTAATCCATAACAAGTCCTGTCCTCGCAGGTCACCCGTCCACACCGCTCTCCTTCAGCAGGTGTTCAGGCTAATGCATTCCCTCAAACTGACGGCCAAAATTGCTGTTGTGTGTTTCTGGTCAATAAAAGTAAAGAGAAAGAAAAAAGAGGATAGTATTTTTCCACAGCAGCAATAAACAAGCTCTTCTTTGGTGGTTTACGCTTCCCTCATAACGGCCTTCACTGCCACTTTAATTACTTGTGCTTCTGTTAAGGGAGTCAGGGTTTTATTCTCTTCATATGCATTAAAGACTGAGAAAAATGCTATATTGATGTGGAGCAAAGACAACTAGCGCTGGCCTGGAACAGCAGTGTTGTGACGTACTTAACTTCCTCACAAAATCTCTTTGCATCGTGGTGTTGTTCATTGGTGAGGCCAATGCATAGGTTTAGCCTATATATAATGTGTGTGTTCATGTTTAGATTTTTCTGTTTATGGAAAATGTTGATAGGGTGGCAGGTCGCTACAAATAAATAAATGTATGGGAAACATCCCACAGCACAATAACCTGAGAGTCCAACTTCATTACGCTTTATTAGCTGCGTTTGTTTGTGGTTTGTAACCAGACCGATAAACAAACACAACAGACTAGTACGCTTCGGTTCAGGCGCGTGTGCCCGATGAAACGTCCATACATAGCTCACGCGATCACAAAGTAAAAGTAAAAAACAAGCGCAAATTCAAACACAAATATCAATTCTTAACCTAATTGACAGTGGCTCCCCGATGCCCGAAAATGACAATTACAAAAACATATTTGTGAAAGAATGCAAAAGCATTTTAATATATTTTTCCTCCCTATATGATTGCTCAACGGGCAGGGCTGAGATGGATTTTGGTAGCCCGACTGGAAGACACAATAGCCCCGGGACAATAAGCTAGCGATTTTGCGAGCCCTGGTACACAGCTGCACTGTGTAACTGTAAATGTATTTCAAGGTGACTATACAGGAAAAGGTAATAATTACTCAACACCAGTGAAATGTAAGACCGGAAGAAATACATTTTTGATTAACGCTACAGTCGATGATTTTCCCTATTTAAAAAGAAATTAAAGTTAACTGCAAATTTATGTCAGCTTACCAAATACTAAATGTGCAATATCCCCCACGACAATCTCAGCCACAGGGATCGAAATGACCTGCCCTCCCCGAACCACCGCAAACGTCTGCTCTTGTTCAATGCGGCTCTGTAAGCCACGAAACTGCTTCTCTTTGCTCCAGTCATTGAAGGCCGTCACGAGCACCACGCAAATAACAGATAGGAGGATAGCTGCTCCTTCTATCCATCCGGCCTCAGATTCTCCTTCATCCTCTACTCCACCTGCTGCCTTCCCGCAATCTACACACAAAATAAAACTCAATTTAGAACAACCTGAAATTTAGATCATGAACTATATATAAAGCAGAAGAAAATAAGTAGGTTACTCACTTCTATCTTCTGCATCCGGAGGTCTATAAAAAGAAAGGCCTAAAGAAACTATTGCTGCCACTTCCAAAATAATCAATGTTACATCTTGTAATGCTTCCCATACTAACTGAAGAAAGGTTTTTGGCTTTTTCGGAGGTATAAAGTTCTGTCCATATGCTACTTTTCTTTTTTCAATATCTGCAGGCTGCCCACTTAATCCTGGAAGAAAAGAAGAAAAAAAACAATTAATAATTCAAGTAAACACTGAACACAGCTCTTATATAGCAGCAGACTTTCTATGAAAGTCAGGATTAGCGAGGAAAGAAAGACCTGAGGGTCAACAACAGTAGTTTTTAAAGATAAAGACTTTCTGAATAAGATCAAAGGGCCAGAAAGAAGCAATATGAATAAAATGAGGGATTATTTAACATTTATATCTATTTACATTATCATTCAACCATTTATGGTTAAGACTTTTCAGCTGTTTCTTAAGGAAGTCACTTTTGGTCACCAAAGGCCCCATAGAACATTAACTTAAAAAAAAAAAAAAAAACATAAATATTTCAATTGGAAATCTGAAATTTGTAATATTTACTTTACTGTCATTTTTTTTTACATTCATGTCCTTGTTGAATTTTTTATTTATTTTTTTTAATCATAGTTTTTTTCTTTTATATTACTATGAGATTCTTTAACCAGCTGCACTCTTAGAACTATGCAGTAACAGTCATGTGTCTGACAGAACTAGTAACGATTTAAACCAGGTCCATCCATGTCCAGGCTAAAAATCACACTGTGTATAATTACAGCTTACACAGTTTTGTATTTAATCGATTAGGAGCTATTAGCACAGCTAATCCATTAATACTGCCACTACAGCAGCTTGTGGGATTTTGACACAAGATCATGAGAATTTCCTGAGTTTTCAAACTTTGAATTAATCCAGGCCAAATAAGAAACACCAAAACTGACAGGACATTAAACAAATGCTGGGTACATTATACACAGTCATTCTCAGGAACCATTCAAATGCACTGGTTTAACAGCAGTCCTCTGGTTTGCTCATTTGAATAACTCTCTATATTCAAAGAAGGTATTCAAAGAAGTCATGGTGTGTGCATTCAGTTCACCACATGTTAACAGACAAAAAAAAGAAAAAAAAAGAAAGAAAAAGGGATGGCTAGATGAGCTAAATGAGTCATGTGGAAGAAAAGCATGCATGTATGCATGTTTATGCATCTAGTGTCTGGACGTCAGAATGAATGTGTATGTATGACTGAACAGGATGGGTTGCCTGCCAGACCAGAGAGCAGCCTGGTCAGCAGAGCCTATTGTCATGACAACATCCTCCACATTACTCAGCAAAGCCATAGAGCTGCTCGGCTCTCGTTTTTTCACATTGAGCTGAAGGTCTTACTGCATAAAACACTCACTGTCTCAAAACACGTTTCTGCTCGGCTTTTGACTGCACACAAAAGAATAGATTTTGTCTGGACAACTACAATGTCTGCGAGATATGTATGAATTGTATATATTTTTTTGTATATTAAATTCTATATTTACCTATTTACATTGCATTCAAGGCAGTGTATATAGGCATTCCTGTAGCTCAAACAGCTGAGGACTAGGAGATCCTACGTTATTGGTTTGACACCCAGGGAATGCAATGCATGAACTGATAAAATGTACACCTCGAATGCAATGCAAGTCAATGCAAATTGTATAAAAGCATCTTACAAATGCATAAAGCAGTTTATTGATTCATAAACAAAGGTATGACCTTCTTGCTGCTAGTACTATATTCTACCAACAGTTGGAGTTGTGAACAAAACAAAGATTATTAGAGCATGTTTCACAAGAAAATACTATAAATACTACTAAATTCACTTCCCCCCAGTTTCAGACAAGGCTTAAGATAGTCCCAGATTAAATTGCAGTTTTGAGCTGTCTCCGATGAAAATATCTTGCTCTGGCATATCTTAAAATATGTCTGTTTCATTATTCTGTGTTAAGATGCACACCTGTAATGTTTTCTTATAAGGCATTTTTGTAAATGTTGCTTAAATATCTTAATTTAACTAATGTCTAGTCCTGGCTTAAGCCAAGACCAGTTTGTGAACCCAGGCCTTCATGTTTAACTTAATGTGCTTTTTAATTATTTCTAGCAATTTGCTATGCAAAATAAATACTACACCAAATTGTTTATAGAAAAAAAAATATATATAGGTTGTAAAAAATTAAATTAGATTTTCCTTCCCGGTTTCTTAAATATTTCTCATTTGGCTTATATTCTAGGGGACATTTACAGAATAACCAAAACTTTATGATCTTTGTGATAGCATTACATTTTTATGTTTGCTGTATTTACTATATAAACTTGAAGCAACATGAACTTCAAATTGCATTTTAAATAATGGCTTTTAAACAATCACTTCTATGATGACATGTACTGAATGATCAGTAGGCAAATCTTCAGGTATCGCAGTCATCAGGTCAAAACTAAGGTAACTAAGGAAGCAAAGCAAATAAAATTGTGTAAATTCAAATTGTGTTTACTTGTACTCGATGAAACTACAGCAACTAACTGCTGAAAACTTCTTCCTGATTCAATGCCAGTGCATTAAATCCAGGCTTGTGTAGTGTGAAAATTGAGGCTGAGAATTACATTCTGTGTCCCTGCTTGGAGAGTGAGCTAAGGAGCAGATGAGTCAGGTCTTACGTCTGTCAAAAACGCATTTATGCTGCAATACCCATCTCAATTCCACGCTCACTCCAGATCATGCACACACTCTCAATGGAAGAGTGAGGGGGTCTTTGCTTCTAAGACCAGCAAAACATGGCCATTTAGACAGCTAATTTTAAATTTCCATGCTATTCCACTAAGAGCAGAAGTACCATTTTGATGACTGGAAGTACTAATGGATAGGGAGTTGGACATGTAACCCAAGATAAAGGTCACGGGTTCGAGTCCCAGGTCTGGCAGGGATTGTAGGTGGGAGAAGTGAATTACCAGCGCTCTCGCCACCTTTAATACCACGATTGAGGTGAGAACCTTGAGCAAGACACCGTTCCCCCAACTGCTCAGCGGGCACCGCAACAATGGCTGCCCACTGCTCCGGGTGTATGTGTGTGTGTTCACTTCTCACTGCTGTGTGTGTGCACTTGGATGGGTTGCAGAGCACAAATTCCTACTATGGGAAACCATACCTGGTCACATCTTTGCCTTTCCATTTACCTCACACTAGTGTTAGCACCAGCTTCAGCAAAGACTCCAAGGTTTTTGCAGTTTCCCAAAAGAATCTAAATCATCTGACAATTCTACTTTCAACGAGACCTTGAAAGCCACAAAAACACAGAAAACTATGGAAAATAAATTGTTTTTACTAATCTCTAATGCGTTAATCCATAAAGGAAATGGGGCACATCACTAACAGAGCACCTATTAAAAATTTAACAAGCGAGAAAGGCAAGAGAAAACATTAAATAATAAATAGCTATGCTCATCAATTCATTCAATATACAGACAACAACATGCACAAAGCCATTGCTGCTAATTTGCAATCTCACAAACACACCTAGCTCCCATTATTTAGCATGCTGCTTACTACAAAATGAATGAAAAAAATTTAATATTTCAACTAAAATGTAAGTGCTTAAGAGACAAAGGGATATTTATGACATGTGCACTTCACTTAAAGTTTAAGTGTATGGTATTCTGTGCCTCTGTTCTATATAAATCAGTTTCAAACTTTCAATGTAGTGCACTTCTGCTCCGCAAGTGCACGAGAGTTCATGCTTTCGTTAAAATAAACCTACAAAAAATATCTGAGGCAGAAGAAAGCACTAGAAAACCCACACTTCACCTTTAACACACTTATGTGTCAGAGCTCAGGTCATACGTAGTAAAATTACTGGATGAAGCTTGGTTGTATACCTTACAAACATCACCTCCCACCTGATTTAAAAGTTTAGTCTTTTCTGAGACATCCTTTAGAGATATTTCAATTAAATCATTTAGCGAATATAAATTTACCGCTCCTTTTCGACACTTAATGCTCTAGGAATGTTTGTCCTCTTGGCGCACGAAAGGCTTGGTCATATATACTAGTAGCTCTTTCAATTAAAAGTCCCATCTGTTAAAACAAATCTTGAGCGGTGGCATTTAATTTGCAGTAGACGTCCCTCATGTCCACAAGAGCTAATTGCGCAATACAACAGATTCAAAGAACCGGCCGGCATAAATACAGACTCAATTTCACCCGAATTAGATGAGAAGAACATCACGATTTTAAGTGAACCCCCCCAAAAAAAAAAAAAAAAGTAACTAGTTAAATTCGAGAGTAGAAAGATTAGTGCTGGCTTTGCCACGAAATTGAGAAATGGCCTACTTAGTAATTAGAAATCCCTTTTCAATTGTCAAAGCTCTTGTAATCTTGAATGACTGCTTAATTTCCTATGGCAAAGCTGAGTGATCTGATTAAGCTGTAAAACGTGTCATAACAGCAGGGCTGCTTGCCAGAGTGCTATTGTGAAGCGGAGGGAGCAGGGCACAGCTAAACTGGCAGATCGCTGTGGGGCTCCGATCTCAGTTAGACGTGTGCCGTGTAGTGAGAATGGCTAAGCGACAGGGCCCTCTATCAGTCTGGCCACTGAATAGAATATCTAGGGGGAAAATTCTTAAGACTATTCTTCTATGACTAACGCACAATTCACACGGTATACAAAGCTCGGGCACAGCATGGGCCAAGTTTCAGACAGTCTATTCAGGAAACAATACACACATTTTTAGGAGTCATATCGATGCTATCAGTATGACCCCATTATTTGAGCTGTGAAGTAGAAATACGCATTTCCAATGATGCTATAATTTCCACTGACACTATGACAAAGGAATAGCTCTGGATTGCAGACTGCACAGTAAGCTTTGGTTTCAATCACTCCGTATTTCATCACCTGCTAATTAAAGTCAGACCTTGTGAGGGCAGGTGACACTACATGTAAGCATCCAAACATGCCGTACATAGCAGACATGTTGAAATCCTTCATTATTAAGACTGAAAGATTGATTTTGGTGCTCTGCCAAACATTGTTCATGATGCCAAGTGTCAGATACATTTAAGACCTAGGACGCTAACGCAATCATCACTATTATTATTGTTCATACAGACATATTTTGTGGTACAAGCATGAATGAAACCTCAAATGCGATTATTTTTCTAAGAGACTATAAAATGGGCAATAATAGAAAATAGATTGAGAGTGAAAGAGCAACCTGAGCCCTGTCTACCAAAATATCACAAACTTGGAATAGTAACCAACCAGAACATCCTATAGAAAGCATCTATTTTCACATTTTCAAAGTGTAGAAGCAAAACTAATGCTCAAGAAGACAATAATACTGGAGAGGGAGGGTTAGGAACTTCCTTAGGAGTTCTCAATCAGGAAGGTGTGCTAGGATTTTGACATTCAGTACTAAAGACGCATTAGTGCTGATCAAGGCTGCATGTTAAACTGATAAGTGAAGTATTCTCATGGAAACACTGGCCAGAAGACACAGTGAAATGTTGGTCTGCAGCCCTTGGGGGTTCACGCACGAGAGAATTGCATCTCAAAGAGCCTTTAGAGAACTGCTATGGACATGGTGCCGTTTTAATCTGGGATCAAACTAAAAATCCCTCCCCCCCAAGAGTTCAATCAAGGTCAGGCCAGCGATTAAACCTAATGTCTACTGAGAGGTAATAAACCAAGGAAGCTGCAGCTGTGGACTGCACACTGACTCTGCACTTTTCTATATCTTACCCTAAAGATTATATACTTGCTCACACTCCCCTTGCAATAAAAGAAAGTGCAAAATTTTAAGCCGAGATGGTGGGAGAGCACAAAAGGGACAAACAGGGCTGCAACAACCAAACAAACAATAAAAAAAATAATGACAAGAATTTATTATTTAAATTCAAGAATCTATATGATGATGATGATGCCACTTTGCACTTTCAACTGAGAGGAACAAATTCATGAACCAAGCTGTCCAAGAATGGAGGGATTTTATATGAAATGGTTCAAAAATAATCATAAGCATATGGCTGCATGTGGAGTATCAGGTGCTCCAACAGATTTCTTGTGCTGTTTATTATGTGCATGCTGTTATATGGCTGACGTATTCTTATTGGTAAATGTAATAAATTCCAAGTTAATTAAGTGCATGCTAACAGCAGGTGTTGCTTAATATAGCTCATAGAGTGAATTTTTGTGATTTACTTTATATATAAAATATCTAAACAGTCTGTTAGTTGCAGCCCTGGAGACAATGGACGATAAAGTGCAAGCACAATTAGATGTCTAACAAGAAGCTGTAACGTCCCTGCTGTAACTGCGATTCCACAGACTATATTATGGGATGGTGAACACATTTGTGTTTGACATTAAAGACTTTTATATAAATTGTCAAACACACAGACCAAAGCACACAAGCTATATTTAGGATATTCTCTATAAAGTCTAACCAGTTAGTAAGGAAAAGAAATCTATGTCTCAATTGTCTAAGATATCAACACACTGTCTATGTGTTGCCACAGCAGCAGCAACGATCCTCCAAATAGACTGCAGATGGGCTAAAATTCAGCAAGAAGCCATTCAAGTGTGACTGACCTGCTTGCTACGGCTAACAGCTATATGTTTAGAGTGAGACAACAATGCAGTTTAAAACCATCCAAAGAGTCTGTTTCCTCCACTTTACCTCCTGGAACTGCTTTTTGATTTCTGGAAAGCAAAGCAAGTGCAAGATAATGATTATGTACCATCTACAGGCGATGTTTTCAGTCTGCTGCAAAGTCCATTAACATCCCCATAAGATTCCTGGATTTTTCGTATTCCTTCAGCCCCTCGCAGTTCCATGAGAGAGCGCAGCTCTTTAAGCGAGCAGCCAAACTCTCCATCGTGATTGGGCTCGGCCACAGAGTTCTTCACCCCGCTGTATGAGTTGTTAGCCATGTCTCCTGGCTACACTGTGTCTCAGCAAGGGAGGAAAAATGGCGTCCCAAAAGGAGAGCTATATCCTCTGGAGACCAATGCCAGTAGTTCCCATAAACAACTGACGTCCTTCAGAGTAGGAGGAGGAGGATTCCCGACTGCAGGTGGCAGGACAGGGATAATTCACAAGCCATTCCCCTCAGCCTGTGGCGTTGCTTTCATTGTGACTGAAACCTCACACAATCAGCCCAAGGAGACCTACAAAAAAAAAAAAAAAAAGAAAGGAAATGCTTAATTAATAATAATAACAATGTTATTATTGCTGAATGTGCATTTACAAATGCAAAACCCAATTGTACACAGATATGCATGTCGACTCCAAAATAAAACATCAAGAGACACCTTAAGTTCAGAAACTCTCCACTGGTCCTGGAAATAGCAAGAACAAACTTACTGGCTGAATTTCAAGGTGACATGCTACCCACTTTTACAGGCAGAACTATGTGGGCTTTTTTAAGAAGTAGCGTGGGAACTGACCTGCCATCTTAACTATGTGAGAGACTAAAAAGCCTATTTCCCAACATTATACGTGGCTTTTTCAAGAAACATTAAAATGCTTTGAATCTGGAAACTTATGTAATAGAACACAACTGAAAGGATTATAGTAAGCATTTATAGATTATGCTTTCAAAATGGCATTTACTATTATTATTAACTGCAGCAACATTCTCTAAAATATAAGGTTAATTCAGGTTTACTGGGCAAGTAAACCTAAATTAACTTTCCCAGTCATCTCAATAAGAAAAAAAAAAGTGTCATAAGTTGGATTCCCCAGGGAACGTATAAAGTGATCAGCAGTGAATTTGAAATGGTTTTGGATAAAGGTATCTGCAAAAATGTACAAACGAAATGTCTACACTTGAAGTGACACTGTAAATGACAGTGTAAATACGCCCCACCAGACCTTGGACTGCTTGGACAAAGTTCATCTATCATGTTCCATATTTTCATGTACACAAACAGAAAAGAAAGTTCCATATCAATATCATGCCCTCAAACCAAATAACATACTAAAGGTTTTCACAGTTTAACCCCACTGGACTGCCAATGAACACTTTCTTTGAGACCATTTCATTAGCTGACAATACATTCACTTTCCTCGCCTTTATTAGCATGAGTTTTTTATAATATTATCAAAAAATGTGCCGACCAGAAGAGGATAAAGGATAGTCTGAACAGGTTTAATGAGGACAAGAGAGGTCAAAAGCACGAGTTTGTGAAAATTCAAACTGGGAAAATGAGAAGATGGTGTTGTTAACAATGCTTTCTCTCTCTAAGAAGTAGTAAAATGTGTAGTTGCCCTCCAGGACTGATTTACTTACAGCAGTACATACAGAGCGTGAAACAGCATGTTGCTCTGTAACAGGCTACCAGCTGGGCAATCAACTTCTCCCACAGTCAATGTCATAAACATTGCAGACAAATTAAAAGAAAAGCCTTCAGTTAAAACTTCTCTCTCAGGTGCAGAAATTCTGGAACTGGCCTTTTATGAAGCTCAGACAAAAAGATTTCCTGTACAACCAAAAATAAATACCATAAAAGACATCTTTAGCATTGGCAAATAAAGTCTTAAGTACGCCAACAAGCTCGATTTTCTCTTTTATTAAAACTGGAAGTGAAAAGGGAAACACCCAACAGTTTCACACTGCAGAAGCTAACTGTGCTCCTCCTTTTTGAAGAAAAAACTGGTCCAAAAATGTGTCAGGTCGAAACATAACTTCCTGAAATGACTGTACTCTCCAGCAGCCGTGTTAAGCATATCATCATCATGGTTCATTTTGACAGATCAGAAAGAAACGAGACTGTAAATAACAGAACACATGCAGGTTTCCAAGCAAGATAACCTCTGTCCCGCACAGATGAGCTTATTTTCTCCAAGTTATCATCTATGAGTGACTGTTTGACCACGATGAGGGAAGTGTCAAATCTTTGCTGTGCCGTGACAGTTTCAGGTTGCTGAGCAGGTCACATGTCACAACAGTGGAAAATCATTGTGATTGGATCTTCAAACAGCTACCACAGTATGGTTGAGAAACAGTTAACCCTTGCCATACAAAGCTAGAGGTCCATTTTGGATCAGTGCCTGTGGATTGCACCCACCTGCCTTCAGACTAATAATTTAACCATAACATCATATACTTATATGATCTTTTATACAAAGAAACGGGTATTTATCGTAGTGTGCAATTTCAAGCATTTTGTGACCGCTCAATCCGCACTAGTAACGATACATTTATATATGCACCTGCAAATAAATAGGCAGGCTCCCATGCAGTCTGAGATCTCCTCTATGACTGAAGGCAATGCACTGGAAAGCAGAAGTGCAGCTGCAAGAAAACCTCAAGGAAACCCTTTCAGTCTTTCTGTTGGCAATTGGAGACCCTAGACTGTACAAGCCAACTTCATGCTAGTGAAAGACAGCAATTCCAGGGATCCCTCTGCAGTGGAGCTGTCGGTAATGGGGTATTTTTAGCAGCCTCAGACTGCCCGCTCCCCATCCCCCTCGCTGGCTGTTGCTGAAATGGGTCAGGCCATTTCTATGTGGAGGGTACAATGCAGAGACGCCCCGCCTTACTCATGCTACATGGCTCAGTGCACTTAAGGCCACTTCACACCACCGACTGGGCACTTCTACTATACCCTCAGACACTGATCCTGCCAACTCAAAGCAGCCATCCAGCAGCCCACTCAACCAGACAAAGCAAGACTCCTCAAGAAGAACCTGAGTGACACCTCCTATATATTAAACCTTAGATAGTTTTTTTATCAATTAATTGATTAGATATGTACATGATATATGATGATTAAAATGTATTAAACAAATAAAACAATTTAGAAAAGTTAAAACTAGAAAATTTCATAGGGCCCTAATTATCCCTTCTGCTTTGTTAGATGAACCCAGTGGGAACAGTTTAACATTTAAACAGCTACGTACTTAAAAGCTCAGAGCTTTCATGTTCTCACCAGGATCTAAAACAGCATATCTAAAGAAATGATTTTCAAAAACAGGAACTTTTAAGTTGATTGTTATGGTTGCCATTCACAGCACACAAGCCAGCCATTTGCTCCGACCCCTGCCTCCTTGTCTGACACTGCACAGTAAATCAGGGATGACTCGAACCATTAGACATGATGGGATAATGGGCACGATGAGGATTCAAATTTTATATTTGCTTAACTCATTGAATGTCACTTTGTGAATGGATGTGAGTGTGCATGACTGACATGACTAAAGGTTCCATTTCTGTCCAAACACAATCTGCTTTATATTTAGATGCATACTTTTTAAAGACAGCACCTGTAAGCAGCAGTCAAACAGTACTGTTCACACAATCCTTTGCGGCGAAACCAGATTTCACTAACTGTTTTTACAGAGCATCAAATAGATTGCAAGAAAACAAATAATAAACCTGATTGCAAATCAAATTTTAATAAGAACAGAGCCTGAACAGAATCTACTTTTCATCTACTTTGAGGTCGTAATTTACCCTAGTCATTTGGAAAATAACTATGTGCACACTGTTCTTATTTACAGACCTCAATTAGATTGTTAACAAAAAATGCATTTGACCCTAAGATGCTTATTTTATCTCTGTCATCGACGACTGATTAAGGCATAAAATCTTGATGCTACACAGTAATTAAATTGCAACATTATTCAAATGTACTTAATAGCAAATCACTCTATTTTTAGCTGTTTATAATAGCTTATGAGGGGTTGAATGTCACCTCAGATTAATGTGACACCAAAGCAGTGGCCTCTTACATAAACAATACTAGAGAGAGGGGCTAAGTTACCATCTTTCCATTCCAGTCAGCATGGAAAACACTCACATTTACTTAATTAAAATAATATAACATTGCAGATTGCACTACATGCGCTGCACAAAAGCATGTAGACTTTGTTTGACCAAAACGTAGTTATAACAATTCTGGAGGTACAGCCATGGTCCATAATTAAATACTTTTTAAATTTACAATGTTTACAATGTAAAATTTAAACAAAACATATGCTGAAGACCAATATCACTTATGTATATGCATCTTACAAAATAATAATGCATCAATTACATTAATAAAAGGTCAATATAGTTAACTAAATGCAAAACCATATAAACCAATAAACTTTAATATAAAAACAGAAAATGTATATTTTTCCATTTAGTTTAACACGTTTCAAAATTACAAAAATAAATATTCAAAACTATATAGAAAAATTAAAGACTTTAAAATAACAACAAAAAAAAAATTTTAAATTTAAAATTATAAACATTTAATTCAAAATATTATTAAACACCTCAACGACACTAAAAAAACAAACAAAAAATCATAACCCTGACAAAACTAATCGTTATCATTATCTGAACGCAAGTTTCTTCTCACAGCTCTAGAAACCGAATATTTTATTGCATTTTTATTAATATCTAGGTACATTTTTATCTCATTTACATTTTTATTTATTAAATCAGTAGATATACATGCCTATTTGTGCTTATAAAGGTCCAAAGGCCTCTGAAGCTAACTTGAGTCAAAGGTTTGTTTATTTAATGATGGGGTAAATCATTAAATAAAATTAAAAAGAAGTAAAATCACATTTCTGTGTTGCAATAAATAAGAAAACACTTTCTTTTAACAGACAGTTTTACATTCAGCAGTTACAATGATGATGATTTTGTACTGTACTACTTAAAAAAACAAAAAAAACAAAACCATATTTATACCAAATTTGTCCTGGAGAAAGACAACAACAACAAATTCTTTATAAACTATCAATACACCCCCTAAGTCTACATTTTTAGACTACAAGTCTAAAAGCATTGTGTAAAGATCAGAAAAGTGCGCTTACTAATACAACCTAACGAATCGATTTAAATTAAGCTGAATATACTCAAGGTCAAATTCAGCATTGCTGTCATACAGCGAGGTATTATCAAGAGCTATAAAAGCTCGAGCAAAAGAAGCAACAGGGTAGAGAATGATGTACGCCAAGGAGCTACAGACCTGACACGCTATTTAAACGCATACCGGGGTCTATCTAGAAAATCTAGGTGCCAAATTCAATCTCAACACATTAGGCAGACAGTAGATAAAATAAGTCAGCCGATTATGTTGGGTACATTGTGTTTTGCACATCTGCTCCTTCAAATAGGATCCTAGCAAATTTGACGTGTCGCACAGCGCTTGTTCCAGTCCTCATGCCGAGTCACACATGACAGGAGGAATTAGGACTGTATACTACAACTGTTGACACGAACGCGCCAAGCTTAAAGGGGCAGTTCACCCAAAAAAAAAATATTTACTCACCCTACACACCTTACATTCTTCGCAAAACATCGCCGTTACGGAGGGCAGTCTGTAACGTCCAATGAAAGTGAATGGCGGTTGCGGCTGTCACTCTTAACTAACATCTCCTAACAGGAAAGTCACGCGGGTTATCACATAGTGACGAATAAACGATGACCGAAGCGACATTTTAAGCTTTCCGAACACTGTCTAAACGGTTGTTGTAAAATACGCTTCGAAATTAGATAACTGAACAAGCAGGTAATGGGGTTGAAAAGCAAGCTGACAGCTGAAGCGTCCTCACATTTGGCTTTAGCCTGCTAGCGGTTTCAACTCAAGTCATCCTGTCAAAAGGGGGTGTACGGTTTAGTTTTCATAATGACACCAGATCAACATCTTACCTCACCCGAAACTGAAGCGGTCTCCAACTTTTCAACGCGACTCAAACAGTCGTTTTTAAGTTAACCCCTAAAATACCCGGCTAATGTCATAAGTCACGGAGAGTTAAACTGACAAGAGACGGTCGCTTAGCGGAACAAGTTAACGTTAGCTCGTTTGACAGCATTTCATAAGAGCGAACGGTCAATAAACGCAAAAACGTTCGCGTAAGAGAATAAACTGTATCCGTCCTAAAAAAAAAAAAGTCCAAGAGACGGTGCTTTATTTTCACTGGAGTTAAAACGCTCTTATCGCAAACGAACGACAGTCAACCGATCTTTAACAGTCACAGCGCGAGCCTTTATTCTGTGGCTTTCAAAAAAAAAACGGTCGTTAAAATAACATTAGGGTCACCCTCTCTAGACAAAAAGCTCCTTTTGTAAATTTTCCATAATGTTTAACCTCCAGCGCACATTCATTATTTTATTATATCAGTAGTTTGTTACAAAATGATGTTATTTTATTAATAGTATTTCTAAAATATTGACTGTGTCGCGTAATCGTAGATGTAGAAACGCGTCGCGCACACATTTCTCAAGCTTCGTCTGTTAAAAGCAACTTTCCAGCGTGCGCTACACATCATCCCTGCATCTCAACACGGTGCAATACATTAAAACCCCATTGATTTTCCACACACCCCCTCCCCTGCAGTGACAATAGGCAGGTGTGGGTTAAAAATGCACAGCAGCCCGGTTGCCTTCTTGTCCCTTTCTCTGCCTGCTACCAACTAGCAGGAGTTGCCTAGCCAATTTGGCTAGCTGATAATAACGCAAGCTAACGGACAGCGCGGTGAATGTAGACAATCAGCGGAGAGGAAGCCAAAAAATAACTGCATTTGAAACGTGGCAATAACACGAGAATGCATGCAAGAAACTGTGAAATTACACTCACAATGCTCTCCGAACGGTGCCTCAGAGATCCCCCTCACTCTCTCGGTCTCCCTCAGACTCACTCTGCCGTCTATCTAGCTCCTCCAATCTGCAGAAAAATCCCTCCCACGGCCTCGCGTCGCTCGAGACATGTGATGCGCGTCAGGAGGACGGCCGCCGAGATGCAGGAGGATCCTCATTGGCTGAGACCGGATGTCAATCACGCGAGGCGCGCCCTCTGCTTAGCGTCCGCGCGCATTTACACAATTTATAAAGATGTTTCTGAGACGCTGTAAAGTGTAAAATGACTTGTGCGGCGTCGTGGTTTATGTCAACTTAATAAACGACACGCTTCAGCGCCAGCCTGCATTGTAAGCCCCGCCCACAGTCACAGACGAGTCTTCCCCGGCGGCTAATTAAACCTGACGTCATTTTTTCCATGACGTCGCCCGCTCTCTCGTCGATTCTGGTGTTGTGTTTGAATCGCAGTGTGTAGAAACTCATAACGACCGCTGATCTGGTTGGTTATTTAAAACAGGTTGGGGCTCATTCATTCATTGAAATAGATAACCAGACAGATATATTGTGCAAACCTCTGTTCTGCTTTTCCTCATGCTTGTGGAGTGAACTTGCATCACCAGCATTTTTCTCTCTGCATTTACATCAAACTCATGTCCACTGAAGCACTTAGTTTAGCAGCCAGTCTGTCATCTTCCTTTAGAAATTGCAGCAGTACAAGCCCGCAGCATTTCTGTTTGTGAATTTTTTTTTTTATATACTAAGTCCTCATGTCAGGGACTACCTGTACCAGAGGCAAATAAAAAATCATTTGTTAGGTAACAAAAACTTAAATACAAATGGCTTGCCTTTTAAAGAAACGATGCACAAAAAATCTTACTGTGGCATTTATCATTTTGCATGAGAGACCACAGCTTCCTTCAATCATGATAAAGATGGCATATCCTCTTCCTGAGGTGGAGTGCTGCCTTGCAGTGCAGCAACCTAATCTAAACTATTACAAATGTAATAAATTAATGCTGACTGTAAAATAGTAATAACAGGCCTAATACAAAATTCTTACAAAAATTGTACCACATGGTTAAGGATTTAGGCTATGAATAAGAAAAACTTACACCATAGCAGCTAAGTTCTTCAAATGTGTTAAGAAATTATTCATAAAGTCACGTTACCCTCTTTCAAACTCTTAAGATTGGCTGACAAGTCCCCTAGTATTGGTTATGGTTTCTTCACAGCTTCATGTTTTTTGTCATGGTAACCATTGTTGTTATTTGTTGATCGTAGTGCACTTGAAAGATGATGTCAAAAGTGGAACTGTGTTGTGGGTTTCCCCATTAAGGCCTCAGAGGAAGCCACATCACAATCTTCATTTCTTTGATATTTTCTACTGACATTTACAGCCATTAATTTGGGGATTTATTCAAACAACACATATTACATATATACATATTTAGTAAGTTTATATGATTAGATTATATGTTAACAAAATGCCAGTATGTGTGTAGACTAAATTGCCAGTAAATGACAATATTACAAACTTACATGCCAAAAATACTACTAATGCTACTACTATACTAATACATATCAACTGAATGTAGTAGAACCTGCCTTGGTATAGATGGTTATAATGTTATGATTCAGGTATTCGAATGAGTGCTGTGTCTTCAAGGTTTTCTGATTTTTGAGGAATTCTGCTGATTAGGTGGTAGATTATTCCACTATGATGAGGTTCATACTCTCACCATCTTTGCGTTTTGACCTTTTATATAGACACTCTTCACCAATCAATAGATATTTTTTTTCTGGGAACCCAAAGATCAAGACATCTCCTGGTTTTACTATCACAAAAGGACCTCTGCTCAGCCTGCTGGCTAAAAAAATAGACACAGTTGATAATAAACAGGCGGCAGCGTTTGTGCTGGGTGCTATTGACAAGATCCTTTCACCTAATGAGTTTTATCATTAACAAGAAGCACATCGCTGCACATGAGTGTCTTCACCGATCAGTGGGTTCAACTTTTTAAGAGCATGTAATTTTAACCTGTGTTAAGCAATGCTCAAAGGTTTGGTAATGTTCAATCAGATAGTGTGGGGAGGGGAGGTGTCAGTGAGTGCATTGATTGCTCAGCTTTAGCGCAAGCAGCTTGTAAATGTGGAGCATGTGATGCATATGTTTGCTGTAGGAATCTCTGGAGTAATCTGTTAGTCCGGACCGCTTTGGTTTGCACTATATTTTCATCTAAAAGTAACATATAGCACTTGCTAAGCCACAAGAGGCTGACAAACAAGTTTCCTTCCAGGCTTCCAAAACCTCTGAAGTGAAGAGGACATGAATCCTATTTTTATTTGTTCCAGTTTCCACTTCTGAGATTTTTATTTGGAGCCTCTCCCTTTGGCGGCACACAGTGATGCCTGGCCCTTGAGCAGATGTCCCAGCAGCGGACGAATGCGCAAGTGCAGCCACCTTTTTTACTTCTTTAACATATCTTATACACAGATACAGATATGTGTGACCGTTCACTATCTACAATGATACAGTGTCAAAGTTTAGGATTTCAAGGTATGGTTTAATATTTAAAATGCACATTGGACTTTCCATAGACAAAGAACCACAGTGAAATATACAGTAAATATTATAGTTTAAAAAGTTAATAATTATATAATTAATTACATTAATATTAATACAAATATATTTTATACACGTCTACTGAATGCATAAATGAATGTAAAATTATGCAATAAAAAAATAACAGTACATATACATGTACAATTATTTGACGTATAATTACATTAATAAATTACACACACATGCAATGAATTCTACACGATTATTTAAAATATACACAATAATTATTAAAAATACAATAATTTAAAATATTTAAAAATTAGATTAGATTGAAAAAAAAAAAACTATACCTATCACGTGAGCACTAATATGACCTTGCTGGACATTATGCCACACGTATTGTAAAGTCAGAAGAGGGAAATTGGTGGCAGTCTTGGCTTCTTATCAAGATCTTAGATAAGAATGTTTGCTTAACAAGCAGTTCAGAGTGAACAACAAAGCATTCTTGGGTCAAAAATATTTATTTGACAGGAAAATTCCTGAGGGCAGGCAACGAAGTCATCATAAGACTTAACATCGTCACTGCTGAAACTGTGCAGAAGATGACAAAAGAGCTGTCATGGAATGTCAGCTGACTTAAATCAATGTGGAAGAAGAGGACAGTGGAAAAGGCTCATTAACAGACTTACACAAGAGGGTCCAGTACCCTATCAGTCAGGACACACGCTATTATTGCTTCCTCTGGTCACCAATCTCCCTTCTCCAGCAATTTGGCTCTTACTACAGCTTTTTCCACAATGTCAGCACAGAACTTCCTTCATTCTGATGGGACACAAAAAACACAGAGAAAGCAGAGAGAAAAGACAGAAGTCTAACTATATTTAGCATTATAATAATATACACACAGTGGCCTCAAAAGGTTTGTGGACATTGAAATATGTACATTTTGTTGCGTGGATAATAAAATATCAAACATAATGACTTATACTAATAAACAACCTTAGATCCTCTCTCTCAGAACTACTGTGACTTTACTTTTCTGACTCATTTTGATGCCACTTTTAGCCATTTGTCTCTATGTGATATTTACATCACAGAATTTCCCTCAGATGAAGGGTAAACATGTTCCACTGATCTCTGACACCGGAAAACTACATTGTGTTTATGCATAGTAAGAGTTTTAAGGGAAACATTAAATTAAAAGTGACAGTAAAGATATAGTTTGCTATATTGTTCTCGTAAAGGACTGTATATCTACTGTTTTACTGCATTACTAGAATCTTTCAAATCTTTTTAAGTCATATTTGCTTTAAACAGAATGCTTATACTGCATTTCTTTGTAACTAATAAACTGCCACTGTTTGACAGTTTATCTAACGCGAATGAAGTGTCCAAATACTTTCCGGGGCCGCTGTATAATAACGTACCAGAAGACATATAACTAAAATCAAGGTTTAGTGGCAAGACACGTTATTATAATTTCAAACGATCTAAATCTCATAAACATGGGGTTCCTGCTATCAGACGCTGCTACTGCTGCTGTATGCGAAACAGGCATGGGTTTCTATTGGGGCAGGTTGTTTGGGGAATGAGAAACATTCATTATACCAAACATGTCATCAGACAGCTGTAATTACAATAATTGTCTCTTCTCAGAAATACTACATGGGGGTGAATATGGGGTTTGTGTGGTGTAAGACTCCTTAATTAAGTCAACAATAAACTCCCCTCACTGACAGAGCGACAGTCCTGGCTTATTTTCCATGAGAGGGTAGAAATAACGTTCGCACAAAGTGCATCCCGCAAAACACATAATGCAATCTGATGATGCGTCTATGAGCATAACGGCAGCCAGGGCGGGGTTATAGGATATGTTGAAGTATAACATTCAAAAATAAGACCGCAAGAAAGATGTTAGTCCACTTTGGAAGGGGGCATGTTTGTGTTTCCAGTTTCCAGTTTAATTTACAGCAGGAGCTCAGAGGTGAACGGCCAAGTGGAGAAAGACTGCAGCTGTACAGTGTGTGTGTGTGAGTGTGTGAGAGAGAGAAAAGAGGGAGGGGGGCAAAAATACAGACAGCGCTCTTAGTCAGCACTGGACCGGCAACAGGGCCGGGGGGCCAAGTTTCCACTTGCGAACAATAATTCACCTCAAGTGCCCAGTGAGTATGTGCATATGTGTGAGAGGACATCCCTCACTCCGAGGGGTACAGAAGTGCCTCTCCCGCCCCAACATCCTTCAATTCCCAACCAAACCATTTCCATGTAAAGATTTGACATATTTACACTCAGTGTTTGTGTATGTTGTGTAATGGAAGCAGAAGGCCTCTTCAAGAAGGTCAATGAACCACCATGGACACTTAAAGTGAGGGTGGAATATTCCGTGTTCAGTACAAGTCGACAGAATGTGTGGTTAAAAAAATAATTTCACCTCAAACCATGATTTTATTAAAAATAGGCAAAATCAAGGTTATGGCGAGGCGGTTACAACAAGTAAATAAGGTCTATTTTTGTGGAAGTGGATATTACTAACATTCTCACACTAAGATCAAGTTAACATGCATATAACAATACACCTGTTAAAATGATTTAGTTATAAAAAAAATCTATTTTAAGTGTGAGTTTTGTCATATTTTTTGGATTGGTCCCATTCACTTTAATTATAAATGCCATTGTCAAAACTATCATGCCACAAATGACAAATTTCTGGAGAGCATTCCTTTCAAAAGTCATTCATGCAGAACAGATTCTTGCTGTGAAAATGCAAAAGCAGGCAGCAGAACGGAACAAAAAGGTCTTGAAACGGATTTTGTTTTTTTATTGAGTGCCACCTTTTTAAAATGTTTTTTTTCATGTCCATCTAGTGCAGATTTACATACAAAAGCAACACAGTAGAATACAAAAACACATTCTCTAAATCAACAAACCTCAGCTAAATTGGAAAAAGTGCATTTATGGAAGAGGTATTATCATATACTGATATTAAGGATATTAATGGGATGTGCTTTTGCTAAAACTGAGAGCCTGTAGGTTGGCAAATGACCAAATTGGTGGAAAGTGATGTACTTGTGTATCATTTTCACCTTGTTTTTTTAAAGCAGTGTCTGCCTGGCTTCAAACCATGTGACAGATCAACTATCATTTGTGTCAGTGTTGATAAACTCATTACAATAAAGTAAACCCGCGACTGACCTGAGCTGGTTAAGCTGGTTATGGATAGTTGAGATTTGGAACGGCTCTTATGGGAACTAGGCGCCCTTTCGTCTCACTCTCTTCCTTTTCCCATGGACTATATACCTGATGTGAGCCATAAGGGAGAAGAGAGGAAAAGGAAACGGGGTAATACAGTAGGCCTTCACATCCTGAAGTCCAGTAACACAAACACACATGCACATGCCCCCTCGTTTGTAACAGGTAACAGTCCTGACCTAAAAGCATTATATGAGAGATGAGAGACAGAATCAGACAATAAAAAAGAGTGTTTTAATTCTCTCAGTTGTATGAGGTAACATTACTTTGTGAATCTCTTCATCATGATACACACCTTGTCATTGAAATCAATATATTTTTATCATTCTCTGTTTTGGCACCCATATGCTTCACATGCACCCAGACCACACGATGCCTACAGCAGCATCTGTGCTGTGCTGAATGAATGAGTGAGTGTGTGGTTAACCCATAAACAGAGCAGGGAGAAAGTGGAAAGTGAAGTGAAAAATGGCGCAGTGCTAAAACTAGACCACAACCATTTTAAGAGCTGAAATTTTCCTACCTCTGACCACTGGAACAGGAGAAGTGACTACTGGTGGAGCAAAACGATGGCCTATAGTTTGAAAAGAGATTCATTCTTCCTCAAGAATTCAGATTTGAATCTTGGTAGCGTGACATCCTCTTGATGTGTAACGGTTGTGATCTCATGGCATGTGCAAGTCAGAGCTCAGAATGAAGCAAAGGAAATTATCAATAATTCTGTTAGAGAAGACAATACAGTGGAGCTTGAATTATTCCTTTTCTGAATTTACACCATAATCATGCCAGCCCTACTCTACTGTGCTATTATAATGTAGACCTGCATCTCGACTAAGTAGGCTTTCAATCAAACTGTTTATTATACATTTAGAACAATAAGATTTTACAGTGGGCTGAGCTACCCAGACACAGTGGGTATAAATAAACCTAAATATAGCTGCAAGCAGCAATTAACGGGGTTCGAGCATTTGAAGGGTTTTGAGGTTATTACGGTTGTTGAGGGCAACCTGGATGTATGGCAGAATGTGTTTGAATATAGAAACATTTGAATAGGTTTTAAAGTCTAAAGTCATTTTCTATGGAGAAACTGTGTTTTTGTGGCATTTTTAGCTGTTATAGCGCCACCTGTTGTCCGATTTTCGTGAAACTCTGTATAATTGTTAAGAGTGATGTGAGATATGTTCTTACGAAGTTTCGTAAAGTTTTGTGTTTTGGTTTGCGTTTTATAGGCTGTGGGGTTTATGTGGCCACGCCCCATTTTTAAATGAGCTACTTAGAGCTAACCAAAGGACAAAATTCAACATTTTTTTGATAATTATTGATCTAGAGAGTCCACAGATTATTACTGCAGTGGTTTGGTTCCGATCGGGCGAAAAACCAGGGACTAGTTCGCAAAAGTAGGTTTTTAACATATTTGTTAATATCTAATGAACGGTTTGATTGAGAGCAATGGTTCTTGAGGCAAAGTTGCTCATTAGGAGGAGAGCTATCAAATGATATGCATATTGTGTGGGTGTGTCAAACACCACGTGATTGCTGAGACAAAAAAACTCATTAGCACCAACTAGTGGCCGATTTGTTTCAA
>JAUCMT010000088.1:5692429-5721355 GCA_032357475.1 Enteromius thamalakanensis
CCTCGATTGCAGCCAGTCGTCCTGTCCCTGCAGCTGAAAAACACCCCCACAGCATGATGCTGCCACCACCATGCTTCACTGTTGAGACTGTATTGGACAGGTGATGAGCAGTGGCTGGTTTTCTCCACACATACTGCTTAGAATTAAGGCCAAAAAGTTCTATCTTGGTCTCATCAGACCAGAGAATCTTGTTTCTCACCATCTTGGAGTCCTTCAGGTGTATTTTTTAGCATACTCCATGCGGGCTTTCATATGTCTTGCACTGAGGAGAGGCTTCTGTTGGGCCACTCTGCCATAAAGCCCTGACTGGTGGAGGGCTGCAGTGATGGTTGATTTTCTACAACTCTCCCGACTTCAGCTCAGCAACAGTGATTTTTGGGTTCTTCTTTATTACTCTCACGAAGGCTCTTCTCCCCCGATAGCTCAGTTTGGTCCGACGGCCAGCTCTGGGAAGGGTTCTGGTCATCCCAAATGTCTTTCATTGAAGGATTGTGGAGTCCACTGTGCTCTTAGGAACCTGAAGTGCAGCAGATTTTTTTTTGCAACCTTGGCCAGATCTGTGGCTTCCCTCAATTCAGTCTCTGAGCTCTTCAGGCAGTTCCTTTGAACTCATGTTTCATATTTGCTCTGACATGCATTGTGAGCTTTAAGGTCTTATATAGACAGGTGTGTTGTTTTCCTAATCAAGTCCAATCAGTATAATTAAACACAGCTGGAGTCAAATGAAGGTGTAGAAGCTGGAGTCAAATCAAGGATGATCTCAAGAAATGGACAGCACCTGAGTTAAAAATGTGAATCACAGCAAAGGGTCTGAATACTTAGGACCATGTGATATTTCAGTTTCTCTTTTTTAATAAATCTGTACAAATGTCAACAATTCTGTGTTTTCTGTTAATATGGGGGGCTGTGTGTACATAAATGAGGGGGAAAAAATTAAGGGGGTGTTAATGCCCTCTTTTTGCTACCTTTTTAACTGGGAGGTTCATTACAGTAACCCAGGGCTGTTCAAACTTAGTCCTTATTTAATTTTTTGTCATGTATGTCTATTATGCTTTGACAAAAGGATTTTATTAAAATATAAATAAAAGTTGATTCTTCTGAAAATACTTTAAATATTTTCAACTATGCTTCACTATGTATCCAAATGTAAACCCCCTGAAGATGTAAAAGCATTGAGACAGGCCACTCTTTGTTCCATACAGTGAAGGAAAAATATCACATCCCTGTTTGGAAAGTCTCTGCCAAGCTCTAAACCAGGTTAAACACGTTTTAGCGAACGTGGAGAAAAGATTTTCATAAGAATGAAAAGATACTACGGGTCAGTTCTATTAATACCCATTAATCAACACGTTTTTAAAAAACAGTCTTTTTGGACCTGCTTGCTTTTTCAGAAAGCAAATACCTGAGACTTTTCCGTTCAAGTCTAAATAGTCACAAAACAAGCTTATTTTAGTTGTTGTGTGAATGAAAGGTCACGTAAAAAAACATCTTTATAATGAAAAGCTTTGATTGATGTAAATTAGCCTTATCGTGAAATGTATATTTTGGAAGCAGATGTTAACAGGTCATTCAACCCAGTAGCAGCGTCTATGTACATGATAAAGACAAACTACTCCACCGCACCAACTGACACATTCGTCCATCACTAACCCCCAGAAGTCATAATGTTGCCACTTGGTAATAGCGATTGTAAACGGCAGAGGGTGAAACTAGCTCCCGATGTCAGTGTCTGAGTCTGGTCTGTTGATCGTCTGGCTGTGTGATGCAGGCCAGCTGGAATCCAATGGTCGTTTACATCCTCCTGTCAAACAAGAACCTCCAGCCTGTCAAACTTTGTGGAAGGACGACAAAAACTACACTCCCCAGAGCTTTCCCTAAAGAAACGGTTGGAAGAAAGGCCTAATAAGGGCAGAACTCTTGACAAATGTTTGGAAGGAAGGCGAGTGCTGCTAATCATCTGGAGCATTTGATAGCTGTGCTCTCTTTCTGTGTTTGTTGTAAAGATGACAAACCTGTTCTTTCTCCGCGTGGTGCTGTCACACCTGAGTTAACACAGAGTGCAAGATACGAGCTACCGAGGACATGTAAGGGCCACGGTGGCACTGGGACGCCCAGGTTGAAGGCAGGCCACCCAGTTTTAATTGCCAGAAAATACTAATAAATAAAATTCACAAACAGACGTACCATCTGTTGAAAATGTAGTTTGAAATAAGGGGGTCTATAATATATAAACCACATTAAGAACAAAAATTTGATTCTGATTCATCCACATGCCATCCAAGATTATTAATATTTCTGAGGAAAACATTCCAGGATTTATGTCCATATAGCAGTCAATAATTTGAATGTCAAAATACAGATTCAAAGGACTCAAAGCCGAGGAATAAGGGTCTTATCTAGTAAAGTGATCAGCCATTTTCTGAAACCAAAAACATGAATTATACACTTTTTAACCACAAATGCACTTTCTGTAGCTCTGCAATGCACATGGTCACATATAATGTAATACTTTTGGAAAGGTCATGTGCAGTCAGTTCTTCATCTTTGTACTGTTTAAAAACTAATTTTCTCCTCCAACTTTAAAACCACCTGAAATCATGTAAAGGACATTTGACTTTTTTTTGCATGTTTACTTTGTAAAAGTCACACGTAACGACAGGTACAATATAAATCCATACAACGACTGATTGTTTTGCTAGATAAGGCCCTTATTCCTTGGTCAGGATTGCATCCTTTGAAGCTGTACTGAAATTGCTGTGTGACATTTAAATGATTGGCCACCATACAAGTTCATTATATGGAGAAAAGTTCCAGAATATTTTACTCAGAAAACTTACTTTTCTGCAACTGAAGAAAGAAAGACTTGGACATCTTGGATGACATGGGGGTGAGTAAACTGTTAAGAAAGAAAACGCTTTGTACCAAAAGGTGGGGTGTGGGTGTGTTTGTGGTGGAGAGAGGGGATCGTTGCTTAGGAAAGGATACACATGCCAGTACTCATAAACATACGTCTTTTTGGTGGCATTATTCACTATTAGTAGATACCAATTTGTGTAATTGGACTACACTCAAACAACTCTAAATAGAGATATGCTGATAGCCCTGTTCTCCATTTTAACTGGGACGGACCAGGTGATCATGGCAACTGACCAAATGTTTTCTCCTAATGTTTTGAATGGCCAAGTGTCAAAAAAAATCTGAAGTCTGCATGGCAATATAACATGTTGGGAAACGACTGTGTTCTAAATAATGTCACACCGAGCCAATATTGTGTCATATTCCTAGTACCCATGTATCAAGCATATAAAAATACACTACCAAAAAAGGCAAAAATTTTATGCAAAACATCTTCAAAAAGACTAGGTCGAAATTTCTAAGAAGTAATGTGAAAAAAAGAAAATGCTTTCAAATGATGCATTTTTATTTTTCACATACATCCAGCAAACCTGTTAAACCTGTTAATTAAACAATCTGAAAGTTAACACGATTTTAATAGACTGCATGGCAGCTGGCTAGTTATTAACGCATTTCATATATTCATATTTCATAAAAAAATCTTGAAGTAAAAAACATTTTGATGGATTTATTACAAACACATAAACTTTCCCTTCACAAGACGTTAATTGATTAATTAATTTGATTATTGTGATGTTTTTATCAGCTGTTCTGATGGAACCCATTCACTGCAGATAATTAGTTGGTGAACAATTTGATCAAGAAACTCGTCGGCCTGAGGGTGAGCACATTTCCATTTTCATTTTCCAACTTTTTCTTTTAAGGTGCTAATTTGTTGCTTGCACCATGTTTAATGAAAGTTCAATTTTAAATGTAAAAGAATAGCTCACCAAAAACAGTCCTGAACAGCCACTTTCATTTAAAAGACATAAAAATTGTGCAGTTATTGTATAGTTAATTGTGTAGCAATAAAAATGTGCATAATGTAAAAACATTGTCTCATAAAGGATAAGGAATTCAGTATAAATTCCCATCCACCCTAAATTACAGACGTCAACCCGCTTGGAAATTTCAGGAAATTAAACTGAGCTGTCATGGTCATCTTCACTTGTGATGAAGAGTCTGTATGCGTCTCTATCTGGGTCAGAGATATGTGAGGCAGGGCTGATGGTGGCTTCAGCAGCCGTGCGTATTGTACCTGGTCATTCATTATAAAACAGCCCACAAATAATGAATGAGAATGGTGAGTAACCTGAGGATGAGGTGGGATAGAAAAACTCCACGACCTCATCTTCTCTCAACTTCAAAAAACTAGGAAGACAATACAAAAAATGAACCTAATGTCCAAGAGTCTAAAAACAGGAAATGGAGGCAGCTGTAATTTATAAAGTGAAGGAAATGACCACCCTAATTTGGAAAAGAAGATATTTGTATCATCTTTCTGGGGGTCTGGCAAGGAGTAGTGGAAGAAGACTCTTGAGTGGCCTTGATGTGTGTGGATGATTTCTCTGCAAACTTACTAGTGCAAAACCACATCTCCATAACTCAAGGACCACTCTTAATTTGCACCGGTAGCCAGATACTCTTCCTAATGTTGATAACACAGAAAGGAGTGTTGTACATCTGTCTAGAGAGCAGGAGAGGATGTTTACTTTTACGTGGAAAGAAATGAGTGTCCCGGGTGTTCCATTTAAACAATGGAAAAACACTTACTGTAAGTGTTTCTGCTGAATTTTATCTTCAGAGACACAGGTGTTTGGAATGCTGTGGACCTACGCGGCAGGACCCTCGCAGCCCAGCAGGTATGGCTGCCCATCCACTTCTCCGGCTCAATCTAATTAACTAAAACCTTCACACCTCAACAAACACCCATTGATTTCAGCTAGCAAGTCCTGAGTGCAGCTATGGTGAGGAGGCCTTGAAGTATTCAAATCAGTAGTGCAGGGACAAAATAAATGGTCCATCATCTGTCTTGTTTTATGGGGATTATACAATATTGGCGTTTGGAATTATTACTCCTGCAAACATTCTTTGCATGGATAGAATCTGGCCAGATGGCAGAGACAGAATCAGTGCCGTCTCAGAAGTACAGTGTAAGAGAAAATGTGAAAGGATTGTACCTTTTGGGATAGAATAGTTGTTGTTTTTTTACTGGAGCCATACCTTTAAAATTGGGGACAGCACCAAATATAACAAAATATAACAAAGCCCCATAATATAACCTAATATATTTTATAGGGACTTTAACTTGTGAATCATGTTTGTGAATCTGTTTGTTTAAATGAATGATTGAAGCTAGAATGAATCAGACATTCTAAATGTTACAAACAGTATGAGATGGGGCCACTTTAGACGAACTGATGAATCAGACTTTGATGTACATACGGCACGAGAGAAAAGACCATTTAGGATGAACTCATTCACTAGAATGAATCAGACTATCACATACTGACTCTCCTCTGGCCTCGATTCAAATGAAGGATTGTTTAAAATGAACCAGTTTGCTACAATGATTCAGACATAAACTGATTTACTAAAATAAACTAGAATTTCCATTGCCACCATTTAGGCTGAAACAATTCATTAAAAAGAATCAATTTCAAATATGAAAGAAAACAGTTTAGTATGAGCTGATTCACTAGAATGAATCTGACATTAAAACTGCATATGAGAGAAAAAGCTATTAAGGATGAACTGTGGTACGAAGCAGAATTTCCATCACCAAATATAAAAGAAAAGGAGTGTTTGGAATAAACTAATTTACCAAAAAGATTCAGACTTTCCAGAACTGCATATGAGAGCGAGAAAGCCGTTAAAGTTAAACCAACTCACTAGAATGAATCAGAGTTGAATCTGTGTATATTTATTATGTGCATATAAATACACACATAGTATAAATGTAGAGAATATTTACATGTATTTAAGTGTCTATATTTATATTGATGTCATTTATATTATAAATATATATAATATATAAACAACATTTTTCTTAAATATATACTTGCATGTGTGTCTATATATATATACATATACAAAATGTTAAATATATACAAAATAAATATATACAGCGCTCACCCATATATTATGTATACGCGTACGTGCGATTTATCTACTCTACAAGCAGAAAAAGTTCAGTGAGTTAGTTGCTTCTCAGTTTTTTCCTGCCTGTGTTCCCTGCATGACCCTGAGTGTGTATGTGTTTGCACAAAGCAGTTTGGACACTTCGGTGACACGCAGGAGTGAATGCATAATGTAAAACAAAAGAATGAATAAATGAACAATACAGGATGAGAAAAGCTTTCAAGGCTTCTGATATCCGACTTCAAACGCGGCAGCGCAGTGGATCAGCTGGGAGAGGAGATAGAGGGTGGTACGATGGATAGAGACGAAGATGGAGGGGGGAGATTAAGAGAAAGGTCAGAGGAGGATGCATCCTATCTGCTCAACTCAGTGGCATGTCTACACTGTGGGGCGGTTGTGCTGCATGTGTGCCTTTCCTCTTTATTGTGCCATATAAAGTAACTGATCCCTCGGTAGAGCGTCATAGACGCAACATGCGGCCTTGTTGTTCTTGAACTGACAAGTACTGCAATAATGGCCCTCGCTCGGGGGCTCGCAGCGAACGTGTTCTTATCCTGTGCTTCCCCTGTGGCAAATCTCAGTCACGAAATGCAATCAAGACTTGCATACGCTGATGAGTTAACTGTGTCACCCAAGGGAAATTGATCCTGGAGATCCATTTAGTTTTAAGAGATTGCCCACCTCTGCCCCATCCATCAAACCTCAACTCAAGGAATTAGGCTCCTTTTTATCTTCCCAAATTTAATTCCAAAGCAAAATTTCTTAGCTGTCATGCTAAAACGAGACGGCAGCTGCTTTAACCTTATGCATCACATGACCCTTACCAATACCGCTGTGCGATAGGGCTAGACGTTGAGAAGCAGTTTGTAATGAACGACAAGAATGAATTTCTTAATGTTATGATTCCACTGGCTGGCACGCACATTCCAAATCAATCTGTTTGGTTATGACAAGGGCAAGGTATCAGTGATTGTACATATGACCCATGCCAGTGATTGGTGAGAGGTGATGCTCTGGCAGGACAATGCCCTTGAGCTTAATGACTTAAAATTAAACTCCAGTTGCATTCTGGGATATCAGAGCATTGAAAATGGACGTAGAGGGGCTAAAGGAGTATCAAAAAAGTTAATTTGTTTTACTTAAATGAACATTACAGTATTTTTATTTTGTACTTTTGTTTAAGTTTTAGTAATTTTGCTCATTCTTTAACACATTTTAAATGTCTATAGTCTATAGTAGTTTTATTATGATCACGACAGACTATAGCTAAAATTAAATGTGTAGTTTTTTTATTATTTTTCATATTTTTTTAAATAATAAAACAAATATTTTATTCAGTTAATGTAATTGTTTTATGGTTTTAGTTAACTGTAATAACTTTGGTGCTTTTAAAATTATAATAACTTTGCACATTGTTGAGCACATACATTTTATTCTGAGCTATTGAAAAAGAAAAGAAAAGAAAACATCAATTATGGTAGCTAAAACATTTCAAAACCAAACACCAAACTGGAAACCAATTTGCATATTGTTTGGCATATGTATTTCATGGCACAATATTAAAATGAATAACTTTGGCCAAAACATTTAAAAACACAACACTCAAAGTATATGTTAATAATAAAGCATATTATTGGGCGTAAGCATTTTATGATCATATTTAATGATATTGAATGTTTGATTTAAAGGACATTTTTCAATGTAAAATGTTAATAGCAAACAAACTTAAAACCACTGTTATAATATTTATCGTAATGCCCCCAGGGATTTATGACCTTTGACTGAGAAGACAGCTGAATTATCTTTCACCATATTGGGCGTATATACATCAATCACTAGTTATCCCTATTCATACACATACACACACACACACATACTGTATACAACCACATACACATACATATATATATATAGAGAGAATATGCCATTAACAGCAAAATACACAGTGCTTCCAACAGACATAAGTGTTAAATCTGAAGCATCTGACAGCTGAAGGGTCAGACACCATCATTCAACCATCAAGAGCTAAATGGAATTTTATTCTATTACAGCGCAGTCTCCTCCACACAGACCTGCAGACAGCGAGATGGAACCTACTTTAAGCACAGGCATTATTTTAATATCACACATAATTCATCACTTTAGTACATGATCAACAGTCACCGGGAAACGTAAAACAGAGCAGAATGGAATGTTCTAATCAAATCCCAAGGTTCACCGTCCAGTTACTTTTGCCACGAGTCCATAATCCTTAAAATGATTGCCACATCTTTGGAATGACCTACTTCTCTTCTTACCCTTTCTCTCTACCCATTATTACTATTTTATTCACTTGTGCAGCTATTTTACAATCCATTGACATGAAAGAAATAATAATATGCTTGCTGAAAATTATGTTTTTAAACGTATGTGTTTCAATGTATTTTTCTACCTTGGTGAGCATAAGAGATTTCCTTCACAATTAATTTAGTGTGTGTAACCTTTTAAAAGCATTTAAATATCGAAAAAATGACTTAAGAAAATAGTTTGGCAAATTGCAAATTGGCTTGCTTGTTTGGCTTTGGTTGTCTACGATCTGTGGGAATGTTAGCTGACTTTTAATCATTCATAACCTCCTCATCAACAATATACAAAAACTACAAGCTAGGATGCTCCATCTCTGCCTCTTTAAAAGCAGATGAAGGAGGGAGAGAGAGAAAAAAGGAAAAGCGATATGGGATTCGGTGCTGTTTGAGATGCCCGTGAGCAAAAAACATTTTATAAATAACTAAGAGACGCATGCCTGAGGCTCATTAAAATTAAACAAGCCCTCAAACTGAAAACATACGGCGTCAGAGATATTAATAAAAACCAAACCCCAGGGTGAGAGGAGTCAATGCAGAGCATGAATGGCAACATTCATCTCAAACCCAGCATGGTACACAGGGGCGACATATACCACCTGTGTGCATGTGAGTGTACATGTGTGCACCTGCTGTGAAGAAAGAGAAGAGCCGTGTGTGTGCGTTTGGAATTACAAACATGATTATTGGTGATATGTAAATGACTGACAGGCAGTTTACGTAAAAATGTGTGTGTATGACCCTCCCAAAATAGACACATAGACACACACACACACAGGGCACACCCAGAAAACCAACACACAAATGACAAACAGTTAGAGCTGATTATAACTAACACTAGTGTCTAAAAGACACAGTTGAGTTAATAACCGTCATCTGCATAAAGCAAAACCAGACAAGTTGCTTATACAGCATTCTGTGCTGCATTAAAGGAATAGTTCACCCACAAATGGAAATTTGCTGAAAATGTACTCACTTTGAGGCTATGCAGGTTATATGCAGTGAATGGGTGCCGTCAGAACGGGAATCCAAACAGCGGATAAAAACATCATCAAAATACACAAGTAATTCAGTCAACTTCAGTCCATCAGTTTATGCATTGTGATGTAAAAATACTATATTTCTCTAAAGTCACAAGCAAGATATGAATCCTATACTGTAAAAAAAAAAAAAAGTCTGTAAAATTTATGAAAAAAAAAAAAACTGAATTCGAGCATAAAAAATAAGATAACAATATTTTAGGTTTTATGGTTTTAAGTTACATTTACAGTTAAATACCACAATTTCATTAACTGATATAATGTTAATATACCAACCTACTAAAGTTTTAAAAATTGTTTTGTAGCTTTGAAATACACTGATAACCACCAAATGCAGGTGGTGATGAGAAAGTTGCATGATGAACCAAACCCCATCACTAGCAGCTTTTAAATATGAACATACATGGAAGGTGCTCTTTCACACAAGCACTAAACACCATCATGGTGAGACACAAACTACAAATTAATCTAACAACATTACATGTAACATTAAAATCCTAATATACAAAAACGTTGTTTCAAAGAAGAAACATCAAACTTGCAATGCAAAAGTGTGTGGCTTGCAGCTTTTTGGAGAAATGCTCTTTCAAATAATTTAACACTCAACATCCTACACAATATACCTGTTAGGACTATCATAGTCCTCTAGCAATGATTCAAGTGTGATGACACAAATGTCACAGCCACTCTTTTCACAATGGAGCATTTAAATAAACTGTGACTCTAACGTGTAAAGCTTAAACAGCGCCTTTCTTGCTTCTCATACTAAATGCAAACAAATAAATTCTGTGGATTTGTGCTGTGAAATATGTACTGTGAAATGCACTGTACAAATAAACAAATTGTATTTGAATTCTAGATATGTATACAACTTATGTTTTTGTTGGTTGGCTGTGTGTGTTGTGGGTGAATGTGGGTCTAAATGCATATAAATATATATATACACAAAGTGAGCTGGCCCAGATCCGGCATGGTGCTGTACCTACATTTGGGCCAAATCCCCATAAAGGAATCTACATCTGGATCCATGCCGGTATTGACCCACTGTGCCAAAAGACACTGGCCCGAGTCGGTTTTGCGGATCTGGTCCAGAACTTACAACAGGCCCAATGGTCCAAATGATTTTTTGCTCATCAAGGGTGCATTTGATGAAAAATAGAGCAAACAAATATTGTGAAATATTATTGCAATTTGAAATAATTGCTTTCTATTGATATTTTAATATATTCCAAGAGCTTTCTGACCCCCTAGACAGCAATGCAACTACAATTCCCAAGGCCCAGAAAGGTAGTAAGGAGTAAGGACACTATTAAAATAGCTCATGTGACATCAGGTGTTAAACCATAATGTTATAAAGCTATGTGAATGCTTTTTGTGCCTGAAGAAAACAAAAATCATTTTATTCAAAAACAACTTCTCTTCTGTGTCAGTCTTCATTGTGCGTTCACCAGATCAAAAAACATTCTGATGTAAAACATCAATTTCTCAATTCTGCAATTCATCATCTTTCAAAATCTTTAGACATGTTTACGAAAACACGTACAGTGTGCATGAAGCAACTGACACGAAAAGAGAAGAAAAGAAATCATTGAATGAAATGGTTTGTTTTCTGTCTCCACAAAAGTATTCTTATAGCTTTATAACATTACGGTTGAACCACTGATGGACTATTTTAACAATGTCCTTAATACCTTTCTTGGTCTTAAATGTGTCAGTTGCATTGCTGTCTATGCAGGGTCAGAAAGCTCTCGGTTGCTCTAATTTTTCAAGACAAAATAGTATAACATTTGAATTATCAGACATAACATAAAAATATTTATTTGCCAGAATTTACTATTGGTGAATCTCCAACATATACCGTGCTGAACGTTTCTGTCTGACGGTGCAGTACACTGACTTCAGCTGTACAAGTGAGTGGCATGTCCCTAACTGACCTGGGAACAGTGGATGCCTGATATCATCACTGTGTTCAATTCACAGGACTCTTGCTCAGCCAGTCGTTGCCGTGGCAATGTTGATGTAACATTCCTGTAGAAAAGTGCTGCTGAAAAGAGGAAGGTGTGTGTGCGTGAATGATCCAAAGGGAGGGCTGAAAGGTATTGAATCCTGAGGCAATGAGACAGGCGGACAGAGCACTCTGAGACAAAAAGAAAGAGGTCTATGTGTGTGTGTGTGTGTGTTTGTGCGTCTGAAGGAAAAAGAGAATAGACAGCGTCAGCGCTGGAGGCAGGAAAAGCTACATGTCAGATTCTACTTTAGATTTCAGCTGTAAAACACTATGACATTTCATTAATAAGAAACCACACAGATATGAGCAATCAATGCATGTGTGCCACATTTGGAATGGAGGGAATGTCATCTAAAAAAAATCCATAAATCATATATTATTTGCTTCGTAAATACAGCGCTTAATACAAGAAAAATTGTTTCAAAGCAGCTTTACAGCATTAAACAGGTAACATAATCAGCAATGCCAACATCATCAAATATAAGACAGATCCAAATTATGTTGTAAAGCAGCTTCAAAAAGACAATAGTGTCATTATTCAGCTCCTGTCAGTTTCTAGCTCCCACATAAAGCTAATTTAACATATTATATTGCTGTTGCAGGCGAAAGCATTAATATACCTTTTCAAAAGTGTCTATACAAGTCAATATACTGTTTATCGTGTTGTTTAAGTTCAACATAATTGATCATAAGCCTATCACAAGCCAACAGCAATCCATTTTGCAATTGTGCTTGTCAGTATGGCGAAGGCAAAAAAGATCTTGTGTTTCTTCTACACTATTTTTATTTTAAATGTTATTCTATATGCGGCGCATGTGTTTGGTCATTGTGTTGCATCACTCTGTTTCAGTACTTTGCACCACACTTTTAAGGGGCCATGTCAAGATCTTAAGCAATAATTTACTACTACTAATCATTTACTAATATAGTGTATAATTACATGTTTTTAGTTTATTTTATATGCTAAATAAACTAAATTAATACTTAATTAACATCCTTGAATGTACAGTTCACTCAAAAATGTACATTTTCTAAAAATGTAACAAGAGTCTGTTTCTTCTTCAGGACTAATTTGGAGAAATTTCATCACATACTCACCAATCGATCCACTGGAGTGAATGGGTGCCGTCAGAAAGAGAGATCAAACAACCCATAAAACCCCATCATTAGTACTCCACACAGCTCAGCTTTAAATCTAGCATTAACAAATTCATCATGAAGGCATTTTAACCTTAAACCGTTGCTTCTGTCAAAATGAGTCTGAAATCCATGATAACACTTTCATTATTACGGATTATGAATAATTATAGATGACTCACATTTTAGCAGTTTGAAGTTAAAATGCCTTAATAATGGATTAGTTTCTAACAAACACAAAGCTTTTGACTTCACACGATGTTAACTGATGACCTGGAGTCATGTGGATTTATTTGTGGATTATTGTGATGTTTTATCAGCTGTTTGGTCATTCTTACGGCCAATTTTGTTTTGTTACGGCCAATTTTGTTTTGATGAAGAAACATACTCATTTATATCTCGGATAGCAAAGTTTTTTGGGTTAACTATTTCGGTAAAGACCGAACATAGTTTATTTTTAGTAAATATGCAAAAGCACTGCACAGTGCATGACAAAACAAAACAGCTTTCCATTTCTACATGTAAAAAATCTCCTTTTGTTCATTCACAGCAAAAAATGCTTTTCTAGCCGTTTTTACTTGAAACAAGCGAAATAATCTGCCAACGTAAACTTGTTTTCTATTTAAAATAAGATTTTAATAAGATTATAAAAGATTGCTTACTCTTTGAGCACTTTTGACTTCTTTTTCTGGAAACATGACAATATTTTTTTACAATATTTTGGCTAGAAACGGTGAGCTTTCTCTCCAGCAGACCGCGGTACAGCTGATACAGTAGTTGGGAGGTTTTTTAATGAGGGGCTGCACTTACTCCCAATATTTTCCGCTCAAAACGTTTCAAACCATGTCTCAAATTAACAGAAGCCTGGCCCTGTATACTGGGAGCACCACCTAAGGCCTATAATGTAAAACAGTTCCATCTGGTCAAACTAACAAGTCCTGCGCTATTGTGTAATAGCTTATTATACACTTGTTTTGAAAGGTATATGGTCTATTTAATGACATTCTGTTAACACATTTTTTTTTGTATTCACGGCCAAGGTCTTCTCAACACGCCATCTTAAAACCCATAAGAGCAGTAGAGCTTAATGCCAAAACAACTCATGGGAAATAACCTCCCGCCGTCTTATTTCTGGTACAAATTTACTAAATCAGAACCCTCGCTGAGAAACAAATAAATAAATAAGCAAAAAAATGAGGTCTGTTTGTGCAGTCAGCAGCTAATAACTAACACTGTGTCCCTGCACGGCGGGCACTGATAGCACCGTGACTAGCAGACTATTAAATCCCTGTGCTATTGCATCACTTCAAAAGATGAATCCCTGAGGATACATCACTGAGGAGATAAGATAATGCGCCTGTATGCATGCAAGAGGGAGGGAGAGAATGGGAGAGACTGAGATGATGTCATAGGTGAGCCTATATTTAGAGGGATTAGAGGTGAGGCATCACTGCTTGACTTTTAGCAAACATCAGCAGCTTTTTCAACACGATGATACTCTTTCTCTCTTTCTTTAATTCTTTTACACATTCACAGACATGTAATTGGGTCAGTGACGTGACACTCTTTTTCCTTTTCAAAAATACATTAAAATGCAATTTACTCATGCAGTTACTTGTATACATATTTCTAATCTCTGTATTAAAACATACATTTTGGGGAGAATAAGGTAAGGTAATAATAGGAGAAATAAGAGGACATGAGTGAAATGGCATATTTATTTGAAGTTGATTTTATCATTCTTATTCTTTTATTATTATTACTTTTATTATTTCTTAGAAGTTGTCTTAATATTTAATATGGCATATGATGCACAGAGGAGACGCCTGTAGACCCCCATTATTTAAAATAATTAGACCTTTTTCAAATGATATGGTTTGCTCAAATTGCCAAATGTCAAATAGCACACCTAAAAAAATTAAATAAACAAAAATAATGATATTTTAACGAGCAATTCATGATGTCTGAAAGAAATCATTAAAAGATTGGTTTCATATTTAATGTTTAAAATTTTTTTGTACTGTTTATTTGATAGTTACATTTTTAAAATTGTTACTTTTAAGCTCTTTTGATAATGAAAAATAATATGGTCAAAAATGCTATTAATCTTCTTACTAAATTGCAAGTCCCGTATCCCACAAAAAAAAAAAAAATACAAAAAATTACAGAAAAAATATTTTAATTTGTAATAAATAATTTATTTCTCCTAATTATGTTTTAAAAATATATCTATTAAATAAATAGCACAGCAACATAAAATTTACTCAGAATACTTTATCACAGCATTTGCCTCTACTATAACCAAACGTATGTGTTTTTTACATTGATACTCTAATTCAAGCCGTATCTTGTGTCACCATATCAGATTCAGTGTCCAATATCTTCAATTTCTAAAGTGTATGGAACATAATGAAACCTGTAAAGCTTCTGATTGGGTGGAACATGTAACATGGCGCGTGCGGATCCTCTTTCACAAGTAAGCAAATACGCTGGCAATGTTTACAGTGTCGCTTACATTTCCACGGTGTGTGACCGTGTGTCTTTTCAAACACCATCTGAGGAGGCATCACGTGCGAACGCACTGCAAACAACAACCGAAGTGTTCCGATGCAGCGGCTCCCATTTCACCTGACACACTGAGCCATGGAAACATGACGTCAGATCACTGGTGCACAATCAAATTTGTGCGCATGTGAATTAGAAAGAAGGCTATGAGCTTTCAAGCCTTTATGAGTCACTTCTATGCGCAATTTTAAAGCTCTTTGAGGATGTTTGAAGAGAAATCTATGCATGCATGATAGGTTAAATTATTAGTGTTAGCCTTAGTATTTTAAAAGAATCATTCATCTGTTTTACTAATGCATGTCAATGTTAATTTCTCTTCAACTCCTTGGGCTCATTTCAACAGCGGGGCACCTGTAAAGCCACGCCCTTAAAGTCTATGCAAAGCATGCTGGGAAAAATATTGTGCATGTTGGCATTGTCAGTTGGGGGGTTGATGTCAGAGCGGCACACTCGGCCTGTCAATCAATTCTGCTGTAATAACACACTCCTTTCGACATGGGATTTTTCATTGAAATCCATTTGAGCTTTTGCAATGCATAAATGATGCTTCTGTGTATGTGTGCATGTTTGGAGGCACAGTTTGCTGTATGTGGGTGTTTTTTGCGATGGATTGAAAGACGGCAGATTTCACACGTACACTCATAAACATGAGTACACGCTCGCACTGAATATTTAATCATTATATTGGAATGGTAATTTGTAATGAACTGACTGCCACTCAATTGGAAATTAATTGTTTTCCATTTTTTTTTTAAATTAAAATCAGAACTCCGTTTGCATTAGAGTAGCACCTCCATACAAAGACACACATTAACAAACAATTAAATTGCTTTCAAATGAATACTAGATGGATGGTTTTATTTCTCTTGTCTAATCAAATGTGTATTAGATGCTCATATTTTTGTCAAGTTTGTATTTATTTTTTACAAAAACACTTGAATACTCTATTAACATTAATAATAATTAGAAAATAATGTATTTTTTATGCATTTGTGTATTCGGAAAAAAACACATTTATTTAATACAAAATTATTATAATATTGTGAAATATTATAAAAAATTTAAAATAGTAGTTTTCTTTTTGAATATATTGAAAAATGTTTTTTTATTTCTGCGATAATGAATTCTCAGCAGCCATTATTCTGGTCTTCAGTGTCACATGATTCTTCAGAAGACATTCCAATATGCTAATATTATATAGTGCTTCAATAACATTTATTATGATTATCAACAATGAAAACAGTTTACTGCTTAATTTTATTGATTAATTAATTATAATTAATTACAGCTTATTTCTGAAACACTGATAACATTTCCTGTATCTCAAAAATAGAAAGTTCAAAACAGCATTATCAGCAAAAAAATAGCACCAAGATAGTTTATCAACGTCATGTTTGACACACCAACTGTGAGCAACTGGTTAACACCAGAAACAGGTAATCCTGGGTTGTGATGCACTTTCCCCTCTTTAAGAAAAAGCCCCTGTAACAGGACTGTCTTCCTGTTGTGTTGCCATGGCATTTTGCAGAAAAGGATGAATTAGAGTGTTCCAAGAGAGCATAAATAATTTATTGGCAAATGGCTTGATCAGCCCTCAGGCTGTACGATGTGCCCACTGCACGGTATAAATAACTCATCATGTCAATTATGCTATAACACACACACACACACTCACACCAAAGACCAGGTCAGCTACTGTAAATACACCTGAGCTGAAATCATCCAACATAATCCACATGACCGTCCATGTGAACTGTGCTGAAGAGGAATGTTTCAAACTGAATAGCAGACAGATTATTGTTTACAGGGTCAAATGATGCTGTTATTGACCATCGAGCCATTCTTGAGGAAAGTAATGAGAGACAACTGTCCAGTCAAGTCAGATTATTACGGGACGCTGGGCACTTTTGCATCTGCATACTGTGCCAAATCGTTATGACCCTGTAAAAATGCTTGACATGAAAAATGAAGACATAATAGGCGGCACTTGTTCACTTAAAGAGAATATGTAGGCCTGAAATAAAAAGCGCTATAATGATTTTTCATAACCTAAGGCCATTTCACATCACAGCTTTTAGAAAACACTTAATTGGAAGTTTGTAAACAGAACACATATCTGCACAGTGTATGAAGAGTTCATTTGCAAAAATCGATAATTGCCAAAATAAATAAGCATCTAAACCAAAATTATGAATATGGATCAAAAACATCAAAAGCAAACAGATATAGTTTTAGACAGATATTAAGACAAACTAAAACATGGCAAAACACTTATTCAAAAATTTGTTTGCAGGACAAAGCAAATTGATGAACATGGATGATGTGACAGCGATGGGGGAGTGATGTGAGGTGACATGTCGGCTGTCAGAGACTCTTGACTGACACTTACCAACAGGCGTATCATTCACACCAGTACAGGCCACAGCTTGACATGCTAGGTCTGAAGGCCAAAGGTGACAAAAAATACTGTGAGCAATGTTCCTTTTCTCTCTCTTTGTCTAGGTGCTAACTGCTTTCTCACTGACATTAAACTTATTTGACAGCAGATTTGCTTTGGTATGAAGGAAACAAGTCAGAGGGCTGTTTTATATTTTGGAAAACACCTTCAGGGTCATTTTCTTAGGCTGTGTTAAACCAACAAGAAACCACTGCATAAGAGCGATTGAATATTGGATATTGACAATATACTTGCAATTATTTTACTGGTCAATTATATATATAAAAAAAAGATTTAAAGCACATTCACACCAAAGACAAATATTAATTGTAATGTTTTAATTGCTGTTGTAATTCACTGAGAATAGTTCATTTCAAACCATAACTACGTAAGATAACAACACAGACAATAACCATCACTGAAATATTATTTAAAGAAATTAAACATTGATAGCCAATCAGAATCCACCTGTCTTTATCATTTAAACCAATAGTTGACAAAACGGCCATGCAATCTTATAATAAACAAAACAATATTATGTCTTGGCGTGGACATTGATATAATTATCTTTTTACAGTAGTTAACTACAAAGATAAATATAACGATAATTATATACATGTCCACGCTAAGACACCATATTGTTTTGTTCTTTATAAAACTCTTAATAAGATATCTTGCAGTTATCGTACTAAGAGTTGGTGAGTTAAATTAATTTCAGTGAATCATGAATCATTTGAGAACTGATTCAGTGATTGGTTCATTTGTTAAAAAGCATTTTTTTAAATAATTAAGTACTACTATTACTATTATAATCACAAATAAATACTAAAATAGTCATTCATTTAATATGTTTTAATTATTTTTATATTCTCAGCCAGATTTTATTTTAAGTTTGAATCATTTAGTTCTTTCAAATAAGTTCTTTCAGCTTCTTTTTTAAAATTTCTATTTTATTTTCTATTTCTATTTAGATTATATTTGTTTTTAAATTAATTTACTTTGACTAATCTTAGAACTCAGCCTATTTTATTTCAGTTACAGTTTATGTGTTTTGATTATTATTATATTATATTTTATATTATTTTTATTATGTAAGTTTTTCATCTAATATTCATATTTTATTTCAGATTTATCTTAATTAACTAAAAGATGTTTTAAAAAAAAAAAGTAGTTTTAGTTAACCATTACATTAGTTCAGTCTCTATGTCTCTATATTACTAAATTATAAGCCATTTTTACTTTATTTCACTTCAGTATCAATGGCTATTAGGATGAAATTGGGCAATTTTGTAACAGCAAAGCTAATTTCACATTCATAAAAAGCTGACATTTCCATCCACACATAACATTCCTTAATTCACACACATTAAGACATACTGTACACCATACTTTAAACTAAACATACCCAATTGTATTTATAGTCATTTCTGAATAAATGGCGGGTGCATTGGAGCTTGCCTAGTTCCCTGGCAGACTTGAGACACTGTCTGATAGCTTGGCTATACATAGACCACAGCGACTCCCTCATAATGTTAGATTTGTATTCCACTCCATTTATCAATGTAACACTTAATACTTCAAGCAGGACTTGAAGTGAACCGTATACTTCATCTCGCCATATCAGACCAGAACCCTTAGTAAATGTCAGCAAGCGTTCTGTGGGCAGATAAAACCTCCGGTCAGCTTTGGCTTTGTGCGCTCCAGTGGCTTTGGCGCTTATTCTAGTGTGGGAGGTTGATTTGGAGTCTGTTGAAAACTTGAACTGCGTCCATGTAAATATATGAATAAGTGGCGGTTTGATTGTGTGTGGCGGCAACTGCTTTGGCAGTGATGAGAAAGCCATTACGCAGACTCTCTCTCCTTCTGCACAGTGGAGGGGTCAAACAGAGGTTCAGGGACACACTTTTCACTGCCATCTTGATTTGTCAGTGTCTGTGGTAAATCATGCCAGCTAAAGTGGCTTACAACTTGACATGAGCATCTAAAAACGATCAACAGAAATGCAGCCTACAGACTGTTATCCTAATAAAAACAGCTGCACATGAACACAAACGTTACTCTTTGGTCTGCCAGATGTGCAAATTCAAGCAAATGCACATTATTTAGTGTTTATAAATGAAAGAAATGTAAACTGTATTTTTAATATACCTAATTACTTGCTTGTTTAATATGATAATGGAACATATGCGCAAATAAAACGCATTCCTGAAATGCACTTAATAATGACAAACGCAAAACAACTTATGAATCTAACATAGCATTTCTGCTGCTTTATGAAGTCAAACAACCAAGTTCAAATATTGCAGCTGTTGTGATTTTTTATATGAAGATGATTTATTATCAACTTATAAACAATCATAAATAATACTTAAGATAATCTGCAGATGGGAAATGTAAAAGCTCTTTCTAAAAGCGAGGGTTTTGTTTTTTTTGTGCCTAGTGGTGTATTAAAACAAATAAAAAAGCCCTGCTTATGTAAACAGACATTAATAATAGTCTAACGGGAAGAATGAAATGAGTTTTCTTATGGCAGTTACATTAATATCCCTTTAAACAAGACATCAATCTCAGGGGCTGGTTGTCCAGTCAAATGATATTGGTGTTTTTTTTCCTTTCAGTTTTATAAATGACCCCAGGTGTATTGGGAAGAGATGAATAAATCAGAGAGACAGATTGCCTAGAGAAGAAATATGCCATAAATAGCCATGCAAGTGTAAGAATAATTGCGTAACTGCAACTGTGGCTGACCTCATTACAGAGCCTGCAGGGGGAATATGCCACAGCCATCAGCATCTAATGCATAAAACATACTATTCAACATGACCACAATCATGAGGTTGGTGACCAAACTTTTTAATGAGCGAGAGTATCACAAATGAAATTATATATCAAACCTTGTTAAATGCAGCTGTCGAGTATGTAAGCAGTAAACCTGCACCTGAATGCAAAGCACGACTGGCAGGTCTAGTGCAAAAAACATTGTATCTGAAATGTAATGTCAATTTACGGTTATTTACTGTAAATTATACATTCTTTTTCACTTCCAAAAATGGTATGCTACCATAAAAGTACATGTAATGTCCAATACAGTTTTTCACATGCAGTAGTGGAACTTACCGTTAACTGTAAGTTTTTACAGTCTTTTATTGTTAAATCAACAGTAATTTTTTACAGTGTAGTTTTATGAACAAGCATACAGTATCAACTAGTAAAAAAAACATATATATATATATATATATATATATATATATACAGTATATATATACAAATGAGACTCTGATTAAAAATAGGCAAAGACAATATAATTTTTTAAATATTTTTCCAATTTAAAATAATTTTTTTCTATTTGAATATATTTGTAAAAAATTCAAACATTTCTTTGTTGGCAAAGCTGAATTTTCAACATCCTGGCTGCCATATTCAGTGTCACGTCCTTCAGAAATAATTATATTATGTTTGCTGCTCAAGCACCAATTATTAAAAATGTAGGATTTTTTTCATAAATTTAAAGTTTAAAAGTACAGCATCTAACTGAAATAATAAATAAAAATAATAATAGTTGGTATTATATATATATACAGTATATATATATATATATATTAAGGGTGTAACGATATGTGTATTGTATTGTATTGAACTGTTCGGTACGAGGCTTTCGGTACGCTTTACAAACCGAACGATTCAGACTAATACTTTTATATTTGAAAAAAATAGAATGAAGTGTGTAAAATATAATGTTTTCAGTCCTATGCTCAACAAGGCAGCAGAAACGACAGGACAGGCTACGTGCTGTCTGCCCTTCCCACCCCTAAACAGACGAAAAAGCATTTGGTTTGGTTATAAAGGATGTTTTGTTTTATTTGCTGCTAGGAAGAAAACACAGAAGATATGTGAAGTTTGCTCCATTGTTGTTCAAAGTAAAAATAAATTCTTTTTCGTTTTTTTGGCTGTATTGAAAACATACCGAACCGTGACACCACTGTGTCGTATCGAACCGAACAGTGATTTTTGTGAACTGTTACACCCCTATATATATATGTTTGTATGTGAGTAGGACTGTGTTCTGTAGTGTGACACAGCAAAAAAAGGAAAAAAAGCGTAATACACAGATAACATGAGAAAAATGTATCTTCATTCTTAGAGTAACAAATATCATGAGAGAGGTTAATCTTCAATAGTCGATTTTTTTCGACACATTGATACATCAACTACCCATATATATATATATATATACACTGTATATTTATGTGTGAGTTTGTGCATACATTCTCTCTCCCTCTCTCTTTATATATAATCAATACCACACAAAAAAGAGAGTATGAATATCAACATAGAATATCACCATATCAACAAAGAATATGTCAAAGTAATATAGCCAAGTAAATGCTTGTTCATGCATGACTTCCTTCTCCCCACCCCCCCATGAACACACTGTCCTCCAGTGCTGTTCAGTCCAGAGCAGAGCAGTGTGTGCTTGTGGCATCATCACAGGAGAGCCGAGCGGATGACATAACTTAAGCCTGCTTTACTCCGGACCTGGAATCAGCACACAGCTGCAATTCCCTGTATTTCAGATTATGCAACGTCATCATTTTAAACTCCCTCTCTTACACACGCATGCACACTTAAGTGCAGACAGACATACGACACGCACACGAGTACTGCGCTGACATCACTGCATTTCTCCCATTCCTCCAAACACATGCGGGCAAACATATAAACAATGACATCATGGTTTTTACCACTGGCCTGGTTTTCACACAGAAAAAAATAACAGCTTACAACCACAAGGAAGTCAGAGTGTTCCATCATTACTACACACTGATACCGCAGAGCAGCTGCAAGAAACCAGGGGAACTACCAAAGACAGAAGCAAACAAACAATGCAAAACAGAAGTATTTTTACTTTAGCAGCATAATTACCCCAAATTATGCACATATAAGATATTAATAAAAATGTTAAATATCCCCTCCTTTTAGTCACTTTATATCAACAGTATTTATTATTTTGCATTTATTAATAATTACCACGATAAACAATAATAATATTTTTTTTTACTATTACAGCCTTAAACATTTAATATTACCTAAAATAATGAATAATAATAATAACAACAAAATAATAAAAACCAGTAAACAAACATGCATTATGCATACTAAATTATGCTAAAAGGGTTTCACAGCTATAAATATAGCAATGCTGTTTAAAAAATCTCTTTGTTCAATAACATTTAGCATAATGTGGGACGGCTTATCTTTTAACCAGCAGATTTCTTCCTGTTGGAGCTTTCCAAGCAACCATTCTTTTTACATGACAGATACAACATGTGTGAGCTGTGAGGCTGCACGGACAATTGCGCTGCGCGGCGGCACATGACATCTGACATATGCAATCATGCATGAGAAAAAATGAGTGGCCGGACAGAAAACAGTATAAGGGTCTTTTAAGAGCATGCTACATCACTCACAAGAGCAGCTCATGCTGACACTGACGAGGAGTGATAGTGAACAGATTGCAAACAATAAAGGGGAAAACAGAAGCATGCGGCTCCATCTACATTTAGACAAATCTCTGATCGTCTGGAGCAATCTTCAAAAAGGATGGGAGCAATTCACAGCAGGATTGTATCAATTTTCCACAGGTGAAAGGGAGAGCTTTTTACTATTTGCAGCGTGACAGCACACGGACCCCTGGGAAAAGCAGTTACACCTGCATGGAGGAAGGAGAAAAAAAAGAGAGAGAGAGAGAGAGAGAGAGCATAAAATACAGGAACAAGCACCTAAACGAAGCGAAACAAGTTTTTTTTTTGAGGTGGAAAACAAATGGACCAAAGCGGTATAGACACACACGCAGGATTACAAACACACTCAGAAACACTGGGATTACAGAGAACCACACATGCCTCCAAAAAAACACGTCACAGGATTACGCCAGAACTCTCCGATACATCCATCATGGTTTTCGAGGCAAAGCTGAGGGCATCAGCAGCAACAATGACATCATGCCATGGCCTAATGCGATCTTTCCACTTCCGCTGCAGTCTGTGATGCAACCGCATGTGCGATGCGCAAATCACACACAGATCACACAGACAGAGCGACTCAGAGACTCATATTACCTCACCATTCGGAGAAATGCAAATCATCAGCAACACACTATGACAGGAAGATGATTATATTCTGAATATAGCCTAACATTTATTTCATTATTTACTTTTTTTATTTTGTTCCTCATGATCAAGTCTCCTACACACTGTACTCTTAGAGCATCACAAAAATTGCATAACAAACAATGGGCCAAATAACAATAATAATAAAACAGAACATCTTATTAAGAGCAACATGAGCAACAATAATAATTTAACAATGTACATGATTTAAAAAAAAGAATAAATCTACGTCACAACGATGCTGTAGTAGCAAATCAGTAAATAAAAACAATAAAATGCCACATGTCAAGACAGTATATATATTTATTTACAATATATGCAACATTTATTAGCACATTGCAGATATGCATATCACAACATTCTTACAATATAATCTTATTATGGACTAACTTTTATTTTTATATTTTCAGCTTTCCTTATAATTTATGTTTTAGGTCATTTTAGGCAAAATTACCATGGAAACTACCATATATAGCTTTTAACAATTTATTATTATTTTAGTTTTAATACAATGTAATTTTAGACCTTCAATTTTTATTTTATTATTTATTATTATTATTATTATTTGCACTTTTTCATTTCATTGTGGGCATGCACATCCAATAATAATAATAATAATAATAATAATAATAAATACAATAATTGTATTATTTATATTGTAACATAATATTGAATCTTAATTTAAATAACCTTTTATTTTTATATTTTTAGTTGCTTTCCTTATAATTTTAGTTTTAATTAGTTGTGATGGATTCATACATATATTTATATTTAATTTAATATTATTTCAGTTCTAATAATTTTATTGTAATTTTATTTTTATTTCTGATTTTATGTTTATTTAAAAAAAGGTATTTATTCATTAGTTTCCAGTAGCTGGGCCCTATTTTTTGAACACATAGCTAAGGATTGTTTAGATACAGACACAGGCCTTGCTTTATTTAAAGGGAAAATTAACACACTTAGTGAGGGGTCTAGCCCTACAGTGACACTGTACTTCACACCAATAAAGACACTCTGAAACAATATTTTTTTGAAACTGAGGAAAACTCTACAAAGCATTAAATCAACATTCTGGCACACTGGATTAGAATCACACAGCTTTTTCAAAGGCTTCAAAAAGCTCCATGTCCCAGATCTGAGTTGGGGGAGAAAAAGTCAGACTGACCCAGCTGACTGAAGTGGAGTTGGAAAAGTAGGTGGGCGCCACAAAGTGCTAGAAGAGCCAATGGCCCAGTCTAACAATTCACTTCAGCAATCAGGTCAAAGACAAACCGCAGCAGACATGCACACACACACACACACACACGCTCTCGTGCAAACTATCACACAAACTCATTACACTCTCTCTGTCTCTCACACATACACAGGGTGCAAATTGCGGGAGCTGGGGGAGGGTTATGGGGTCTTAAAAGTACATATGTTTTTGCAACTCTCACATACAGAAGTTGCATTTCCCTGAGGAGGTAACCATAGAAACAGAATGCTGCTCAAACTCTTTCCGTTGTGATCATGAAGGAAGGTGACAAAACATGACAAGCATTGTCATTACTTTCAAATTTATTATACATTTGTATAAGTGAAAAAATAAATAGACAATGACAATTTACACTAAAGGCACTAAATGATCATTTTGGGTCACAAAACGAACCTTTACTGGATTAAGTCCTGAAAATTACAGATTTTCTGCTAACATTTACAATAAAGTTTAATTTATAAAAATTGTGTGGACTCATATATCCATACAAAGATAAATAGTTTTTTTATAATAGGTATTTTAGCAAAAATAACAACGGAATACATTAAGAAATGGTATATTTACTGTAACAATTAAAAATAATTTAGATTAAGTAATAAATTGTTAATTATTGTTTATTTATTATTGTAGAGTGCATCAACTAATGATCATGTGTTTTCCTAATTTCTACGAAGTATGTTAAATGAACAACTGTGAAATAATAGTTGCATACTATAGTTTTTTAAATTAATAATAATCTAGTTAATAAATACAGTTTCACGAGTTCCCCCTTCCTCATTATAGAATAACCAATGGTAGGCATGTTTGAGCCGGTCACCGTGTGCCCCCCGGGAGGAGGGTGTGAAGGCTGACTTGCTGGGATGGCCGAATAGCCTAAATGAGCGGTAGCTTTGAGCGTTAAAGAAACTGGAACCGGACATCTCTGACTGGGCGAGCCGAAGGCAACAGCGGCGAAGGACGAAAAACCCCCATGGGAGGGGAACTCCGCCTCAGTGGGCTGGTTCTCCTCTGGCCGGAGGCCCGACACCTGGTTCACAATTTAGGTGGTGTAAGAGGTGGTGGAGGGATGCAAAGAACAAAGATGCGAGGGAGAGGAAGTCGGCAGTATTTAAAGGGAAGGCTTTAGCTTCTGATAGGGTAATTAGGTAATGGTGAGATAGTTGGCACATGGTTAATTAATCGTACGTGCTTCTCCCAAAATTTGTTAGTCAAACATCATTAAAATGTAAATTAATTTTTTTAAATTATTATTATTATTATAACAAAATAAATACATACAAACAAACAAGCAATATATATATTTATTTAAATACAGTTTTTACAAGTGATGATGTTCCCAAAAGGATATTACTTCAAATTTGTGTACAAATCTGCCCTAAAGCACACACACACCATCACATCCATATTTAATGCTATGGCTCTTTGCTTTGATTGACAGGCAGCCTCTAAATAAGGAGGCTTTGCACTATGGAGAGATTGTGGTGTCACTTCTTCCAGAGAGAGTGAAGAAATTTACCCATCATGCTGCACACTGTTCTGTATAGGAACATAACACATACAATTCACCCTCTCTAAAAATAGCTGGAAACTTCAGGCAAGTGGCAAGCGCGGCACACAATCTCCTCTTCGCACAGCGGGACTAAAATCAGCTCAGTGGACGAATTCAATCACGACTCTAATAATATGCATGGAAATGCGGGGGTGCGTTTCAGTCCGTGAACCCGACTTGAATAATCTCCTCATACGGAACAATACCGTTCCCAACCCAAGTGTCTGCCATTAGCGATTTCACCTCACTGGGTAGAAAGTGGGAAATCCATCCAAACTGAGAGATCGAGGGCAATGACATCATCAGTATAGCACTGGCATGAAGCATCACAACGAAATGACAGACCAAGCGTTTATGCTTTTCCCTGGCATTGAGCCCATGCAGACTGTGGCTTTCAGACTGGCGGAGTGAGTGGAGGCCAAAACCACAGTCGTCCCACAGTGGAATGGAAGTTAACACTAGTGTACTAAAAAAATATTTACTGCTATTTTTGTACACACAAAGTCCAAAAGTAGCTTTCTGCTGCACCTGCCAATGGTGGGGAATTGAGAAAATAATTCCTGTCATCAAACTATTTTTAGGGCAAGTATAGGTTTTTGTGTCACTTGTACCATCAAGTAGTGGGTGATGGGTAACAACACCTGCCATAATAATGTGGTGTTATGGGTAATTTTGTATTTTATGCTTAATATAGGCAAAATTCCAAGCTAAAATATCTGATGATTTCATTCCATTTTAGTCCCTTTTGAAAGAATTTGACAGAAAATGTGGGTTAATGGCATAAAAGTAAAAAAAAACAAATCTACAATAAATTAAGTTAGCCATGTTTTTACAATTGTACTTTAATCGGTTGGAGTGGTAATGTAAAACAAATCTAAATCTATTACAAATTGTTTCTGGTAATTGAAATAATATTTATTTATTTGTTTATGAATAAATTACTTATTTATTTATTAAATATGTATTTTAAAATAACAGAAACTGGAATGTTGTCTAAGTGCTAAACCAACTAAAATAAAAAAAAAAACACACACACATACATATCGCACCACATGACACTGTATTTAATGATCAGCAAGTGTTAGTTTTGGACACTGCACACACTCTGTCAAAGAATCATCAATCTATGATACAGACAAATCCTAAAGGTGTGAACATAGACACCCACCTATCCAACGCTCTTCCCCTCCCTCTCTACACCCTCATATCCCGTGGGATCAGCCGACCATTTAAATTGGATTCCAGATCATTCCAAGAAGTGTCCTCCCTCCTTTGTGACAGATGCGGATGGTTTATTCTAATTGGCACCAAAGGCAGAATTTACTTAGTGAGCATGATCTAACTGCAGTCTCAGCTAATGACTATAATAGCAAGCAGACACTATGGGACTAGCTCTCTCTCTCTGTCACACACACACACACACACATAATCCCACACTCTATCCCCTGTAGGCCAAACTCTCACATTTATAGCAGAATAGAAACCGTTTAAGTTATGGTCCAGGTTGCTAATATAAGCTCTAACATAGTAACAGCTTCTGTAACCTGTAGGAGAATTTGCAATGGCATGCTTTTTTTGTGCTTGGAATGTTGAATATACGTGTGTGTGTGTGTGTGTGTGTGTGTGTGTGTAAGCATGCAATCTGAATTCAATTATATTTTCAATTCTCGATGTTTACTCACCCTCATGCCTTGTATTTCTGCAATCACAGTTAAAAAACAACCTTCAATCAGTTGAAAATTGATTTATATATTGGTTATATTTATAATTTCTTTTTTTTTTTTAATCTTACAGACCCATAGCTTTTGAACTGTATTATAGATAAGATTATATTTAGGATATTTTTTAACCTACAGTAATGGCATTCTTTGTATGAACCTGCGCAGTTATGGTATAAGGGTTTCATTTTTTCAGCTAAAAGAAACATATTTCATCAATAAAATTAAATTGTAGCACACTATAAAAAGTAGGTGTTCTAGAGTAACTAAATCTATTACTGCATGCAAAAAAATTTACATTTCCTCAACAGTATACAGAACACACGCAGAAACACACACTCACACACACACACACACACACACACACACACAATCTCTCAGACATTCTAATAACAATTCTCAAGTCTATTGTTTTTTCCAGCATGACACAGATGTTATAAAGATGTCAAGTGCAGAGAGAGCAAGATTGGAAAAGGAAATAATTACCACAATCCTCAGGGAAAAAAAGACACATAACATCACAACCACTTTTACAGACCAGAAAATATTCCTAAAATAGGGCAGCTGACTGATGCTTCAGAACTGAGAGGTTATAGATCTTTTCAGTTGCTTTATCAAGAAATTACACAATAAATTAAAAAAAAAAAATAAATAAATAAATAAATA
>JAUCMT010000088.1:5727542-5741135 GCA_032357475.1 Enteromius thamalakanensis
TACACATGTCATTATACAAATTTGTGTCCTCATAAACCACATAAACCTGCACACACACACACACACACACACTTTATATACACATACACACAAACATATGTATGTATGTGAGTGACAAAAAAATAAATAAATCTATAAATAAATACTGAGAAAATCGCCATAAAAGTTGTCCCAATGAAATCCTTATTATTCATATTATATTATTAATATTAATATTACTAATCAAAAATTTTATTTTGATATATTTACAGTAGTAAATTTAATAAATACCTTCATGAAACATGATCTTTATTGAATGTTTTAATGATTTGTGGCAAAAAAAAATTACATTTAAATTTTGACCTATACAATGCATTTTTAGCTATTGCTACAAATATAACCCAGTGACTTAAGAATTGTTTTTGTGGTCTAGGGTCACATAAATATGGAGGGACTTAATAATATAGAATATGGAAAATTCAATTAAAGTTGCACCAGAAAAGCAAGTATGATTTAATTTAATTTCTATGTATTTGTGAATTTTTCTATTTCTATTTAAAAAAAAAAATTAAGTGCAGCTTTAATACTTTTTAAGAGCCACTAAACATGCATATGACATACTGTATACACATGACTTCTAAACTATACAGTACATACAAAACCCTCAAGCTTATTTGACATCTCTGACTCTTCTGACTGTTCGATTGTCTAAGGCAGTAAAACGTCTGGTGTCAACTTGTCCAACGGACAGAGAGGGACTGTGAATGACAGATAGGCATTTGTTAGGCGTTGCCTAGCTCTGATGCAGAGCCCCAGGTGGTACGGCAGACAGCTGTGGAAACATTGGGGGAATTCCCACCGGCTTTTAGGGAGATTTCCCTCCAAACTCTTTAGTACAGAAGCTTCCCAAACACTGGGCCACCGGATCCCAGCCACACTCATTACTGAATGAGCGTTCAGGCTGAGTCACATGAAGAGTTTGGCATGTGTCAGAACAGAGAACCAACCATTACAGTGTATCTAGAGTAGAGTGCATTAGAGTTAAAGCTAACTTTCATAGACGCAATGACAGATGAACAGCAAATAATGAGAGGAATTTGCTTGTGCTGAGCTAAGCATTTACCTTATATGGAGGCGACCCTGACAAACCAGATTCTTGGCACATAACATAAACACAAACAGGCACGTGCACACGGTCTTGTGATCATGTGATCTAAGACAGGCCAAACGGGAGGTTGGAATGGAAGTTGGGGGATACCCTATAGTGGAAATGTCAAGCCTTGATCCAAACCGCTTTCCAAGACCTCCGTCATAGTCCTTGAAGATATTTAAAGAACTTGTCCTGCTCGTAAATCAGACTTGAGTCACATGAGTTATGTAGAGCTTTCACCTTTTTGAGGATCCCCTTCACTACCAGTAATGCAAAGGGTCACTTTTAAGAGCCCTTGGAATTCCATAAATACATGGTCATTCCAATTCAGAATTCTTTGGAATAAAATCTTCAATAAGCAGATCACAAGTATTTTCTGTGCCCTTTAGGTTTCTTGAAACGCTCCGTGCTTAAATCACTTTGCTTCTCTGTGTCTATAAAAGGACATTTTTCTCTTCTTATCAGAGTCCAGCCTTGGTGCCTCTGAGGGCTGAAAGGTTCAGTCTGACAGGCTTTTATTAACAGTTCTGCCAGTCTGTGAAACCCCACAGTGATTGGAGAGGTGGTTATAAATGGTACCCGACCCTTTAAAAAGGAACGCTTACATTCACACATTAACTAGTTCAACAGGAGGGAAAAAGGAATCTAGAAGTGGAGATATAAAATGGCTAAAGACATAAGAGATGTGTTGGTCATTGGAGGTTGCATGGCTCAGGCAGTGAGATAAGGTGTTAATGCTGTGTAAATTAAAAATTTTTTTTAATTGAAAATTTTATTTTAAAATGTGCTTAATGAAAAGGAAAATCCTGATATATTTGTTTTACTTTATCATTATTTAAAAATGTTAAATACAAAGTTTATTTTTTTATCTTTACATTTATTTAAATAAACAGCTTTTTTAAGACAAGTTAAAATGTAATGGAAAAAAATAAATTTCCTTAAAAAAAAACAAACAAACAATATTTTTTACGGTAAAAAATTATATTATTTCATTATATTTAGAATATATATGAATTATTTATTCATAAACACCATTATGTTTTGGGCAGTTTAGATGTCCAAAACTAAACAAAAACGCTAGGACATAATTTCTTGTTTTTTCATTATTTTTTGTATTTTTTGTATTTAATTTTTTTTCTTTCTTTTACAAAGTAAATGATTGAATGAATAAATAAATATCATGTCAAACTAATTTTGAAATGGGCCCTTTCTTCATTATGATATTAGAAACGTTGCTTTACCTTGATTTCCATTAACCCACATTATAAACGACAGGTTTGACTGACAAAAGTGACAATGTTTTAGTCTGCTCCACAAACACAGACAGAATTGCATGTGGAAAAACCTGTGATCAAACAATAAAAGACAACAACACTTCAGGTGAAGGGCTGAATGTATGTCTGAAATGTTTACACAGCACTAATGAAGTGCTGGAAGGTATTTAATGGTGTGTGTGAGTGTGTGTGTGTGTGTGTGTATGCACATGTGTTTGTACATATTCACCTCCATGCTGTTGTGGGTTTGGCAGAAAGTCAGTCGGAGCTAAATAAAGCAAGCATTATTCTCTTCTGCTCTACTGTCACACAGTATGCCACACACACACACACACAGATACGCACACAGCGACCTCTGGCCCTGTCTGACATACTGTATTTGGGGTATTTTATCATTGTGACAAGACAAACTTCTTGACATTCCACTGAGAGACACAGCATGTATATAGTTTATAAACCTTCAGCATCAATAATGGTGAAAAAAAAGGGAAGTAAAATGTAGAAAGCCAGTCTGACTCATCCTGCACTTATTCAGTGTGTGTGTATAACAGCACCGCAAACTATCTTTTTTGTCTTGCAAATAAGACCTTGTTTTCCAGTGCAGTGCCGCTTCTGAATAGATGCACACACCTGTGTGTTAGTCACGGATCACACACACAAATACACACAGTGTCACTTGCCTTGTTGCCAGCTCACCTCTATTATGCTTTCAGGCCATCTTATCAGCAGGCTCAATGATCAATGGTAATAATTAGTCACAGCAGAGAGAGATCAGAAGATAAACCAAAGTTAGATTCAAAGTCCCTACAATCAATTGGCTGTCACATGAAAGAATTATTCAGTTTAAAAGCTTTTATAATGTATTATATCTTAATTTTTTAAGTAATTAAAAAGTAAGTATGCATCAGTCAGTGAGTTCACAATAAAGAAGAAAACAATTAAAATGTACTCTTTATATTCACAATGATTTTTTATGGTATCTATCCATCTATCTTTTTTTTCAAGAAAAGTTTCAGTTTAACATATTTTAGGTTAATTGTCACATTAAAGAATACTGCACTACACAAAAAATGGAAAAATTTTATTAAAATGATAAATAAAAGTAATGAACTACAGTAAATACTGTATTTATCAGTAAATACAGTAAACTACAGTAATGAACTTACAGTAAATTTTTACTGAAATACAGTCAAAACCAAATCTTCATTTTAATTAATCAAATTAAGGTAAATTAAATTAAAGGACGTTTATCTTGTTTTAAGAATATTTAGATATTTTTCACTGAAAAACAAAACTAAAATATTGATTGAGAAAATGGATTTTCCCTCCTAGAGATGGCAGCTCAGTGAGTATTTTATCTCATCTTTCCTAAAGATTTAGCAAATTTGTTTAGAATCTCAATCAATTCAACAGACAGAGAGCAGGTGAGGGTGGGGGGAAAAAAAGAAAAAAAAGCGCATTTTACGGATTTTAAATGAGACTAGGGACAAGTAAATACTGCTTTTAATATTTGAAATGTCGAGGTTAAATGTAACAGGATTACTGTAGCAGTAATCAGTGGAAAATACATTATGCATATCTGTTCCAAGGCAACTACTACCTCAGATAACAGCTCAATAAAAACACTGATTATAAAGGCATCTAATTTTCCAGACATGTCAGAATCTTTTTGAAAACACTAGTAAAGTAACTAAGGTGATATGTCACCACAATTACTTGGCAAGCTGTAGCAATTATTGAAGAGACAGTTAAAAGTACATCATAAACATTGACACATACGTTCAACATTTGAAGTTTTTAATTTTACTGTGCAAGAGAAATTATATTTATGCAATTTCCATTTGTAATATTGCTTTCTCTGTAGAGGCTTTGGAACACTTGAAGAAACAATGAATCGGAATTAGAATTATATTTGAATGAAAGAATCAAATACAATGTTATTTAAATTTGGACTGAACTGGCTTATATGCAGTGATACCTGTCAGTTAAGACCTCATATGACTGTATTAACCAATTGCTGTAACCATAGTAACTAAAGTAAAGGCTAAAGTAAACAAAGGCACTTCTAAATCAGTACAGTTGTGATGTTACAGAAAGTGGTTGTCACTCTAGTTTAAAACTGATGTGTGTGTGAACGCAACATATTTAGAATTCTAAAACGGAACTGACAGCCGTATTCTGCTGCTGTTTGAACCACTTCTAAACGTCCCCAGCTGAACCACATTAAAACAAAGTGCTATAAGAACAAACCATTATTTTGATCTGTTACGCCTGTCTCTCTTGTTTTCTCCCTCTGTCTATCATTTTCTCCTTCTGTCTCTCTCAAACACCCCTTGTTCTTTTATCACTTGTATATATTAACGATGATGAACCTAACAGTGTGAAATATAATGAAGAGTACGCACATCTGGCCTCAGTAATAAGTGAGCATTTAAACCACAGCACTGCAGTCTGTTTTATAACAGCGTTTGAAATAGAAACGTAAATGTTCTTGTGTGAAACATGAGTGTCCTTGCAAATTTGTAATGGCTGTCTCATAAACCCACCCACACACACTTACACACTTTTCTTTTCCTCTCCCCATCTAGTCTGAACAGCCTGAGCTACAGTTGGGAGGAGAAAAGTGTGTATTTATAGAAAAGCAGACTGACTAAAATGGCTGAATGACTGGTTGTGTGGCAAAACGTTATATTTAACGCACCATGATGTCAACACCAGGCTGGACCGTTGCCATGGTTTCTCTCTCACTTGGCTGAGGAGGGTGCTTCTTATCAGCAATATACAGGGACAGATGTTGAGGCACTGTGATGGGCTCTCTCTCACACACACACACACACAGAATGAGAGACATGGCAAGCAACAATAGATCACACTGAAAAAGTCCTATTGATGTATTTTGATGCATGGTAAAGAACACTGAGCAAATAAATATTGCTGTAAATGTCTGGAAAACTATTTTTATTTAATTACAGAGCTATAGATGTTGATGAGGGAAGTGGTGAACCCACACCAAGCTATTAGCTCGTCTGAAGAGACCGATGTTTGCGGCTCATTTCACTACCTTAACATGCAAACACAAGGTTAAATAAAGCCATGTCTTAGAACTGATTCCTGCTGCACCTGTGACAACTGATGTTACAAAAAGTTATGATTTTTTTAGATGTTTTTAATGAAGTTTTATTTTCACCATGGCTGAATTTACTTGTGGTAAAACCCTGGTCCCATATACCTATTAATTTCATCACCGAGCATCCAGAAAATACTCTACCATACTCATCGTAATTGACTTTCCTTTGTTTGGTTGCCGAAGAAAGGACCCAGCGAGAGATCCAGCGAGATGTCGCGTAGAAGATTACATCACCGCAAGTTCGTGCAGCGTCGCTGTGACAACCAGGTACTATTGTGGAAGTTACAGATACAACTTTTACACAGTGGAAAACCAAACAGAGCCGAGTCGAGCCGAGTCGAGTCAAGCCGAGGCGACCTGGTACTATGTAGTGGACCGGGGACCTCAATTCACATCCCGAGTCTGGCATGCCTTCTGCTCTCAATTGAACATCAATGTCAGTCTCACATCGGGATACCATCCTTATTCCAACAGTCAGGCAGAATGTCTCGATCAGGAGTTGGCACGGCCTCTTACATCCTATTGCCATCATAACTAACAGGACTGGGAGTCGCTTCCTGATCTGGGTCGCGGCTGCACAGAACTGTCTACGGAAACCCTCTACTGGCATGACCCCGTTTTAGTGCATCCTTGGATAACAATCACCCATGTTCCGGTGGCAGGGGAACCCTCTAACCTCCCAGACAAGGGATATACCACTCACGCTCACCTCTAGAGGACGGTACGAAGAGTAAGCAAACAGGCTGACCACCTCCGTCGTCGGGGTCCCACCTAGGAGCCTGGGTAATTGGTCTGGTTGTCATCCCGAGATCTACGTCTTTGTCTGCCCTGCAAGAAACTCAGCCCTATAGGTACGTGGGTTCTTTAAAAATATTGGGACAAATTACCCCAGCTTCCTATCGTCTTGAACTGCCAGCTAATTACCATATTTCTCCCACTTTCCATGTGTCCCTGCTCAAACCTGCTGGTGTGCCAAGAGAAGAGAGGGACCAGGACAAGGTTGCGGAGAGCGCTTGATCATCGATGGCGAAGAGGCATACCGAGTCTTTTGCCTCTTTCCCAAAAAGACTGTATTAGAACAAAAGGGTGCTTCTACTAAATACTGGGGTCTGGATACTTAGGACCATGTGATATTTCATTTTTTCATTTTTTTATAATATAAACATAAAAATTAATTAACTTTTTAGCAAATGGCTACAATATAACAAAGAGTGAAACATTTAAGGGGATCTGAATACTTTCCGTACCACTGTATATACACACACACACACATATTTATATATCAGATGATAACCGTATTGTATAGCATTAAAAGTCTAGTAATAATAAAATCTAGTAATGGCTAAATGAACAACAACACTGCATCTCATTAGGTTCTTTGTCTGATAAGATTACAAATATCTACCTAAAAATCTACCAAAAACCCAGCATAATTTTATAGATTGACTTATCTTTTCTCTTATTTTTTCAAGTCAGAAGTGTTACGAGAAAGGGGGAGGTGACAGTGGAGGAATCAAAAGTGAGAGAGAGAGTGCAATGCTGAGCTGAATACACACAGAAAGACACTGTTGCTATTTTTAAGCCAGAGCGTTTGAAATATGTAGGGAATCAGATCTGAGAATTATTCTTCCATTATGCATGCATGTGCAGAATTCTCTATGAAATAAAGCACTGCAAATCAGCTGCGTTTTACACATTTAACTGAAGCAGCACAGGGCTAAAATAAAGCAGTAGTCGAGCCTTTGGGGCTGTTATATGCTATCAGAGTGGCCTCAAATGTGTTTCACACACACACACACACACTCACCTACATAAAATTAATCCCTACAGATGAACTGAAATTATGAAGAGCTGACAGAAATAGATGGAAAAGACTGCCATTTTGGGGTCCAATTCATTTTATTAGCCACTTATATTACCTTTGGTGTACTTAATTTTGTATATAATTTTACATTTATAATATATATAATACATGTATACAAACACAACTGTTTATCCTAGGGTATAAAAAATAGCAGTAAAATAAGGAAATCATTTCTATTTCAAATATACAATATTCTTTTAAACTTTCTATTAATGAAAATATCCTGAAAAAGAAAAACAGTGCTAGATATACTAAATGCTTTCTGAGCAGCAAATTAGAATTTTTATAGAATTATTATTATTTATTTGATTTTGCATCGTAAAAATATTTTCATAATGTTACTGTTTACTGTTTATATAATGTCATTTTTCAAAGAATATATGCAGCCTTGGTGAAAAAAAAACTATTTAATAAAATATAAAATCTTAACAACCACACCATTCAATCAAAATATGACCAAATCAGAAACACACACACACACACACACACACACGCACGAATACTCTACAACAAATATCAAAGTCCAAATCAAAGCATGATTAACCAACCTCAAGGCCTTCTTATTACAGCATAAGCCTTTAAGCTGCTATCATCAGCCACTGAAAATGCAGAGTCAGATATCTGTGACTGCTCTACACAATCCCATCATTCCCCACTCACTTTGAACTGCCTGACCTCACCGCCAAGCACTCAGATACCTGGAAAACAGACCTGTATTTCGCAAAACATACACTTATACATAAAATAAGTCATGAGTACACAGTAACCTAGAAGGGGAAGGAGACAAACATAGATTAACAGCCGACACATAACATTGGAAATTGTAGTTGATATGGGTTCAATGGTTGTGAGCTGGTGTGAGTGTCAACAGTGTTAATTATATAATGAAGCCAGTGTTATCGCTGGGGGGCAAATTTAGCTTAGGAAGAGAGGGAAGGGGCAATCTCACATCTTCCCACTCGCATAAGGATAATCACAGTCTACACAAATGCACAGTGTGTATCTGAGCTCATTAGCAGCTTGGTATATTTGCGATTGTGTGAATCAGATGTTTAGCTTATAGCAGAAGATACTCTCATGAAGTGCAAGGCTCAAAACTTCACAGCACACACACACACACAGCTTCATAACGGGATGACTAAAGGAGCGAGGATGCTCTGTCAAGTGTGTGAATGTGAATCTACCTCTGCTTGAGCTGTTACAGAAAACACACACATCTTTTGGGGAGTAATTAAATCACATTTGTGCTGTGGAGTTGGACAGTGTTCACAAACTGATGTTCCCTTCGGATGAGTTAGGCTGGACTCAGTGAAGAAGTGTTAAAAAAAAGTGGAAGCTGCCTCAGAGAAAAATAAAAAAAGACCTACTGAGATGTTATGCTTTGAGTATTTATATATACATAATAAATATACACAGTGCTAACCTTATTTTTTTTAGAAATAATCCACAATGATGCTAACCTCAGCTAACACTGCTAATAAATAACAGTTACACTGACTAACACCTCCCTTGAAACTTTTAATTTTGAACAAGTCATTTATAAATTAACGTACATAACGTCTGTTTTTGAGTAGTAATTGACAGGATCTCAAGTACTGTCATTGTAAATTTACTTTTTGCAACACATTGTTTCAAATTAGCAGCTCCATAGAGAAGCTCTGTAACTCTTCAGCAACAAAGCGGGTTAATTTCCTCTCTACATGACACTATAATCAGCACACAAAGACCCGGGAAGCTTTGTCTCCTAAATCAGACGTGTGGCGTCTTCGGGAAAATGTACCCAAAATAACAAACGTTGATCAGACGAAAGAAACTCAACCTGAGGATAAGTAAATGATGACTTGAGGAAGAGATTTTACATGTACTAATATTTTTAAAAAAGACATCATTAAATAAAAACACCCAATAAATGGCCTATTCGCATCAAAGACAATAACTGTAATGATTACTATAAAGTTTTTATAATCATTCCTACGAGAATAGGGATGTCCATACCATCCTTTAAAAGAGCATGACTCATCATGTACTCAGGGATGTGTCCAATATATTTTCTCCAATTAAATGCTTCCTAGAATGAGGATGTCCCTCCCCCCAGTACCACCTACCTTTGAAGACCAAGTAGCAGTTCATGCTCATCACTGTAAGTGATCTCCTAATAGTAATATTTATTGAATTGGATCAATGAGCACTACTGTACATGCCAAGCAGAGTGAGGTGATAAATATGAAGGAATCTTGGCAAGTAAGTGTTTGTTAGTGTCTAGGGCACGAGGCCTCAGGGACGTCTTCATTAAGCCGATGACACATTGGGGCTGTGAGACTGGATTCTGCAGTCCTCTCCAGACCCCCTCAGTCTGCGTGTTAGAGGGAGGACAATCTCGCTCTCCTGTGATACGTTAATTACCTCCTGCAGACATAATTCAGCTCCTGTAGGAGTCAGAGAAGTGGGGCTTTTTCCTCCCAGTCAAACAGCAATTTACTGCTCTGTCTTTCTCTGGTTCTCTACCTCTCTTCCCCTTTCTGTCACCCAATCTATTTCTATCTCCTCCTCTCCATCTCTCGCTCCAAATAAGCTGTCGTATCTGTTCACTTTTCATCATTCCATTGCACCAGGGCTTTATCTCTAGTTTATGGGAAAAATTCAGCTTCTTCTTCAAACACTGAGTGCATCGCTGTGGAACTGAGTATCTGTATGGCTGTTTCTTCAACTAAGAGCAATTTTCTTTGTTTTCGGAATCAAATGTTTCAATTTAATCTCAAGCCCTTCACGGATAGTGTTGTCTCCTTGGTAACCAAGTACTAAAATTTGATAACACAAGTTCCTTAGTTGTGCCCAAACTCAATTGAAGTACTTCTACCATTTATTTTTCACATTGGGAATTTAGAAAAGTCTTTCTTAAAGAGTTGTAAGCCATGAGCCAAACAGTATTTTTATTTTATTTTTTTGTTATAATCCCCCCCTGCATATACAGAATTCAAAACTCTATTTATAGATATAATGATGACATACACAAGCAATATATTTTAGTGCTGTCAAATAATTGTGATTAATCGCATTAAAAAAATAAGATGTTGTTAACATAATATGTGTACCGTGTATATTTATTTTGTATATATATATATATATATATATATATATATATATATATGACACAAACATACAGCATATGTTTTGAAATTTTTTATGTATATATTTATATTCATATAATTTAGATTATATATAAATATATTTCATATTTAAGCGTAGCATTTTTCTTAAATTTATATACACACATGTATGTGTATTTATATATATAAAATAATATGCACAGCACACACATATACTATGTAAAAACAAACAAACAAAAAAAACTTATTTTGGGTGATTCATCGTGATTAATCGTTTGACTGCACAATTTTTAAGTTCACTGCAATCAACAAATTAAGTAATTTGAGAATTAGTCCATATCATATGCCGACAGGAGGGTGTGCTACAATTGTTGATTCATATTTTGGCCAGAATCGACATTAAAAAGCCTTAACGATGGATTTGTTTCTTAAAAGCATGCATCCTATCACTTTACAAGACGTTGACTGATGCTGGTTGAGATTTCGACACAGAAGCACAAGTCATAGCTTTCCACATGGAATTGCTCTATTCAACACGATTATTGAAAAAGCCATTTGAAATAATGAGGGCTGATTACTTGAACAAAAGCCACAGCCCATGGCTCAGCATTTAAGGGTTAATAAGTTGTTCAAAATCAATTCTCCTGGAGAAAATGAATTGATTTTTACTTCCGAAAACCTGATTGTTGCAGTCTTTTGGGTGAGCCAATTAAGCATGAAGAGAAAGTATGTTGCTACCGAATAAAACAACACATTTCACCTTTAAAGACACACCATCACTACAGAATACATTACATCTTCCATATGATCAGACCAAGGCACGCCGAGCAAATGCCGTCTAAATGAACGACCGTGGCATTAAATTACTGTGATGCATTGGGTGAGCAGATGTTTGCTATGTAGCACACCTCATTAGCTTCCTCTGCCCTTCTTTCCACTTCATAGCTGGGCTAGGACAGGCAGAGCAAGCAGCCCGGAGCTTTGGGCATCTTGGGTTGCCATGTCCTCTAATGTTGCATCAGATGTAGGTTCTGTGTCCTTGCACTTTATCCTGTATAGGCCAATTAACAGCACCAAAACATTTTCCACCTCTAAAGCACCTACTGCCGAGACTCAAAATAGATTGATGGAAAGAAAAAACACAGCAATTTTAGCAATGCTACGATGCTGAAAACAAAAAAAATAGGCTTGTGTTAGTATGAGTCACGCGGTTTTCTGCTTTGCCAGTAGACACCTCAGGCCAAGTTCAGAACCATGTTAGACCCCATTTTGAACTGAAAGAATTTAAGTCCATTTTCCACTTTAACAGAGGTTTTCAATTCAGAAAGCTCATGCTGAGAAATCTTTGGGCTCAATTCGCTGTTTTTGGAAGGAGTTTTGGAAGCTGCGGTCTAAAACGTCTCGAAAGAGAGAGAACCAAATGCCTCTTTATTTTCGGAACAGCTGTCTGAATGACAGCAGAGAGTCTAATCCTGTGATCAACACAAACCAAGAGTTCAAATACAGAGACATTTACATATATTTACACACAGGTACATCTGAGAGCTCCCACATGCTCCTCATCAAATGTGTGGAGGGCTCAATTTTTAGAAATATGACTCTGAGTAAAGGACATTTATCAACCTGCTAGTTTTTCTTCAAATGCACTCTTAAACATAGTGGTTCATTCACTGAACTTTTCCATTCCACAAAATGTTCTTTATGGTGGGAACAAAAGTTCTTTGTATTTTTTAAAATGTTCATTACATCAAGCTAAAAAAGGACCTAAGGGTTTTTTGTGAACCAAAATGTTTCCAAATTGGAACCATTATTTTTAAAAGTACACAGACACTTATATGGCCATGGATTATTTTAATTAAATAGGATTTTAGGATGTCATTTATTAGGTCTTTTTAAGTAAAAAAAAAGTTTTTGCTGTATGAAGGTCATAATAACAATGTTGGAAACTTTTACCCAAATATGAAAAAAAAAGATAATAAAAAAAGTAAATATCAAGTTTACGTACGTTACAAAAGGCAAAATAAAAAATTAACTGCATTTATTTAAGACATATAAAATTAAAAAAATAGGTTTATAATGTTGCTACCACCACATATTCCATTCATTTATCATAACAAATAAAAAAAAAATGCTGATAAAAATGACTTTTGTGAAAAATATTTTTTCTTCTAAAACAACATAGCCGAAAGTATCCATACTTGAATAAACACTCAGAAACTTTTTTTCCTCTTCATGCAACTGACCATAAAATGCAGGTAAGATTTTCAAAGCATGCAATGGAAACTTTTAAAGAATGGTCTGAGATTAAATAGACTGTTTTTTGTTTAGGGCAGCTTAAGCCAGGAACACTGGCATATGTAAGGGGTAGAGGAAACAGAAGACTTCTAGACAATGAGGTGTTTCTGTCTAGTGTGTGTGTGTGTGAGTGTCTATTAGAGCTCTGCTTGCACACCTGCCGCCCCACTGTCTGACAGTCACCTCTACCCACACGGCACACACACACACACACACACACACACATTCTCTTTCACACACACTGACAAAGGTAGACAGATGGGCTGATGAGAGAGAGCAGGAGAGAGAGAGAGGGTAGATAGCAGACGTGTTTGTTGTTTCCTCTGGCCTTGGGCCTTGCACTGTGCACACACAGACTGTGGAACAAAACCAAACACGAATTTGTCCAGTTTATCACACAGACGGTTCAAGTGAATGCTTTACAGCAGCTCCTGATGACAGAGCCCTGAACAAAAGCCAACCTGTTTATCTTAAAGCCAACAGTATGGCTCACACACACGAATAAAAACCTACACCATGACTTTTTATTACTTATATATATATATATAATTTCATCAAGTAATAAAAAGCCATAGTGTAGGTTTTTAAAAAAATTATATATATATATATATATATATATATAAATCACATGGTCCTAAGTATTCAGTCCCTTTGCTGTGACGCTCATATTTAACTCAGGTGCTGTCCATTTCTTCTGATCATCCTTGATTTGACTCCAGCGCTGCGTCCGAAATCGCTTACTTCCCTACTATATAGTACGCGAAAAACAGCATGCGAGGCGAGTAGTATGTCCGAAT
>JAUCMT010000088.1:5741235-5756027 GCA_032357475.1 Enteromius thamalakanensis
TTCCTAAGAGCACAGTGGCCTCCATAATCCTTAAATGGAAGATGTTTGGGACGACCAGAACCCTTCCTAGAGCTGGCCGTCGGACCAAACTGAGCTATCGGAGAGAAAGAGCCTCGGTGAGAGAGATAAAGAAGAACCCAAAGATCACTGGCTGAGCTCCAGAGTTGCAGTCTGGAGATGGGAGAAAGTTGTAGAAAGTCAACCATCACTGCAGCCCTCCACCAGTCGGGGTTTTATGACAGAGTGGCCCGACGCAAGAATCTCCTTAGTGCAAGACACATGAAAGCCTGCATGAAGTATGCTAAATAAACACCTGAAGGACTCCAAGATGGAGAGAAACAAGATTCTCTGGTCTGATGAGACCAAGATAGAACTTTTTGGCCTTAATTCTAAGCGGTATGTTTGTGAAAACATCACCTGTCTAATACAGTCTCAACAGTCAAGCATGGTGGTGGCAGCAGGGACAGGACGACTAGGTGCAATCAAGGGAAAGATGAATGCTGCTAAGCACAGGGATATTCTGGACCAAAACCTTCCCCAGAGTGCTGAAGAAGGACCTCAGGCTGGGCCGAAGGTTTACCATATGACAATGACCCTAAGCACACAGTTAAAATAACAAAAGAGTGACTTAACAACAACTCTGTGACTGTTCTTGAACGGCCCAGCCAGAGCCCTGACTTAAAACCAATTGAGCATCTCTAGAGAGACCTAAAAATAGCTGTCCACCAATGTTTAACATCCAACCTGACAGAACTGGAGAGAATCTACAAGGATGAATGGCAGAGGATCCCCAAATCTAGGTGTGAAAAACGTGTTGCATCTTTCCCAAAAAGACTCATGGTTGTATTAGATTAAAAGGGTGCTTCTACTAAATAATGAGCAAAGGGTCTGAATACTTAGGACCATGTGATATTTAAGTTTTTCTTTTTTAATAAATCTGCAAAAAAAGTAAACAATTCTGTGTTTTTCTGTCAATATGGGGTGCTGTGTGTACATTAATGATGAAAAAAATGAACTTAAATAATTTTAGCAAATGGCTGCCATATAGCAGAGAGTGAAAAATTTAAGGGTGTCTGAATAAATTTAACAAATAATCTTTAATACCGCTTTACCAGCCCAATGGGTAACTCAAAATGCAACTATGAGGGTCTGTGGACCCCTCCTCCGAAAGGCAGCTAACACATCAGACAAAACAGGCGTCTGATTCCATATATATATATATATATATATATATATATATTTATGTGCATATATATCTTTGGCATAATACAATACTAAGTGTGGGAACTGTATGACAAGGATGATGTGTCTGATATGTATGTCAGCTAGTCTCTTTCATTTTCTCCCTGCATGCTGCTGCCATACTAATTTAGTTAGAAGATAATTACTTTGCCATCACCTGCCTTAATTCACTCTAATTGCATTCTGTAATCACCACACGACCATACAAGAGACTAAATTTGGAATTCGCACATTAAAATCCAAAGCATAAACGCATTAGAAATGAATTTCAGGTAATCGCCATAACCTTGCCCCTGCCTCTCTGTCCCCTGTTGCTTATTTAAGTTATTCTATAAAACTCTTTTTTTTTACCTGTCGATTTCATTTTGTTTTCAGCAGGACTGACCCCTCCTCTCATTGGGGTGGTCCATCAATGGTGCTGAAATCACTCTAAACACAAGGAACAGGTTTTGTCAAATTGAAAAATTGTTGACTTTACAACAATTTAATTTTTCCCCTGCTGTTTAATGAGTAATGTTTTAATTGCAGAATGATCTCTGAGCTGAAGCGGAGAGGATAAACGTGGCTATTGTACTCTCCTGTGATGTCTAAATGCCACAGCACTGCTGCTTAGCTCCTCTCTGACACGCGCATAATTAGTTTTCTGAGCCACGGTCGGATTGGGGGCACTTCTCTCAACATCTGTCGAGATGCCAGGCGTTTTATGCCTCTTTTCTCTGGCTCAGGCTTTGTGAGGGAGAAAGGAAGAGGCATGACATTTTCCACAAGTACACTACACTGTGGTGTCCCATTATGCTACTGTAAAGCATAGAGGCATGATTTTTTATTTATTATTTTTTTTTACTGTGGTACCATTAGATGCTAGATTAGCTATAACCTAAGAAAACTGTTTGGTTATATTCTTTATATTTACTTTGTAATTATATATATAAATTTTAACAGGATTATATAGAGATGAATAATATAATATATGAGTGTGTGAGGAGCAGTTTTATATATACAAAACAGCTGGGATAAGATATATATAAAAAATGTAATTTGCACTTTTTTATTATTTTACTACTTAAATTGCTTATGCAAAAACATACACATATACATACACAAAATAACATGTATTTAGTTTGTACTTGGATATATGTTATACTCAAAATAATAATATATAATGTAATGTAATGTAATGTAATGTAATATAATATAATTGAATATAATATAATATAATATATAATATAATTTAATATAATTAACATTACAAAACCTTTATGGTCAAGTAAATTAGTAACATGAAGAAGAATGCAAAACAAATTAAATCAGAGATCGCTGAACACAAAACTAAAAGGCAACTGTGAAATAAGAGCCAGGCATTTACCTCATCCAATTTCTTGCAATATAATAGCTCATACATTTACAAAATTCAAGATCATAGAGTTTGACTCATCTAAGAGACACAAATGGTGCTGTCATAAGTTATTTGTATGTAGTGTGACAAACATTTTAATCTTATGCCAGATTATGTGAAACATGACACTGACTATGATGTTTTACAGTGTTATGTAACGCCGCTGTGAAACGCCAAAGTCAGTGTGGCTTGCAAAGATGATGAAATGTAATTAAACATAGCAGGGTCTCGTTGCCACTGAAACATTTCACATAATTTAAGGAGTTGGTGTGAAAAGCTTTTTAAACTAGTGAGTCATAGATGGCATAAATTGCTTTTTTTTTAGTTTTTCTGTTTTTAACATATCTTTATATATTATATAGGCAATATACTGAATACATACACAACTAAAAATACCGGCAGCTGGGGTGGCATAAAAATACAGTAAAACAACAGGCCCATTAAATTATAATTTTTGAATCAGCTGTAAGTGCAAAACGGTGTTTAAAAAAAAACGTTCACACATTACAATGCGTCCCGTTTAATTTAGTGCTGTCAAATGATAAATCGCATACAAAATAAAAGTTTTTGTTTGCGTAATATGTGTGTGTACTGTGTATAATATAAATACACAAACATAAAGCATATATTTACTACGTATTTATTTGTATTTACATGTATATATTTATGTTTATAGAAAATATATCATATATAAATATCTTTAATAAACAAACATAACACATTTTTCTTAAATATATACATGCATGTGTGCATTTATATATACATAATAAATATACACAGCACACACACACACACACACACATATATTAAGTAAACAAAAACTTTTATTTTGGATGCGATTAGTCGCGATTAATCACAACAAGTGACAACACAGGTTTAATTGGAATTTTTTTCCGAGCAAACAATAATGACATTATTATATATTTTTTACAATGATTTACAAATTCAGTGAAACATTTTTTGTAAACCAAAAAATCTTGTTACGCATATTTACAACAATTATGTAACATTAAAAAGACTATATGAATTAGAGACTCTATGTAGTGCTAAAGACTCATTCAAATTGCCATTTTAAATGATCATCAATCATTGCTATCTTTCAAATCACTAAAGGTTTTAGCCATTTGTCAGAAAAAAAATAAAGGCATTATACAAAAAACACATTATAAACCAGGATGTGATGGCGGTCACAGGTGATAGAAACTGTGGACAGTTTGTGGCGGACATGAGGACATCGGTTGGCCTGCCATTGGCTCACTGGAGGGTTCATAATAATAAAACATGGAGCCCAATAATAATATATAGAGCAGCTCCCAGATGCACAGGCGCTTTGGAAAGTAGAACAAGAGATGAGCGGCTATTACATTAACTCAGTCAGGCTGACCGCAGATGCCAACTATGTCCTAGCTACAACAAGTGCTGTATGAGATAAACTATTGAGCTTTAGCTATTTAGCTAAAAAATGTTTTACTTCTGCTTTATTATGGCTTTGCTTTTGACCATGTCTGAATGTGTGCGTTTGCTCCACTTCCAGTTCATAAGACCAACTGCTCCCTAACAATACAACCTTATTAACTTGAATTTATTCATCTACTTTGCATATGGTAATATGCAAGGTGATTAAAAGAGTAAAAATGAAAGGCAAGCTCTTTCCAGCTAATAAGCAAGACCTTCAGAATGAGTTTGCCCGGGCAGCAGTGAGCACATTTAAAATGTCCAGGAAGCAAGGGAGTGTGAGACTGTCAAGACATTTCTGAATGCACTTAGTAGAGAGTGATTGCGGTGTTATTTCAGAGGCATGCTCTCACAGCATTCGTGTTTATACTTAATGACTGACCACGACTCCGGTTCACTGACTCATTCATCGCGTACATGCAACAAAAGATAGATTACGCAAGTCATACGTGGGTACCGGGGAAAATTTATTTTTATCCAAAATCGAGACACACAGTGTGCAAAACTCCAAAAGAAAATCTATACTTTATTAAGGCAAGACACAACAGGGCTTTTATTTCATGCAATGGTCAATTTTAAGATTTTGGCCTATTTGGCCTTTCATAATGTGTTGTTTCAGACTAGTTGAAAAATAGACTTTTAATTTATTATTTTACTGCTGTCAAATGATTAATTGCAATTAATTTCTTTCAAATTAAAACTTTTGGTTTACTTTTGCTTTTTCTTAAATATATACATGCATGAGTTTGCATGTATATATACATACTAAATATGCACAGTATAAACACATATATTATGCAAACAAAATATTTTATTATAGACACAATTAATCGTGATAAACAGCTGTCTGTTTTGAGACATGGCCAATCTGAGACCTCAAAACCATGCTGAATGACACACACTCGCAAGGGCATGCATGGGTCATGATGTTCCCTCAAACATTAAAAAAAGAGGAATCACATCTAATTTAAATCATTCAATATCAAATTGGAAGCAAATACCGTCAAGCTTTTTTCCAGGTGAACAGCGCTGCATGATTTGAAAGCAAAATACAACATTACTTGACCTCAAGCTTGACCTACTTATAATACACTGCAAGAAAACCAGGCTAATGCTGTGTGTCTGACAAAGAGAATGAGGCTGAGAGATACAGAGCGTTGTCTCGGCGAATGGCAGGTAATGTCACACAGATATAGGGCGCATTAAAAACTGCATGACTGCTATGTAATTAGATTAAGTAAATCCACTTCTTAAAAAATTAATATAAGGAAGGTCAAAGGAGTGGAATAGGAAGGGACTGCTAGCACACACTGGATCGAAAATTTATACACCTCTAATATAAGAAGCTAGATTTGATCTGTGACACTGTCAGCAAAACATTATCATCATTATTCCATTATATAACACTTATCATGTTCATTAAAATAGCTCATAAAATAGCTTGGATATTCAATTGAAAAGTAAACAAAGTCTCATCCCTATTTTAAAGGTTTTTGAGGTCACGTAATAACCACTGGCAGCCCATGATGTCACTGCTGAGGAAATGCTCTGCAACCAATCAAGACCCTGCTACGCCAGCAATGGTGTCTTCAAAAGGCTTGAATAGAAGTTAGTTGTGACTCTCGAGTTCAAGCAAGCTGTGTGTATATAATCACTCAGGCAAGTGCCAAAAGGCATTCCAGGACACATCCTGTTGTAATTTGTGTATTTGTGGAAATACAGACACAAAACAGGACGCTTCAAGCAAAACATTAAGTTCACAGAGTGGCCCAAAAATGCATTTGGACACTTAAGCCATACTTTAAATAAGTATAAAAAATTTAAATGCCATTTGTTTTAATTATATCTAGTATAAACGCGTTAAACAAAAGAGTTCACAAAGATAGAGGTTTATTAAGAAAATCATATGGATGATTACTGGTTGCCAAATGTGTTTATATGACAATATGAAAATATGTTGATAACTATAAGTTACCTTAACAAAAACAGTGAACTTTTTTTTTTTTTTTTAATTAAAAATTTTTTTGTAGGTAAAGTTATAAATATCCACATTATACAGTGAAAAACAGTAAAAGGACATTCCCAGAAGACCCTCCATTACATACAGTATTATTATGTTAATAGAAAACCACAAATTTACATAAATACATTTTTAAAATTGTGTTTAGACAATTTGGTAGCAGGACAGAAAATATACAAATGTAATTTATGTACTATTAACTTTACAGAAAATGTATATAATAATATCCAAGGCAATTAATTTCTGGTTGCCAAAAAGGAGTGGAACGCTAAACTTAATGTATATATTTTTAAGTACATTTGTACATTTGCGTTGCATGTTACATTTTATTTGGTTAATTCTTATTGCATTTCTGGTGTCACATTAGTGTACTCCAGTAATAGCATAAATGTTCACTGTTTTTTTTTTTTCAGTGAATTTCTGATAACGGCAGTTTTATTTTACAGTAGGTTCATGTGAAGATTTACTCTCTTAGGACACCTGTGTGAACTTGAGAAGCTGTCCACCAAAAAAGTACCTCTTTTAATATTGCAATTTTAACCTGTCATTATAACAATTATATGGTTTGTTAAGCACACTATATGCATCCTGGGTCAGACAATGTGGTTGTTTCGCTTTCTCAAAAAAGAAAGGGAAAGAACCCAAAATGTGTCTTTATCCTTCTCTTTCTCACCATTGGAGACAGAACAGAATGTTGTTCCTGTAGTGTGACCATCTGTGGGCACAGCAGCGTGGATTGTGCCTCAGACTCCAAACACACACTTAGTGAGGCTGAGTGGACGGTGTGTTTCACTTTCACAGGGGCATCTCACACTCCAGGGGGTCCAGGTGGACTCATCAGTCTCCCACTGCTACACAAGACAGGCATGTAGAAGGGGAGTGGGGAGGAACAAGGTCGAAAGTGATGGAGATTAATAGAAACAAAAAGGGAAAGAGAAAGTGTGTCTGAAACAAAAAAATCGGGTTCCAGCATCAAATGTGCTAAAGCCCTGCACACAGGACAAATGGAACACCTAAAGATGCATTCACTCCACATGAAATTTTAAAGAGATAGCTCAGCTTACCTTGTTGATTTAAAATCTTTCTCTCTTCCTTGGAAAGTAAAAGGTGAATCTCTAACTAATATGCAGGCTGTTTTTCCCCAATTAATAAAATTGAATAGGGACTGAAGATGATGACAAAAACTGCCATCAGTTCAAATGATTTCTGTGCCATATTATACATCTTCTAAAAACTATATGAAAGCCTTACGTGTGGAATAGACTAAAACTGAAGTCAGTTTTTGTAAATAATATAATACCTGCATATAACTTGACAGCTATAGAGGGGATTGTTTTCAGTACAAAAGGATAATAAAAAAAAATAAAAAAAATTGCTTGGAAAAAAACATTTGAAAATGGTGCATATGTCATATGAAGTCCTTTTTGCATACTTTTATAGGGATTTTATTGTCATTTTGGAGCTTGACTGCTCCAGTCCCCATTTACTTCCATTGTATGGAAAAGCTCTTGAGGTTTTCCTTTTGTGTCGCACAGAAGAACAAAACCGTAGTTTTAAAATTTTAATTTTCATTCACAATTTCATGCACAAGTATGGATTCATTTTAATGGGGCTTTTATTGTTGTTTTGAAACTTGCATTAATTTTCATTACATGTAAAATATTTTTCTCATTTTGTGCTGCACAGAAGAAATTAAGTCATGCTAGTTCGGAATGACATGAGGGTGAGTTAATTACAATTTTAAAGGTAAAAATATAAAAATATTTACATACAACTGCATTCATTATCCTGGCATTTTTGTCAATGGGTCAACACAAGCGAGTTTACGAAAACGATTCCCAGAATGCTGTGTCGGCACTGATGTTATCAAAGAGCAATGCCAATTCCAAGTCCTTCTAATTTCTGACTTGCCCCGAAAACTGCTGTAATTTCTCTCTTATCCGACAAAATCACGCTCCCCTCCCTGGAAAGGATTATTGCTGAAACTGGAGCCTGATTCTTTTGAAAGTCACAGAATAGTACGTTCAGGCTGCATCGACTACAACTGAATAAACCATACACTGTAAAGTCATTACGGCTTATCAGCTCTATAGATGGTAAGCCAGTGAAAGGCTGCATTTTATCCTTAAGCACAGGTTTAAACCTCGATGACAACTTTTCAACACATTTGCAATGGGAGGAAGCTGGAGGTAAATGCAGAAAGGCATGTCAGAGGGATATACATAACTCTGTTTGTGCTTAAGTTGAGGGCAGTTGTGACGCTTGCTCTTTTGGCATCTCTAAAGTTATGAGCACTACGTCATCTTTCCACTACCAGATGATATTTCTGCATTGTTACTAAAGCACTGTAGCACCTTAGAACCAACCATTTAAAAAAAATTGTAATTCATTCCATGACCGTTAAATGATGTTTTTTGGACGTTTGTTTTTTAAATGACACCGTATACATACTGATTAAATGAAGTTAGTTGCATATCTATGGCAGATTATTTTCACTATGTGACAAAAATATTTTTATTTAAAAAAATGTCATGCAGTTCTAAGTATATAAATCAATGTTATTCAATTGCATAGGAACAAAAAAGGTATTTGTGACTGCAATTGTTTTCTGTTTCGAACTTGCAATAATGACTTTTTCTGCAATTCCATTATTACATGAATTCTTTCAAGAATTATTATTACAAGCTTCCACATTTATCATTACCTGAAGTAAAACCTTCCCAAGTAAAGATTCAGAAGACGCTGCATAAAACAAAATACCAGTTAAAATAAGCCTTGCAAAGACTTTCATAAACTACTGAAATAATTGATTTGATGTCTATGAATTAACTATGAATCAATTAAAATGGGATTCATTATTTAACAAAAAATCCCATAATATTTGGTGACCAAAAGGTCACCAAATGAAGAATTCAAAGACATTAGAGATAAAATCATTAAACAGACTACATACTACAAGTGGTTTTAGAATTCAATTATTTCCATATCATTGACCATTGAGCATATAATTGAACTAAATTAACGTGTTAAATTGACAGCCATGAATAATTCATAGAAGAATTGGGTGTCTGATGAGCCACGTACATGTGCACATGCACACACACATTCACAGCACTGCTCTCTTCTTTCTGTGGCTCTCAGCTGCCAGACTGCGTAACCCTACACTGAAAGTTGCCCCCTCTGCCTGCTTCCCTCTCCTTCCAAATGTCATATGTGAGACATCCTGCTCTCAGGGACAAAGACAGGCATTCAGTTTCCAAGTGGGACTTAGCAACATCCAAACATAGCTCTGACTCATGTAGAAAAGGGGGCATGAGGGAGTTCTACCGTGCAATGACAGGGCAGAAGGGAGATCCCCCCCAGCTTTCACGCTAAAAGTAAAAATAGATGTACAATGAGTGTATGAAAATATCTCTCTTTTTTTGCCTTCGTGCTCCCAGGAGGTTGGAATATTCCACTATGTTCGTGCCACCCAGAAGACTGGATGTTCAGGCATCACATATGGATCACACCCAAACAGCTACTGCACCATGTATGAATGATGATTAAGTAATTGTTTTCTAACACTATTTAAAGAAAAACATGTGGCTTTCTTTTGTTAAACACAAAATAATAATAATAATAATAATAATACAAAAATCAGTAATGTATTATTTTAATTTTACATTAAATAAAAATATTTTTTTTATTTGGTGCTTTAAATAGCACTTAAACCATTCATTAATAATACTTTTAAACCATTAATAATACTTTTAAAACAAACAATAATACTACTTTAAATATTAATCATATTCATTTGAATTTATTTATTTTATTTATTATTTTGCATAAAATATTTGCAAAAACAATAATTTAATTATTCATATTATTAAAACCAGAATAAGGAAATAGTTATAATAATAATAAAAAATGAAGCAAATTTAGATTATATTAAATCCATATTATTGTTTAGATTTAGAAATTATTATTGTGGGGGAAAAAATTATAAAAAATATTTTAAATTAACCTATTTTAAAGCATTTGAGGCACTACACACCACCAAAATCAAAAATAAAAAAATAATAAAAATGCTGACAGTTATGCACTACAGAACGTAAAATCTAAGTCTTTGTGGCAAAAATAGAAAAAAAGAAATTTTTCTATTCTACTCTATTTCGATTATAGACTAAACATCAGTGAAGCATCAGTGAAACAGAAATAATGTTTCACTGCAGATCAAATTTTGCACAACTCGTAACAACACAACAGAAAAACAATAAATTAGTTGTAAACGGAAAGGGACATGGTTTAGTTTTCATGCCAAATCAAATAGCTGTAGCTGGCTTTTAGTTACACAGTGTCAAGTTATTCGAGAAATCAAGTATTTAACCTAGAACATCTCTTTAATGAATGCGCTTTCAGCTCGTTAAACAAAACTGAACTCAGCGAGAAACGGAATGAAGAAACAAGATTTGTCTCTACATCTACTGTTCTTTGAAGATACGACTCATTATAGCATAGAGTTTATATTCATACACTACATGTACCTAGTAGACTTCAGCTAAATTAATGTGTGTTTTGACCACAACGAGGCAGCTTTGATGTTATCGGTCCAGCTCTCTAATGGCTGCGTCTAATGATGGGTGGCAGACGGAAAACTTTTTTCTTCTCCTTTTTGCTATCATCCGGATATCCATGTTTCATAAAGACAGAGATAGCAAAAGTGCCTTGTTTTGTAAAGACATACATGGACAGAAAAACGATATATGCGTGTTGATAATAGGAACCTGATTATGGAGTACGAATTGGAAGCAAAAAAAAAAACCACATTCGCCCATCTGTACTTGCAATATAAGGGCACAGAACAGTTAAGTTTGCCCTGTATAACGTGACCTGACATTTTCATCATGTTAAGTGCAATAACTTTGTTACTGCAGCTGGTGAGTGAGATGGGAATCATGAAATAGCCTCACTATTTAAACACGGGCTACCCTATTGCGTAGGAAATCGTCTTCTGAAATAACATCCACAGACGTGAGCGCATCAATCAAACAGGTTGCAGGTTTTGCGGCTCGTGAGTACAGGATGGCACAGAACAAAAGAGGAGGTTAAGGGAACAACGGAGGTAGTTGCTGATTCGTGGACCCTACTGGGAGTGAAGGCAATGCTACTCTGGGTTAATCGCATGTCTCTTAGCAGAGCTGTGACTCTGTACAGAACAGAGGTGACACAGGAAGTAGGTCTAATTTGATGTCATTAACTAAAGGGCACACAGACCAGCAGAAGAAGAAGGGCAGGCCAGGTACATCAATCAGAGAAAACATGACAGGTCGAGGCAAAATCAAATCAATATATATATACTTTTTTTTTTCTTTTCAAAAAACAGTAATAGAAAAATGTTAACACTTTAGAAGGTAATACCTGTTAACTATTAACTATACCTTTTCATTTAGTAAATTCTCAAATAGCTGTTTATCAATAGTTAGTGTGGTAGTTGTTAGGTTTAGGTATTGGGTATTGTAAGGTCATGAAGGGTAACGCATTAATGTGTGTATAATTAGCAATAATAAATGGCTAATGTTCTAGAAATATGCATGCTAATAAGCAACTATTAAGTGTAACCATAAAATCAAGTGTTACCAAAAACGATTTAATAAAAAACAGAAGATGAGAATGATTTAAATAAAAGTTATGAATGTTATGATTATAAGTATGTGTACCGTGTATATTTATTTTTTTTTACAATTAATTTTTGATGGATATTTTACAGTCACATACATAAGGTACAAAAAACACTTTAGAGTAGACACATCTAGAGTAAATCAACTACATTGACTTTATATTCAAATCCTAGCAGTAAAAGAGCCTTGTGTGCATCTACGTGCGCTTGCATGCATTTTGCTCAATAACACACATGCATGTTAACTGATCCTTCACTTAAATATGACCAACAACGTGCCTGATGCCTGTGGTGCAAAACTGCGCCAATTCAGCAGTGTCTCAGGTGGTGAAATAAAGAAGATATCATGTGTCTATTTACACATTAGTCAGAAAGGAGGCCCCATTCACATGGCCGTTTCTTTATTAATAAGGCTTAGCAGGGGACTTGAGCTTATAGAACCGCATTTGATGGCCTAAGATGATGGGAGATCATTCATTTGGACAATGAAGAGAAGATTTTATAAACTGGTACATCATGTTGATGTCACTCTAGGAAAAAGACACACTGGACGTCTTTGGGGCAGGTTACACCAAAAGGAAAATAAGTTATTTTGTCCATACAATATAAGTCAATATAGTGTCTAAAACACTACGCCATAAACATTTTTAACAAATATTAAAAAAAACTCAATATTACTATTATTCAGTTTGGAAACTGTAAATTCACCAAAAATGGCAGTAAAAATAATTACAATGCTACCAAAATAATTCTGTTTCAAATAAATGATAAATGTGCTTTTGAATTTTACATTCAGTAAGCAATGCATAATGACATTCACAGAAATAATAAACAGCAAGAACTGTTTGACATTAATAATAATAACCATTATCAATAAGTACCAATGATAACTTATAATACCACATAAATATATCAGAATGATTTCTGAAGGATCGCTGAAGACTGTAGTAATAATACAGAAAATTCAGCTCTGCCACCACTGGAATAAATACATTTTTACATATATTCAAACAGACGTGTGACCCTGGACCACAACACCAGTAACAAGGGTCTTTTCATTGATTTATGTATTTGGCTGAGATACAACTATTTGTGCAAAAAAATTTAAAATTTTTAAAATATATTTTTGGTAGGAAATTTCCAAAATATCTTCATGGAATATGACCTTTACTTAATATCCTAAAGATTTTTGGCATAAAAAAAGAGAATTTTGAACAATAAATTGTATTTTTGGCTACAAATATATAACCCATGCTACTTTTGTGGCCCTTGGTCACATTTGTCCTTTTATATTTGGATAATATTTCAACATTTTACTGTATTTGAATCAGATTTTTTTTTTAAAGATTTAAAAGAAAGCTTAATTACTCAAGTTTAGCTCTATTTTAATTCAACTGCTTTTCTTAAAACATTCACTGCAGAAAATCTTATATTTGACATCTGTCTTTTTAGAGGTGAGCGTGAGGACAGAAAGGCAGACTAGTGACTTTAAGGAAAACATGAGTCACACTTTAAACATGATTTAGTGTCACTAGGAAACAAAACTGGTCATTGGAAGTGTAAATGTTAGCGTAGGATCTCGTATTGGGCAATGTAAACACTCCTCCTCAAATGAGCCATCATATAAAAGCATGTCTAACAGTATTTACATTTGCGAGTGTATTACTATGCAATGGCCTTTGGGTTTACATGCATATTACTGAGTGTGCTTGAGACTGTGACTCTACACATTGGTGTATTAAAGAGATTGTTGGAGCCAACCTGTATTGAGCCAGAACAGACATGAAATATTCACAACAGCGCACACACACACACACAAAGCTAAAACATGCCAAGGCAGATGGTGTGACATTCGAAGAGCACAATCCAGCAGCCTATCAATAGGATACAGAGAACATTTTGTCGAGAGGGGCGTGATGGGTAATAAACACTTTGCTCCCAGAGAGGGACTGGGTTACAGCGCCACTTTGTGGTGCTTTACCTAGCCATATGTTTGGGCATGTGGTTACTCATTGTTGACCTCTGATACACACGGACAGATGGACGCAGCGCCAGACCAAAACCGAGCCTGGGGAGACAAGATAGGTTTGTACCTTGGCATCATACAAGAAGACTGAGAATTTAAAACTTGTCTCCTCAATCCACCGCTGTCTGCGTCCAGGCCGGATCAGAGAAAGAGAAGAGTATTGATTTTGCCTTCAGTCAACAAAATGGTTTTTCCAAGCTGACTAAATATAAGCTCTAGCGTGAAAAAATAGGGGCGTTCTTGGGTGCAGAGCAGAAAATCGAGGAGCCTGGCTAGCCAAAACGTGCGCAAAATTGCCCGCTGTCATACACGGTTTGCCTCAGAGTGGCTTTCATTCAGTTGATACATTGTTCACTCACTCATCTTCCTGTCTGAATTGGACACGCTCTACAAACTCTGCAACAGAGCTCAGGGAAGACAAGCATTACTCACATTTGCAGGTACTTCTGAACACATGCGGATACCTGAAAAACGGGGGAAATAAATGAACAAAAATGTAAAAACTAATTTTAGTAGTCAATGAATTAATTAATGAATTAGTTAGTAATTAACTTGTGCATTAAATCCTTGCTACAAAAATAAGGAAAAAGGTCTAGTGTCCTTTCCACATAATGTCCAATCTTAACAAAATATAAGAAATATTGTAGTAAAAAAATTTAACGCAAATCATTTTGTGTCCCACTCAAGAAAAACAGGTTGAAGGTTGAAAAATGCGGATTTGGTGCAACAGTTATTATTATTATCAACATTGCAAACAGTTGCACTGCCTAATAATTGTGAGGAAGCTGTGATATTATTAAAAAAATATAATACTACTCCAAAAAAAAAACACTCATAAAATGCATCAAAAAACAAAATAATTATTATAACCCCTGCATTAAAACCTTGCCACAAAAATAAGGAAAATACTCTAGTGTTCTTCCCTCATAATGTGGAAAGTGAACACTATAAAGCAAAATATATGCAAAAAATAAATAAATAAAATAAATAAATA
>JAUCMT010000088.1:5761746-5773230 GCA_032357475.1 Enteromius thamalakanensis
AGCAGATGTGAGAAGTGGCAGCTTTAAGGTGGGTGGGAGCGAACTGTTCTGTCCTTGCCTCTCTCTTTCTCTCTCTGCATCGACCTCTTTTCCGTCTCACGTCTAAAACTCACAAGCCTGCATTGACAGAAGCCAATTACTCCTCACTTCACCTGCTGCAAACAGGATGAAATAGCAATGGCGTACATCATCTGTGTGCACAAGACATCTCTAGATTTCTCTTCTCCTCCACATCAAAACAAATTGATTTACAATAAAGGCTTGCTGAGCGTTCAAAATAGCTCAGTTATGCAGCCTTGCCATGTCACAAAGGCTGCTGGTGGTCAAATGTACTAAAGAGGCACAAACCAATTAACACAGAGGCAGGAATATGCATGTGTGAATAAAAGCCTTTCTTTCCTGATTTTTCTTATTTATTTCTACAGGGCAATGAAACATTTCCTTTGGACACAAAGAGTGCCTGAACCTGCATTAACCTTTTTTAAATATATATCTCCCTTAAGGGTGCTGCACAGGCCTTCTTAAAACCAGATCTCTGAGCCTCTCGGAGCTGTTAAAGTTACTGATGTGGAGTGAGGTGTACCACTGCCGTCTGATCTCAACTTTACTTCATCAGAGGATACAGTTCAGCACTCTGATGACAGTTGCTTTTTTTTGCTTTAATCTGCGGTCACATGACCGCTGCAGCTGACCTATTTATCTGGTTTGACCTCTAGACAGACTGACACACAGGGAAATAGGCACATGTTCATGTGCTATACTGCTCTTTCTGGTTATTGCTTGATGCAAGATCAGAACATGTTTCGAAGTCAGTACAGACAAAAGGCCTGTTCTGTATAAGTTAACCTATATTTTGGGTGGAGGGAAATATTTTACATTTAAATATAACAAATATATAGATATAAACATATACAGATAGTATGCTTACATGCACAATGTAGTAATATAATAAAATAAACAAGTTGCAATTTTAGTACTGCTGATATGTAGATTACACAATGTAAATTCACTGATAGTAACAAACATAAAAATATACAACATGGCCAATAAGTACAAATCTAGTGCTATAAAAAAACATTATTTTATTAAGCTAAAGATTATTTTTTTTAAGCAGATTATTTATTTATGTTATTAAATGAAAAAAAAAATCTTAATCCTGTCTGACAAAGAAATTGTAAATTTGACATGCGGTAGGTATAAAAGGATAAAGAAAAAAGATTCTTTAAAAGTAGTATTGACATGTAATATAATAATATGATTTGCAATATGATTTAGTTGCAGTATAATCAGTTTGCCATGAACCATACAAATAAATAAATTAAAATAAATGAACAGTACTGAAGTGTTAATCATGTTGATATGCTACACCAATGATTACAAATACAAAATACATAAAGCATGGCCTATTTCTACAAATCTTACATTTGACATGTTGGAGGTTTTGCTATGAGCCATATAAAAAAATAAAAAATAAAGTGGAATATACACACAAATAAACTTTCTTGACCTATTATTGTATTTATTTGTTTGTTTCTGTTTATTTCAGCATGCAGCACTTCTGTGGGATGAATCACCTGCATTTCAGCAGTCCTCATTTAAAATGTTCTTTGCATTAAAGGGTCTGCTAAAGAAATAAATAAATAAATATAAATGTCAAAAATAAATAGTCTTTTTTTAATTTGTGCTCTAAATGCGCCACAACTGAAAATTAGGAGAAATGTCAGAGTTTTCAAGATCGTGACCTTAGAATAGACAAACTGGCAGTGTTGGTCCAATGCTCATGTAGAAGGGAAAATCAAGTATAAATAGCCCTAACGCAGACCTCCGAGTCTCTGTATGCGGTGTGATTCATATCTCGTTAGAGAAGTCAGCCTCGTTAACCTCTACGTAATTACCCGGTGCACGGCTCCGGCCCACAGCACACACAGCTCCGGCAGACTGCAGCCGGCGTGTGCGTCAATCAAGAAAGTGACGGTTTAGATCTCGCGGCTGATTACTCATTCCTGAGCTCCTACTTAATATTATTAATTCTACATCTGAAGTTTAGTTTGGCACGCAGAACGTTCTTCTTAACTGACGTATGGCAACCCTGAAATTATCTGCAGTATGTCCCTGCCAGCTGCGCTACATAAAATCAGCAGTCATTTGTCAAATAAGGCAATATAATGTGTGTTTTTGTGACCTTCTACATTTTTGCCTCTGCTTTCTGGGTTCTGTCTTGGTGATGTGCATAAGACTTTTTTTTCTGTCCCTCCCTACTGTTCTCTTTCCATTCAGGGACATTGCAGAGCCTTGGGAACGGTTTCCATAGCGACCGTAACTGCAGACAAGGAGAGTGTGCTGAGACAGGGATGTGAACGCACTGGCACTCTCGTCTCATGTGGAGCGCTGGCCTGCCTCCTTGCTCCCTCTCATTTGGAAAATGAGCTGCTATATTTGTTTGTTTGTTTTTTTAAGTCGAGCCATTTATTTTTTACTTGGATCATTGCGAACTTATTACTCCGCTGGTGGCAACTAAATCAAATGAGATGCTTTATGTAAGAAAACCTATTAATCAATTTCATGAAACATACTAAAGTCCAACGCAAAATGGCCAAATGTTGCTTAACACTCTTACATAAAAATGCTTGCAAATATTTAAAACAAAGAACTTATATGGTGCCAAGCCATAAACTTATTACACCACTGGTTGCAACAAAATCAAATAATATTATTTTTAATATTTTTTGGATATTATTATTACTTTTTTTCTTAACCTTTTTTCATTATCTAAAACATTTAAAACATAAGATTAGTCCACATCTACTAAACATTTTTAATAATAAAAAGATATTTTTTTAAAAACTACATTTTAGATAGGTCATGCTTTATATATTTTGTATTTTCAATAATCATTGTAGCTGTATATGATCTATATATATATAGTTGAAGAAATTTAGGATTAGATTAATTGTTCACCAATGAATTGTCTGCAGTGAATGGGTTCCATCAGGATTAGAGTCAACATTACAATAATGCACAAATAATTTACTCAACTTCAGTTAACAAATGAATGGGTTGTGAAACAAAAAGCTTGCTTTCTCCAATAAAAAAAAAAGTCATCTTGTCCGAATAAGAAGAGAAATATTCACAGATCAAGCAGTGTTTACAGTCAAAACTAGTTCAAATATATTGGCTGATTTTGATGTGACAACAAGACAGACATTTTCACAGGAGGATGTGGTATTTTGGATTACAGAGTAATCTTAAACATTACTATTAGTATTTAAAAAAATAATAATAATTTCACATGATGATAACTGATGGACTGAAGTTGTGTGGTTTACTGTGATGCTATAATCAGCTGACTAGACTCTTATGACAGCACCCACTCACTACAAATGTTCCTTGAACAAGCAAGTGATGCTACATTTCTCCAAATCTGCTTCAATAAAGACACAAATTGATCACATCTTGTATAACCTAAGGGTGAGTACATTTTCCTTACTGGGTGAATTAGAACGATGCAAACACAAACAGCATCACGCCAAACTACACCAAAGCTCAAAATAAAACAAGCCTTATTCTCACTCCATGACATCTCCCTCCCTGCACAGGAGCAAACACGGAAAAGCAAACAAAATGTGTCATGACTCTTCCATTTGCTGAAGAACAGAGACGGATCAAAGATCCAAGTGGAATTACTGAGAGTCATCTGGTTCAAACTGATCAACAGCCAGCTACTGTCTGTCTCTCAACAAAGTGCTGTTTTTAGACCTTCTACGACAGTGTCTTTCTCATTCTGGCTGATGGAAAAATCCTGCGAGTGTGCGACGGGATGATTCTGGGAAGACTTGGGCGGATTTTGTTTTGTTTCTAAGAAGTGTGCATGCAAGGATATGTGCATATGTGAGACAGGTGAGCAGCAGTGGAAGACAAATGTGCCAGTGTTTGAATCACATTAGTGTGTTTATAAGGTGTTAGACTCAAGTGCGACTTCTCACTCTGATTAGCAATGATGATGAATATTTGTATGACGAGTGTCTTGGTTTTCACACAGTATTACATAACAGCACTGAGAGGAGGTACATGCAGTCACTGACTTGAAATAGAACATGAGCATCAACCCAAGATGGGAGAATATCAAAGACGCAACAAACACAGACGTAATGCCAAGAGTCATGCCGTTTTTTGTTCAATTAAATTAAAATGAAATTCAAAATTTATTTTTTATTAGACTTTTATTCATGTGATTTATTTCTGCTTTATTTAAAATACTTTTTAAAACGTATTTTTAGTATTAATGTCAATTAAATTATTTTTAGGAATAAATTTATAGAATTAAACTGAAAATGTGACCTAGCTATTTACAGACAAATCTTTTAAAAACGTAAATAAAATAGTATACTAAGGGTATGTGGACACCTCCTCTCTCTTTTAAAGTATAAAGCTCATATCTACATGAATTAAGATGGATTACAATTTCCAAAAACAATTAAATTTAACGTTTAAACCACCAACACAATCTCATACTGTTGCGTCCTTGGTTTAAATCACCTAAAGATCTAGACACACTCGCAGAGTGAGGTCCTTTCATCTCATTTCACCTTCTTAATGAACAATTTGGTGTCACTACACAAAGATTTCTAAAGAAAACCGGTGAAAAACAAGCCGCAGCAGCAGCAGGCTGAGGTTCCACTTTTTTTTAATCAACAGAGCAATGTCTTTTCCTGAACAGAAGGACCCTTGTCTGTGCTCTTTCAACTCTCTAAAGGGCTTAATGCGATCGGATGACATGCACATTCCAGGTTTGTGCCAGGTTACAAGACTCAAAGGCAAATCAATGAGAGTGATTTGATGATTGCATGCAATGAGTGAGCAAAAAGTTAACTTAAAAACATTAAGTATTGTACATTATTAAGGTTTTCCAGAAATGAAATTGGTATGTGTGAAAAGAATCGTTAAAAAAAAAGTATCATATCATTACAAATCTGCCTGTTAAACTCCCACAGTACAAAAAGCACTGTGAAGTAGCCCATATGATTAGTTCACTATGTAATACATTTTTCACAGTACATCTGTGTGTGAGAATTTGTGATAAAATATAATTAAAATTTAAAATATTTAAAAATGAAGTATAAAACATAAATTTAAATAAGAAAGTATGTTATGATGATGGCTATATGACATTTATCCTGATTACATTGTTAGGGCTCTTTGATGAATAGAAGGTTTAAGAGTATTTTTATTTATTTAAAACAAAATAATTTTCTTTGTTTTCACTTTTGAAAAATTTAATGCATCTTTGCTTAATAATTATCAATTTCTATATAGAAAAAACAAACATGCCAAACTTTTAAATGGTGGTGTACTAAACATTTACACAGAATATATGTTTTTTTGTTCATATAACTTCAGAAGACTCAAAATATAAAATGCAAAACTACTTTTATTACGCAATTTTTCTCCTTTTTCTGACAGCCTGGTCACCATGAACTGTCTTTGCATGGAAACAATCTACATGTAAATGTTATACAAATAATTTTTGCATAAACAATGACAAGCTTTCATTTTTTCGGGGATCTATACCTTTAATTTAAGGAAGTGGGCAGACTGTAGAATTGTAAGTTGGTTTAGTGCTCTCAGGTCTATCACAGGTGAACTGTACCAGGTTTGGCTTCAGTGTCCTTGACACAGTTAGCCGCCGACCGCATTAGTGTCCATTTCCTCCTTGCATACAGAAAGATAAGTTGAGTTTAGGGGGACCAAAATAGATGTGACACACAACAGTTCTGCAACTGCCCAGTTAGACTAATGAGGCGAGGTTGAAGGAGAGGGATGCTCCCGAAGGTGCGCATGCTCACGTCAAAGCCCATGCCCCCCTCACCCGTGGCCTATTTCCGCTGCAGAAATTCATTAAAATGGTCACAGCGAGCAAGCTTTAGGGCCTCAATTGGGTCAAGGCAAAATATTGAGTTCAAAGCATTCAGCTCAATATCAATTTGTCAGTTGAACCAGGTCTAAGACTACTCATTTATCACACCTGTATCTCAGAGTAGAAGGCGCAACAGACTCTGAACATGGGGTGAAAGGTCTAGGTAGACCACTGACTTTTGTTGCACTAGGACACTCCCCACACACTCCACACCTGCTTTCAGTTACATGAGTGACACTAAACACATTCACCCTACCATTAAAACATCTGGAATTACAGGAATAGTTCATCCAAAAATGAAAATCACTGCATATTTTACTCACCCCCAAGCCATCCTAGATGTACATGACTTTCTTTTTTCAGATACAGTCAGAGTTTTTAAAGAATGTATCCTGGTTCTGTCAAGCTTGGTAATGCTAGTGGATGGCGCCCTTAATTTTGAAGCTCCATAAATCGGATATATCCACCAGTAATGCAACAAAGAACTAACCTATACGTCTTCAAGGGGGGTTATCCTCAGAAGTAGATGGATTTTTGTAATGAAAATATTTCTAGTATTAGAAGTGTAACTGCGTCTTGGCTGACTAGTGACTCGATGCATGGCAGAAGGTGGGTCAGAGGTCAGCCACGGTGCACTCTCAGGGACGGACATGCAGCCGTTGTCGAATTTAGCTTGGAAGAGCCAGGATAAATTATAAAAAAAACTCTGACTGTGTTCATCTGAAAGAAGAAAGAATAAAATATGCTTCAATGTTCATTTTTGGGTGAACTATTCCTTTAAGGTTTTTGAAAAAAGTCACTTATGTTTACCAAGGCTCCATTTATTTGACGAAAAAACTATTATTATAGTAAGATAGTATTACAATTTAAATAGTTTAATATAATTTAAAATCTAACTTGTATGGAATTTGCAAAGGAATCATTTAAATGTACAGATTTACAGCAGTTGATGCCGTCTGCTGCTTTAAATGCTTGGATGGATTCTGACTGTCTGTTAACATCAGTGTTTTTGGCATTAAACAGCTGGACAAAAAATCATTATAAAGTGATTCCAACAATTGGTGCCTTATTAAACAATAGCAAACTTCTTTGTGATGTGGGTCTACCTGTATTTATATTACCAGCATGCTAAATATACAAATTCAGCATACATTCGCAAGACTCCTGTTACAATACATCCAAGACAGATACTTGCTAAATGATCATATAGCTATATCATAACAAAACTGATGCGTTTACCCGTGTATTTTTTACCTTCTGTAAACTAACATAAGGAACAGAGCTCCTTTTTTCCAGTTTCATCTGTCACATGAAATGAATCCTAAACTAATGCAAACTTAACATAACGGTTGTTAGCTGAGTCATCACAACTAACATTTAAAGCAACATAGATCAAATGCTTGATGTGGTATTATTACGGATGTTGAAAGTACAGCAGGAAGAAACCAAGCAGCAGGCTTGCTTTTATCAAGTCTGATCAAACTTACAAGGACATGACTGCATGACATTTCTGTGACCTTTTCTTTTGGCCGAACAGAGTCCACTCTGTGGGTGTGTCCAACCACAACGCCACAGGCACCTGTCTCTTCCTGTCTCTGTGAAGGTCAAAGTGCTGTTTTCTCTGTCTATAGACATGCATATTTTACGAATACCGGGCATTATTTAAGCAATATTTCAACTAATATTTACTTTCCCTATACAGCCCTTACCAGTTTCTGCATTCAGTTTCAGTTTCAATTATTTCAACCTAAAATTCACTAAAAACTACATATAGCCGACTGCAGAAACTACAAAACAGTAAAGTGATGTTTTTAACAATTTGTGTTAAACATTTAGTACAAGCAGTTCAAGCTTGCGTGTGTAGCAAGTTTTGTGGTTGTTGTAGTGTACAAAATAGAAAGAAAAGCATTTATTCCTGGGGTCTTACCTTTATCTTCTTGTAAAGAAGTCATGCTTTGTCTGAGGGCGGGAAGCTGGTCAGTGCATACAAGACCAAACAACTGATTCACAATTTCATTTCATTTCATGTTCTTCACAACATCTGCCAAAGTAGGAGAAATTGCTAACCTGAGGTGAGAAATGCAAAGCTGGAAAACAAACAAAATAATGGCAAGATTAGAAAATCCCAGTGGGTAACTGATGTTTAAAAGACTTCTAATTGACATAAAAATTCACATCAAAATACAAAACAAATATACAAATCAAACTGACATGACGTTGATTTGATGTAACGTAACGTTAAACTCAGAACATAATAAGCCCCGTTCACATCAAGCAATATAACGATAAAGATATAGTTATAAAAATCGTTCTCAATGTTAAAGAATAGTCCACACCACAACTATAACGATAAAGGATAGAGAAACGATATCGTTGGACGCAATGTACGTTATATTTAACGTTACCGTTATCTTTATGACGTTAGTTATCGTGCTTGGTGTGAACGGGCCTTTTAGCCTAACGTTACGTATTAAACCAATTTTACTGTGGTATAAACTTCCTATTTGTACACAATTAACACTGAACAATTAAGCTTATAAGCTTATGTTTTAGACATTAAACTACCGTTTACTTTTTGGCTCCGCCAGCGAAAATGTTCAAAACAAAACCACAGCGAACCGAGCGTCTCCGAGCAGAACATTACTGTGACGTTCCTAAATGAATCAGTGATTTGAACGAATCGGTTCAATGATTCAAAGACTCATTCGCTTGCGTCACCTAACGTATGTTGTAAGCAGAATCTAGAGCCACTACATAACTCTCACCATAACGCAAAGCCTGTATATATTTTTATTTATTCATGTGTTATTTCAAAGAGGGCATTTACAATCAATTTTATAAATTGTTTGCCTTGAGTCGTCAATATTCAGGCTAATTTTAACATTTTGGTAACATTAATGGAATAAAGCAAACTCCACTTCCATTAAAAACTGGCCTTGATGAATCAGAGTGTTTTTGTACCTGATTACGTAAAAAATCTTTTTAAACCCTATGTGAAAGAAATGGACTGGAATCATTAAGTTCAAGAAAGATAACAGATAACAGCCTATTTAGTTTGCATTTAGTTTAAAATCCCATGAAGCTCAGGCCAGCATGACTTAGCCAACCTTATCTCACCTAAATGAAGCGTACCATTCACTCAAATCAGATAAGATTATATATATATATATATATATATATAAATGGGTGCACCAGCACTTTCAAACAGGAGGTTTCCCAGGTAACTTTTCTCGTCTGTCTAAAACGGGAGAAAGTCGGTATGATGGATGACCAAGGGACAGGCTCTCCCATGAGACAAGGCTAGCGACTAATCAATAGACTGGCAGTGAGGCCTGGCTGGAGGGCTTCATATCAATCATAATGCACAAGCCTTATATTCTGCCGTCATCTCATTGACAGCACACAGTAGGCCAAGGACGAGTTGTCTCATCTATTACTTTTGGCAGATAGACCACGGGCAACTGAGCTGACACTAAGGACTGTCAGTGTGGGAAAAGCACTCGCCGTTAAGTGGGAAAAAAGACTGAAACTTAGAGTTGGGCCTATTAAAGTCTTGTGTGGGCTCCTTCATTTCTTCCACTGCCAAAGAAGTGTGTGACCCCATCGTCGATGTAACTTGAGAGGTTTGTCCTGCCCGGGTCTCCTCCTTTACTTCATGCCCCTCACTAACAGATGCTATGCACTGTAATCTAAATGTGGCTCTAGGATTATCAACACATTGCTCTTGTCAGCCTTCCTTAGGTACTGCTTACAAAAGACTGCCCTGGTGGGCTTTACTCTACTGTGTCACTTTAGGGCCACCTGGTGTTGAAAACCAGTCAGGAAATTGCACCTGCTTGCCACATGGTTTTTTTTGAATCCGCCTTGTGCCAAAAACAGAGCTGTGGGGTGAGGAAGGGAACAAACTGTTCCTGTGCTCAAAACCATCATATGTCAAGAGAGTCAATTAGCAGAAGTGCTGATCCGCAGCTTGTTTACATTTTATTTGAGAAAGTGCTTTGTGCGCCTATTTAAAACCCACATATTGCTCTGACCAATAACGTATATTTGTCAGGAAACAAATTTTTTGATTGTACAATAGCTTATGAATATGGAATAAATCTAACAAGGCTTGAAACAGTGCTAGGGGATTTTAACCCATGCTGACTCCACAGTGTCACACATTTTTGCTGATTTTCCAAAACATATTCAAATTATGTTTCGCTCAATCCCAAAGGTGTTTTTCTAGACTTTAAGGCATCTAGTCTGTCATAATTATGGTCAGATTACACTTACAATAGAAGTGACTCGAAGTTTAAACAAATACATGAAATTTGTTAAATCGTTTGCTAAGGATTTATCAAAAAATACTATATTTTGAGAGAGATCAAGACTGCATGAACAACAAAATCATGGGCCCATATCTCCCGGTAGAGTGTCTTTCCTAATGTTTCATTTACACACATTCTTGCATATTTAAATATAGTTTGGGCTATTACTCTTCAAAAAACTTTTCTGATGTTTTATCACTTGCTTTTTGATTTCATGAACTTCACTTCAGCTAAGGTTCTTACCACTTATGATAGGCCTTTTAATGTTTTTCAAATACAAAATATTTTCAAGTGAGGGTACCATTCCAGATTCAGCATGTGTATTTTAAAGTACATTCACAGGTGCCACTTAACTCGTCAATTTTCACATTTTCTCATCCTGAAGTTCTCACTTGATATTACTTAGGGCTATTTTATTATGGAATGGACTATCCCATCCAGCAAACCACCACTTCTCTTTTAACATGTTATAAAAATCAATATTAAAAAGTAGCCTTATAAAGGCTCACGTACCATATAAAGGGTGATTTTGGGAGGAATTTGTTTTTTTCTTTAACCTGTTGCAATCAATTTGTAGTAATTTACATTTATGCATGTATAATTGAAATTTGGTTTATCCAGGTATTTAATTTAATAAGCCATTTAGGTTTAGCTTCTCCCTGCACAATATGTGGTGTTATTTCATTGTATTTATAAAAAATAAAAATAACTGCAAAGCTGTTAATTGTCAACTTTATGGTTATGCAAGTGTTGTCCCTGCAAAAATTACAAAGTTTTGTATTCTTTACCTTATTTTAGTTTAAATCATCCAAATTTAATTGTGTAAATTTAAAGAAAATAAAGTGTGATTGATGCTAAATTGTGACCCTACTGGTAGACAAAAACAAACAGTCCTACTTAAATATGCATTAACTGTTCTCACCTGAACAAGTTACCCATTTTCTGAGAAGCCTATCACTGCAACCTGGAGGATTAGACATGGATATCCAACGGCCATCTTGCATGACGTCACGTCCGGACAGTGAGTAATAAAACTGAATGACTTAAGCTAATATTGCCTAAATTCTATTAGTTATAGCGTAAATTGTTTATTTTAGTATTTGTATCCTTTATTATTATTCAATGTACATTGACCAATGAATATTTTTTTTCTTAAAATATTTTTGTAGGCTACTTACATAGGCATGGTCTAATTAATGTAGACACATTCAGTGTTAAGGTGCTGTTTGCAAGAATAACAAATTAATAGAATTGTAAAAT
>JAUCMT010000088.1:5773330-5806881 GCA_032357475.1 Enteromius thamalakanensis
CCGGACCAGGAGGGAAGACTTGGTTATCTAACCGGATGTGACCGGACCAAGATGGCCGACGGATATCCGTGTCTAATACTCCAGGATGCAGCGATAACTACTTGCATTTTCTTCAGTCGTTCTTCAGCAGCCATCTTCAAGATCCATAGATCCCAATTGTCAAACTACTACTCAAACACCACATTTAAAGAACATCTCACTTTAACTCTTACTAATTATGACTGCAAAAGTGCAGAATGTACAAAAACCGTACACAAACAAAAAGAAACATTTGCCAGCACATTCCATACCATCATTTTATTATAAAAAATAAAAATAAAGAAGTTTATATGGTGTGAAGGCTTCTCCTGACAACTTTATAAAACCTAAGCTTCCTTAAAAAGATCAGCTCATAATGTACTTGCAAGAATTTGGTTGATATTGGTAAATAATCATATGGGAATGCAGTGCATACAATGTAGACCTATAATAAACAAAAAGATGAAAAGTCGGATGCCAGTTTCAATAATTAACAAGTTTTAATTAGTTAATACAATCAATATTTACAAACGTTCTCACAACGTATATCATATGACATGAGTTGTAGCTGAGTGCACTTGTGTAGATCTACATTCAAACATTTACCACAGTTACCCAGCAGTGATGAGCAGTCAGCCATGCGGCTTTGTCCCAAGGCTCTGGGTGGGTTGCACAGACCGCTGAAATTCACCGAGGATGATCAGCAACCTGTAAAAGTCTCCCAAAACACACATGCATCCGTTGGCAGAACAATGCATGCACATTTCTCAGTAATTACACTGTGACAGCACGCTACTGCAGCGCTCTTACACCGCGTACACAAAGGGTGGAGCGGGTTTACCTGCAGGCCACGTGGTGGTGGCCGTACTGGGTGCGGGGCATGGTGCACACGTCATCACGCAGCCGTGACGCAGAGCGTTCCGCCTCCTTGAGTTGGAGTCTGCGCAATGCTGTGAGAACAAGGAGAGCCGACAAATGAAACCATATTCAACTCGTAACATGCAACTCAAAAGCATTGTGTTGAACGCCTTGGCTTCAATAAAACATTGTCTGATACGATTACATGTTCTTACAGGGCTAACAATGAAGGCATTTTCACGCACATATTGCGGTCTATGGGTTCACAGCTGCCCAGTCGACTGGTTCCGACGAAGTCAAGTCAGGTTTCGGAAACGCGTCAGATCTCATTCCTGAAGAACACGTTCTCGAAGTCTCTCTGTTGGAAGTCCAAAGATCTGTCGTAATCAGAGTCTGACACTGAGAAAACGCTCTCATCAGATGAGACATTAACGTTACTCTGCGTTGAGAAGTCGTGGCTTACATCAAAATCATCTAATCGCTCGGCGTACACCAGGTCCATTAGATATTGCGTTGTGTTTCTTGGTGCCATGGCTACAGAAGGCACATAACTGCGGTTCCCCGTAACGTTAGCGTCGACACGGTCCGGACTCAGCTGTGGTCTTTTGGCAGACCAAACGCGGACCTTCCGCCTCCTTTCGCCCATATTTGCGCGTAGAAATGTCCTCTTTGATTTTGACCACTTTTTCTTGTGAACAGGCGCGGCCTTGATGTCCTTCTGGTAGTTTCCTTTCATTGTCGTAAATTCAAGACACATTACCAAAAACAAAACAACAGTCTTTGGATGCCCTAAAGTAAACGATCGGTGGTTAAAATACAACAAAAAAATGTTTTAAGTCAAACAAAAGACGGAAGCTCCAGCTGCTTACTCTCCAACGAACGAATGCAAAACGTGGCTATGGAACGTGCGTCTCACGTACTTAAGGAACTGGCGGAAGTGACGTTTTCCACTTTCAGCGAATCAGCTTTCACTCTAGTCTTATTCGGTGGTTTTGAGAACTTACCCCCACCCCCGTTGGCAACTGTAGGTGGTCTTTCTTCCTCAGAAAAACTTTATCAAACATAAAACTCTGACACAGAACATTAATTTGTATTTGGCGCTGCTCTTTCATTGTTTTGTGTCTAACGTGTGCTAGGCAAAGATGTTTGAGCGATATCTTATAAAGCAGGCTATAATTCTAAAGTAATGTGACAATATAAAAGAAATTTATTATAAGTAACCGTTAAAAGATTAAAAGCTTTTCCACATCAAAAAGTGTCTCTAGATCTTAGCCTTTTTTCGTGCTCTCTGTGAAAACGCCCTTTTAAATCTAAAAACGTGAGACATCCTGCGCATGAACTGAGATACTTTGTTCTTTCTGATTTGTTTCTGATTACTTCAGCGACACTGAGTTAACGTTACTGTTTGGGGAGATTAAAAAATCTACTATTTGTGGTAAACGCTAACATCTCGAACAATTTCAACCCACATTTGTATTTATGATTTGGCAAAAAGCTGTTTAAATTGCGCACTGAAGCTCCTCGTTGACCGCTCCAATATGTCGGCGCTCCCAGTCCACGTACATGCAACGTCCATGTCTAAAACATCTTAACCTGCCTTTTGAATCCCTCTGCTGCCATCTTTATATCGGAGAGACTTACGACGAATAAAATACGTTTATTTGCGAAACAAAACGTTTCTTGCATTAGGAAACCACCCAAATGTGTGAGATGTTTGTTCTTTTGATCCCACGTACACAAACTCTCTCCTATTCATCAGAGTGACAGCATCGAAGCATTGCATTTGCATTACTGTACCGCCATTTACAATACAACACCGCCAGCAGTTTTAATCCAACAGATCGAACAGTTTCGGTACTCGATTTAGTAAACATGACAATGTAAAAATCAAAGAGAGCACATAACTATCTTATTGAGTACATTGTGCTTTTTGTCGATTGTAATTTTACGTTGTGAGACAGACGTGCAGCATTCCCTGATCTCGACACTAAGCTGTTCATTGAGTAAACATAGACGGGTTTGGTTTGAGACCACGACTGCAGCTGACACAAAACTGGATGCTTTTCGCATTAATAGTGATGGAAATATTATGCGTATGGCTGAATACAGATAAACACATTTGTATATATATATATATATATATATATATATATATATATATATACACGACATTGTTACAATATTATTATAATATGCATACTGTAGGTTTCCCCATTCACAGATGTGGACTGTCGATCTACAGTATCACTGCCCCTACTGTGAAACTAGTTTTACGAAACGATTTCGAAAGTCTTGCTTGTAAACAAATAAGTCAGAATAAGAATAGTATTTTTTGTTAAAATGGTAGGCTAATGCAATACAATATCTGAACAAATCAACATGCATGTATATTTGAAAAACACTTTGTATATTTTTAAATCAATTCCACGTTTTTGAAGGTTTATCCTAATATATATATTTCTAAAAACATGCAAACTTTATTCTCTGACTTTTTACATTGTCATATCACAGCAATCCAGTAGGTGGCGGTATAGACACTCGGGCCGCCATGAACTAACAGCAGAAGAAATGAACGTACACCCTCCATTTTCTCTTCTAGTGCCCTTCGCTTGTACACTAGCGCCATGAGTAGCGCACTTGATGACTCAAAGACAACAGACGCAAGTATGGACCACGAACTTTACACTGTACAGAGTCCCTCTGAGGACATTAAGGATGGCCCAGATCATGCAGAATTCATTTATAAAAGTAAGTGGCAATTCATTTGATGCATCTAAAGTCCCAATGCATTTAATTAATGCATTACTTTAGCAGTTCAGCATTGAGCTGGCCACATAAATTGGATGCATGCATTATACAAATCACGTGTCCTAATGATGTTAATATCTGCATTTGTGTTTATTTTTCGTGTGTCTGTGTTTCAAGTGTCAAATGAAGAATTCGTCAGATTCGTGAAGTTGCGCGTGACCAACGACTCACTTTTCACTGGAAAGAGAAATTCTTCAACTCTGGCTTATAGGTAAGCCAGTCACCACCAGCAGACAGTGCACACACACTCAAGTCTTTGCATCTACAAAGAAGCATACAGTAGGTGTTTATGTCAACAACCTGCAGCAATTAGTGTGAAGTCTTTGTGCCATAGGGCCATCTTGAAAGAGCTGGGTCTGCAAAGGGAAATTTCTGCAAGCCAGGCCAGGAGGAAATGGGAAAACCTTAAGATGAAGTATAAGGTAAGCTATTGCCATGGATGAGTGGTCAGTAGTTCTCCACTCAGTCCCACAGACCCCAAGCACGGCACATTTTGCTCATTTAATATTGCTCATTTAGCACACCTCATTCAATTAATAAATTCTGGAATGCACAAACCTCTCAGTCTTGCGATAGAGGGCTGTAAAGGTTTTAATAAATAAATATGTAGATTTTATTTATTATTAGATATGACATATTTTAATAGTAGCCTACATTACACATACGTTTATTTGAATGAAAACAATAGCAAACACATATAGTGAATATATTTTTGAAGTATAATTGCATGTCGTGTGTTATATACTTGCAAATAACAGTAATTAAAATTACACAAAATAATGACATTTAAATTTGAAACACCTAAATGTCATAAATATGTATGTAGTATGTGTGAATATATATATATATATATATAATAGATTTATAAAGTTGTTATATTTTCATGGAAATATTATATGAATAGCATTTTTTTTTAATTAAACAAAATTATAAAATCAGAAAGTAAAACACACACACACACACACACATAATTGGTAAAAATATATAGTAAAATATAAATAATTATATAAAAGGTATGGTGCACAAATGTATTATATAAATACACATAACATTAAGTTACATTTTACTAATAAAAATTTAGTTTTGATATATTTAGGGTCAAAAATTTACAAAATAGCTTCATGAGACATGATCTTTACTTAATATCCTAATGATTTTTGGCATAAAAGACATCAATAATGTTGACCCATACAATGTATTGTTGGCTATTGCTACAAATATACCTGTGCTACTGATTTTGTGGCCCAGGGTCAATGTCTAAACTTCATTAAATGCCATTACATATTGATATTATAATTAATTACACATAATTATGAACATTATACTGTGTTATTACACTCTACAGCCCTAATCTGCAGGAATGTGCCCTCTGTTTGCTCACCACTCAAGCTTTTTCTATCTGTGTGTAACAGGAACTGAAGAATCCCCCACCTGGCGTCTCGGTGAACCCTACTAACTGGCCGTGGTTTTCCCTCATGGACGACGCCATGGAGGGTAGACTCACGGGAAGTGAAGTCACTCTAGACACTGCAACAGTGGGTGACGACAGCGAGTATCGCCCGAACAACACCACACGCAGGAGGAGCAAGAGAGCGCGGGAGCCGGACAGAAGCGAGATCGAGCTGTTCGTCGAAGAGGATGATATGATGTCTGAGGAGATGGGGCGAGACAGGGCAGAGCTGGACAGAGACAGGGACGAGATGGAGCACGAGAGGGCCATTCTAGAGAGTGACAAAGCTGCTATTGAATACGAGAGGATGGTCCTGGAGCGGGAAAAGATGGTTTTAGATCGAGAAAGAGCGGGAGTGGAACGAGAACTAGCAGCATTGGACCGAGACAGGGCCTCTCTGGAGAGAGAAAAGGCTGCTGTGGAAAGAGACAGGGCCTCTGTGGAGTATATCCGAGCTCAGCTGGAAAAGGAAAGAGCGATTCTCGATAGAGAAAGAGCTAAGCTTGAACGAGAGCGTGCCATCCTAGAGCAACAGCGTGGAACAGATAAAGGGGAGCAGACGGCTAATCTAAACGATAATAAAGAAGAAACTGATACCTCAATTCCCTTAGTGATGGAACCGGCTTCCTTAGAGAGGAGGCAGAAATTCCTCAACCTGTTTGAAAAGCTCATTGAGAACTTCTAAAATGGACTTACATGTTGTGAACGGGACCCATTATGTATATGTCATTATTTTTGTACAACTTCTGTTTGAAGTAAAGCCGTTTTCTGTTGCTAGAAGTGCATTGTGCTGTGTTACAGTGATTGGTTTTGTAATGTTAATAGCTATGCTTGTTCAAGAGAGCGATAAGTGTTGCTTTCATGCCTTTGAAGCAAGAATGAAAACGTTAAGCCACCTCTGTTTTGGAGAGGTCATCAGAAAACTTTATTCAGGTGTGATTATTTCCATACAAAACACACAATGCTGAGCTAATATTTACCCCCCCATCCCCCCTGTCATTCTCAAACCCCTCAGCCAATAGGACATGTTCATTTTGAAGGCCATTGGTCATAACAACAGCTTGAATTGTGATATACCAACATATTGCAGTTCTTGTAAAATAAAAAAAAAAACAGCTTATATATATTTATATTACAGTACAGACTTTACAGAAAATTGATTGTTAGAATGCTTCTTTTATTGCATTAGTCAAATTTACCTTTCAAAAAGTTCATTGAGCGCCAGCTTCAATAAGTTTAGGTTAATTATGATAAACATTTGTTAAATTCTATATGAATATTAATAATATTTAATTTACAAAACAAACACATTTAAACAATTCAGGCTGGCTATTGCAGTTAACCCCAGACAGGCAACCAATACAGCACACAAAAAGGGGGGTTTTGTGCGGTTTTGTTCATATTTGCACTTGTAAGTTAATGACAAGGTTCATTAGTATTTGATAAATAAAATAAAAAATTTTCTGAGTTATGCATGGTTCTCTGTTTCTCTAAAAGAGATTGTTTATGAGGCTAGACACGTATGTGTTTTTGAGACGTCATAAATCCAGGTATGATTACATACCACCTATATTATGAAAAGTATGCACTGTTTAAAAAGGTAGAAACACAAGCAGCGTAGAGTTGGAAGTGTCCACCAGAAGTCCTGTGAGAGTGTGAGTTTATGTATTTATGCCAACCTCCTTTAAAGACAGCCATTCATATCCAAGTGTTTGCTTGAGCCCAAAGTAAAAAAAAAAAAAAGAGGTACGCACAGAGGAGTTTTGATGCATGTGCATACGTGTGAGTTTGGTACGCATGCATTTGAGTGTGCGTTTTCTCTGCTTAAATAAGGGCACCAACGGGGATACGTGGCAAACATATGTAGGCTTGTGGGGTTCTGCTGAGGTTGATGGGATTACCATCGAGGCGAACGTCCTCAAGAGCGTTGCGGATGTAATTCAAGTCATGTGGATTGCAGAAGGTGTCCTCATGCATCATTTGGATATTATTATTCTGAAAGTTAAAGCAGAAAATGTTTTCAATGTAGCATCCAGAGAAGATGTCGATATTGATTAAAGAGTACTATGCAGATCACCAGGAAGACTACTTAAAAGTAAAGTAGCTCTTTAAATTTAAATCTGTACACAAATGTCAATGTTAGGTGGCAAGTGCCACAGATGTCCACAAGGTGGCACTAGTGAGGTGGGAGTACAGGTACCTGTAGGTGCAGAGAGCGAAGACTGTTAGGCAAAGGAACCGGGATGTGGTCTATGTTGTTGTCTGTCAAGTAAAGGTAAAGTAGCCCTGGCATGTCCTGTAAACAGAAAACATGGGCTGATGACAATCTTGTCAAAGAAAATAATCTAGGGTACAATCAACACATCTAGTTAAGTGTAGACAGTAGGCTATCACAGGATCGAGGAACACTAAGAAGGAAAAGCTTTTTTTTTTTACCTTGAAAGCTTCTCTCTGAATGCCAGTGCTGCCCAGCTGGTTGAGAGAGGCATCAATAAGGGTCATAGAGGGTGGCAGAGCAGGAAGTTGTCTAATACTATTCTCTCGTAATACCAACTCCTCCAGAGCAGGAAGGCCAAAGAAAGCATCATCATCTATCCTGGAAATGCCATTGCTTGTAAGATCGATCCTCTTTAATTTATCTTTATAAACAACAAAGAAGACAAAAGTCCATTCAGTAAAGGTCATGAAAACATCAAGTTCACATTTTAGCATCGAGCTAATGCTATCAAATGTTGCTGGTTATGAAATGTTATCAAACAAGCTGCTGTCTAAATGACAATTTTACTTCTGTAATATGATGTAGCCTGTTCCTAATGAAACCAGATATTCAGCTAGAAAAAAGGTAATGCAGATTTCTGTCAATTTTGCTTAAATATTCACTTGAATTTAACTGTGACATGATTAAAACTTTGACTGCCCCTTTGATGAAACACATACTCAGGTTGGCGAAGTCAGACTTGCCGATCCTAGCAATTTTGTTGTAGCGGGCATAGAAGTGAGTGGTTTCTTTGGAGAGGGGAGGAACACGGTCCAGCTTCAGGTCATCACAATACACAGATCCGACCAGGCAGGTGCAGAGCATACAGGTACCCATACCTTACCACCAAATTAACAGGTGATATTCAGAGGACAAAACAAATATTAAAACACAGAAACTGTACTGATGCATATTCCAGTGGCTGCCTCTTTGGAGACATGAGGTAAATAGTTTTTGCAATATTGTATCATATCGTTAAGAGAGTCATAAGTCTGTATAAAGTACAGCAAAAATACCCAATCCTGCTCCCAAATTGCCACTTTTGTACAGACAATAGGGACTTTAGCATTGTGTAGTTCTAAGAAATAGCCAGCAGGGTGGTTCCTGCAAAACATAAATTCTAAACAAATTCTAAACAATATACAAGAAATGGTTCCTCAGGTGTGAAACCCCCTTTTAGTTCCATTGCCCAAATAATCACACCTAAACTAATCAAGGTCCTCAAGAGGATTAAAAATCTTCCAGGCAGGTTTAGATTAACTCTTCGGGATAGTGGCCTTCCAGGGGCAGGATTGGACACCCATTTGCAGAACAGAACTTCATAGTGATATGTAGGTACATCTGGTAGCAACAGAACTTCATTAGATAATACACTGAAAAGGTCTTAGAACTCCTGAGGATACATATTATGAAATCTTTTAATTGCCTTCAGAATGATTCAAGTGAAATACTGACCTGTTCTGTTTGTGTCAGGTATACCTGACCCTATATCACCCCCAGTGCCCTCAGAGGGAGTGGCCGGGGTAGTTAGGAGTATCTCCTCCTCTTGTTAAACACAACAACATGAAGGTGTTAGGAGACAGATTAGCACATGAACAATGAAACAGGACAGACAGTGAGTAATACTGACAATGAGAAGTTAAAATGATTGTTATTGTTATAATGCACACCAAAGCAAATGAACACACATTTAACCAAGGTCAGACAGTTAAATAAACTATATGAGTGTCACGGAGGAAATAATATCGGGGATTGCTTAGAGCCTAGAATTTATCGGTGCAACAATAAGTTTAATGATGATCATTACTTTTGCTTAAGCTTGTCTAAATTATTCTTCTAAAAATTACTCTAGTAAGTTGTAAACAACACTACCATGTTTTATAGAAGTGCATAGTATTGATATCATGGTACTAACCTTCATCTAAGTCAGGTATTAATATTTCAGTGGTGACGACTGGGGCTTCAGTCACCCCAGACTCTTCTAGGCTCCCAGACTCTCCTGACTCCCAAGTTTCCTCAGGATTATTAAACTCTTGAGACTCTTCAAAACCATCAATGGGTTCAGGCATTTCAGTGTCCTCAGGCAGCACAGAGATCACAGGCTCTCCAGACTGCTCAGGCAGCCCAGAGATCACAGGCTCTCCAGACTGCTCAGGCAACCCAGAGATCACAGGCTCTCCAGACGCCTCTGGCACCCCAGATACTACTGACCCCTCAGGTTCCCCAGATTCTCCTGACAGGTCAGGTACCCCAGAGGACCCAGATTCTCCTGACAGCTCTGGTAACCCAGAGGCCCCAGATTCTCCTGACAACTCTGGTAACCCAGAGGCCCCAGATTCTCCTGACAGCTCTGGTAACCCAGAGGCCCCAGATTCTCCTGACAGCTCAGGTTCCCCAGAGGCCCCAGATTCTCCTGACAGCTCAGGTACCCCAGAGGTCTCAGATTCTCCTGACAACTCAGGTACTCCAGAGGCCACAGGCTCTTCAGATCCATCAAGAACCCCAGAGGCTGAAGGCTCTCCTGATAACTCAGGTAACGCAGAACCTCCAGACACCCAAAAGATTCCAGACTCTTCAAGATCCCCTGAGGTCTCGCGTGGAATGGTTTCAAGGGCCAAGTGGAGCTCCTCCTCTTGTGAGAGACAAGGTGGGGTGGCAAGAAAGAAATTAGCCTCCTCAAAAGTAAATGGGAGATAACAGCAGTGCTGGCAATGATTATGAGTTACTACTTTTGGATCAACATTTTAACTGATACAAAACTGTTAAATGGCTGTGAATTATTGATTGATTCCTTGCTTTAAAATCCTCAGGAACTCCCAAACCCAGCAAGGTCTAACAGGCAGAGACCATACGGTGGACTCCACCCACAGAAAAATTCATTGTGCTGAAGTAATCACGAATCCTCTCAAGCTATTTAAAAAATCTAAAGGGACATCCAATATAATCCATTTATAGGGATATAAGGCACTAGGTTACTGCCCCTTATTGTACCCATAAAGATACAATTTTAAAGCATTTTATTTCTGACAGTGTAAATATAAAAAGCAAACCAAAATCCTGAGTACTGACCTCCACCTGAGATCAATGTTATGCCTGAACCAAAAAGCCCAGAGACTCCAGAACCAGGGTCCTCTGAGTCCACAGAACCTGAAATGTCACCAGAGGCCCCAGAACCTCCAGAGCCCAAATGCTCTCCAGAACCAGACGCTTTGGTATCAAGTATATCTCCAGAGCCCAAGTCACCAGAACCCGAAATGTCCCCAGAAATCTGAAGGATGTCAATGGGCATCAGACGAAGCTCCTCCTCTTGTTCAAGACAAGGTTAGGTGTTAGAACAGTTATTAGAATTAGAATTACACTTAGAACCATACCATGTGGACTGGTTCAGTAAACACTATGAGTGATGATCTGAACATGATGCACATAAAAGCAAGTTAAATTATTAAAACACATTTAACCAATCAAATTGCCAGTTAAATGACAGCATGATGAAATGGTTGTCAGGGTGGTTATGAAAATTAGTAACATTTGTCCATGCATAGTACAGACCTCCTTGTGCACTAGGGCCCATCAGAGTCCCAGACTCCCCAGAGCCTGATGGAATAAGCTGAGGCTTTATGGGTAACTCCTTGTCCTCTCTCCCCTCAACTGTCCTCCGATCTTCATGTTCCACATGTTCCACCTCCTCCTCTTCTTCTTCCTCCAATGAGGCATGATGTGAAGGATCAATATCCTCATCAGGACCCAATGTGCCAATCTCTATCTGCAAGAAGTATTTAGGTCAGTACACCATACTAATTTTTGTTATGTTACAAATTCTAACAAGGCTTTTTTTCGAGAAAACAAGCAGAACATAATTATCTAAATCTGTTAAGGTATCCAGTGCTGTTCCTGGAAGAAACACCGTAAGACGGAGTTTAGCTCCTTCCCTGATTTAACACAACTGACCCAGCTAATCAAAGTCTGGAGGATGACTACAAAGTTCAGGGTAGATTTCTTGGGGCAGATTGGAACTAAAATCTGCAGGATATTTGCCCTCCATGAGAGGGACTGAACAGCCTTGAGCTATACTGAACTGATTCCCACCACATTTTAAATATTGCAGACACAGTAACACAAGTGATTGCAACAGAAAGTTTTGAGGTTGAGTAAAAGGTGTGATTCAGCAAATGGCTGTCCCATTGAAAGAGAATAGGCGTTTATTGTGCATATGCATTCAAAGCTTTCAAAGCTTTCAAAGTCATCCTTTTCCTTATAAATGCTAATTGTTGTAAGGTGTGAGAGAAATTACTGATCATATTGATGTGCTGATTTTTAAAACAATCCATTTTTATTTCTTTCACTCTGCAAATGTTCCTATCATGACTAGTTTTATCAGCTTTTTTTGCATTCGATTCCACTACAATCCAGAGTGGGGAGCTGTAAAACCATTCACAGTCTCGTCTGCAAGCAGCTGCAATCCTCCAGAAATGGTCCTTGTGGAACCAAGACATACATGGTAGCAGAAAACTACATATTTGTCCATGTCTTCTTTTCAGATTGTTGAATTAACTCCAGAGATGTCTCTCAGGTGTCTCACAAAATGGTTTTATTTTATTCAAATGCACTACACTATTAATTTTGTCGACAGTCAGGTATAAAAGCAAATTGTCAAAATGCTATGCTGAGGGTGATAAAACGACAAGCCTTTGAGAGACCTTGCTTAGAATATTATTGTTTTTCATACAAAAAGCTAGCCAAACACACAAGGTTAAATGGATTTCTAAGAAGAATCAACAATGTGTAAAGCAATAAACATTGCAAGTGACTCAGATACCAGGATGCATAAGAGCTTTCTGGAACCTCTACTAAAATCTGTTCTACAGCAGCCAGGCCCGTGACTCACAAGCCTGTCAGCATTTTGTTCCTTTGTCAGAAAGGGTAGACAAAAGATGATTTTATAAAGAATTGTATATAAATGTTAAGTTTGAAAGTTAAACTGAAATATTTTTTTTTCATGATAGGACAAGATTTTCAGAAGAACTTTTTTTTGCACAGTTCCTTTTTTTTCTAATTATGAAGAATATTCAATGATCTAAATGAACCTTTTGTGCAAATTTAAATGGAACCCATAAAGCCTCATAGGAAATTACTAAACATGCATAGATTATACTGCAACGACACATAAAGGCTTGTATGCCCTCATGCTTTCTGTTTAATGTCTAACCATTAGAGGCCAATCACATGGCATCATGAAAAACATTTCAGCAGTCACTCTAGTGAGAGTAATATAAATACATCTGCACACATTATATATCCCTGTTCATACATGCATTTACAGAGACGTGCCTTAGGAACCTACAAGCACTCAACTTGAAAAACAGTCTCAATGTGTACTCAGTTACACAAAATCTTAGATTAAGATTTCTGAAACAGTTCCTCTTGACACAGAATAGGAAACAGTTCATTTCTTAATAATAATAATCATGGTGAGGAACAATAAAACAAGAACAACATTCCCACACTTCATGAAACATTCATAATATCCTGAAGAGCTGAACATGATGGAAAAAGTGTGTTATAATAACTCACAAGTGTGCTTTTGTTTGTGGGTTTAACTATATAACATTCACATCAGGATCATGTTAAGTCTCTTGGCTTCAATATAATTCTTCTAAAACCCATTTTGGTTTGTGCCAGTCAAACATAGTTTGAGCCCAACTTTTTTTTCCATGCCAAAAATGATGAACTGGTGTTGTTGTCTCATTGTTTTACTAAATACATTTCTTCATACCCACAGCTTAACTTCAGGCTATCAAACCTCAGTGCACCTCATTGAATCAAGCTTGTAAATATGTACAACATTAAATGAAACATTCCCAGATTTAAATAAAATATTTTCAATGTGGATGCTGCTACTATGCAACTTAGGAAATGATGGCAAAAACTTAAAGTAGATGCTTTAAGCTACCACTAATGATGTTATCGTGCATTTAGCCAAAAAATGCCACTCGAGTGAAAACATCTAGAAGTACAAATATGACTAGGGTTGCACTACTATTGATTATTCAGTACAGTAAAAAATGCCAGTGTCTGACTCTCATTCCAGAAAGTTGTGCCAGTGGAAAATTCAGCTGAGAACATTTTACATTCAACAACATCTGGTCTGTCCATCATGCTGATGATTTGTCCAAGAAAAGTATTTGTTACATTAAAAAAAGAATGATAAATCAGTCTAACACACTAAACTTTCCTGCACCGGTATGTCCACAAGCAGTTCTTTGAACAAAGTACAAGAACAAAAACTAACCTTTGAGTGCAAATGATAAAGTATGTCACTGACAGCTTTGTATCATAAATGGGAATTTTACTGAAAATGGCGGCTCTTACAAAGTTTCACTTCAGTGAAAAGGGATGAAAATTTGCATTTACAGCCAAACACTAATCTGAAATAATAGAGGATGAGTAAATACAGGCCCTACTTGCCCTCAGTGACCGACCCTGAAGCACAGCAGCTGGGTTAAAACCAGTTTCTAAATGGAAATCATAAACCAAAACTGACATAGCTGGATACTATTATCCTCAGGAACATTTGGATCAGCAGAGCAAATGAAAAGTTGTCAAACACCCCGTAGCAAAACTGCAGAAATACATTCCTGCATGACAATTAGAACTGATTCCAATGCTTGAACATTAGCCATCTAAACAGACTGGAGGAAACGAATGAATATACAGAGAGAGGAATCAGCAATTGAGGTCCAAATATGAATAAGGCTTGATTCTAAACACTTAGATGAGACATATATTGGAAAACAGTACTGTTACTTGCTTGTTTGGCATGAAAGAGTTCATGTGCTAATGCAATACTCATTTATGGAAAGTAAAGCTGCAAAAACGGGGTCATTCTGATATTCTTGAATGACTCTCTCACCTGTGGTTCATCAATTCCATCGTAATAGTCATAGACATCATCGCTATCCACATTTCGTTCTAAATCCACATTGTTGTTGTCGTAGTTATCTGGATCAGCTTGTCGGACATATCTGCGGGGAGAGGCTGCCACCACACACAGGACCAGGAGTCCCCACATCAACCTCAGTGTTACCATCTTCCTGCTAAACACAGAATCAGATAGATTAATGTCTGGTGAGATTATACATTATAGCGACATATTTGTACTAAGCCACCATCTTAGTATGGGCGAACAATTGTTGCAAGAGCCTATAGTAGGCTACAAACTTTTTCACCTTTTATTTTCACCAAAATGTTTTATATTTCTGATAAAACACACATACACACACAGACACACACACACAAATATATATATATATATATAGTTAAATATATATACACACATACAAAAGTATTTTTGAGGTACATAAAATCACAGCAAAAATGCAAAATTTCGATCCATAGTCTTTTGTTACCTTCCTTGCATTTACAGTCTCTGCGTGGTTCTCTGGCCGTAAGTATAAAGATTTTTTACGGGACTCAAATTTTTAAGGTTGGATAACTCAGTGTTCATTACTAGGGTTTAGACAGCCAGTAATACTGAAACATAAACCTCTAAAGTCTTTAAATCTCTTGCAAGAGCCAAGTTGTCATCACCTAACCCAGCAGCCATCTTGAATGCACTCAATGACTGCTTTGTGCATTAAAGTGGAACGGTCACAGGTGAGATTCCTGACATCATAAAAGGTATCTTTTTAAACAATATAACATTTTTGTAAATAAAGCGTGTTATGTAAAAATGACATTCTTTAGGTTTTTTCTAATGTTCTACATGGTTCCATGAAGAAACTTTACCATCCATGGGACATTTAAATTTGCACAAAAGGTTTATTTAAATCATTGAGTATTCTTCATAATAAGATAAAGGATCTGTGCACAAAAAAGTTCTTCTGGAAATCAGAAATGGGACTTATATGGGACTGCTGCAAACCCCTCTTTTATTTTTAAGAGTGTGGGTAAATTATCTATTACAAATCAATATATATTGAAAGAAAATAATACATCATTTTCACATTGTCATTATCTGACCCAGAGGAAATCTGCAGATGTTTTTCCAATTTTCTTTGCTGATTTTGGTGGGAAGTTCTGCTGACTGGATAAAAACATGGGATTAGATTCCACATGGTCCTAATCACACATTCTTAATGACTAACAAAGTCCATATTTCTTTTTTATACTTTGTCAAACCCATAATGCTATTTTTTCACCCACCAGTTATCGTCATTAGAAGTTGAGCTAATGTAAGATGTATATATGATATATATGAATGATAAGAGGCTCACAGAAAAGCAATGACCAGCTGAAGTAGAGGAAGAGCTTGGTGTACTTGAAGGGCAGACCAAGTTCTGGTCCTCGGGGTGAGACGGAGAGAAAAAGAGAGGGAGAACTCTGACAGAGCCCCTTTATGAGTGTCTGACTCCACACTCAAGTTCGAAATTCCACCGAGGTTTGTGGACAGCATGGCAATGAGTTACGATCTCCCTCTATCTCTCTCTCTCTCTTTCATACACACACACATCCAATTAACTCTTCATGAAAGACTATTTTGGGGCACAGCTGCACTCTAGAAACCGCTGCATTTTCATAAATCAGTTCCCTGTGGGTTTCTGACAGCCAATCAACACATGCCATCACATAACATCACATCATGAACAGAGATAATATATTGGTGATATCGATAAGATTTGCAAACTAGTTCAGTCTGTATCTATGAAATAAAAAATTGTCTTACAGTGAAGCTTCAGTGTACCAGTGCCTGACAGCTGAAGCTGGGAAATGCTGAAAGAGGGACTATACTGCACACAGAGCTTGGTTTTTACACACTCTCAACAGTGTTTGCAGTGCAAAGACGCCGTATGAGTATGTGTGTGTAAGAACTAGCTATCCGATTTTTGTTTTTGGCTCTAGCCAACATCATTCCACACACTCATTGATTTTACAGTTCCTTCTTCACTAGTGGTTCTGCCAATATTGCCAAATTTATGATTTATTTATCTACAATAAGTCAAAATTGCATAAATTTGTACACACACTTTAGCTTTATTACACACATATTAGGTGAATATCTGTTAAATTACATCTATTTGGCGATTTACTGTTATAACTAATCTAAAAATTGGGAAGTTTCTATAATATGGCCCTTGACCTGAACACATTTCCAATGACCAAACATATCTAGTCTGTAGCAGTATTTACAGCTCTTCTATCACTTTTTCAGTGAATAGTCATATTTTTATGGGTCAAGCTTAAAAATCAATTAAAAAGCTTTAAAATATCAGTCAAACCCCACAAACCAAGTATTAGGAAACTGACCAATAACACACATAAATGACTAACACCACCACACAGATCTCCTGTTAACCCACTTAAGTATCAACAATACTGTCATTATTGCTAGAAAATTCATAAAGATGATGGAAGTATCATATAATCAAGTAAAAAATCAACAAATACCGAATGATGAAAAAAAATTATTACCTTAGTAAAGACAGTCATGTGTACTTGGACTATTTTAACTTAGCAAATGTGCATTATTTTTATAAGAACTGCAAGATTAATAAAGACCATGACGTGAAACAAGACAAAACTGCAAAAAAAAAAAAAAATACAATTAAAATTAAACTAAATAAAGAATTAAAACCTCAGTACAGCAAGTGAACTGTATTTGAGCTTTTTTAGCCTAGCCTCTTTGGCCAAGTACCACTAAGACTAAGGAGCAGAAGGGACCCAAGAAACCCTTAGGTCCAGTCCCTGCTCTAAAGCAGAGCAGCAGCATTTAGAAGAACATACAGTAGAACCCTTACCTCTTTCTCCTCCTTTCCCAAATGGTCCAGTTCTTCAGCTCGGACAGGCAGAGGGTTGGTGGGCCTGGCCAATGGCAACGGGTCACTGTGTATCTTGTGTGTGGATGCTTCAGGGTGTGTGTGACGTGTATATGTGCACACACTCCCAGACCCGTGTGCCCTACCTGTCCGTATGTGTGAAGGTAAGAAGTGAGACTAAGAAACGGGAGAAATCGAGTTTTAGTCACATCTAGAGCAGCGCCCACCCCATAACACACTGCATCTCACACACACACACGAAACAGACGCACAATTTGCACACTGACAGACCCCCAGCTGCGAAAATCCTTTAATCCCTTACAACCATCTTTCTTTTTTGTTTCCTGAAGAGACACATAAGTTATTCAGTCCTAAGTATGAGATATTTGTCTTCCTTTTCCTGAGGTGAGCGTGAGGGATACTCTGCTTTCATGGTGGGATCTGCCTGGCCCCGGCGCACAATGGGCCCTCTGTGAGGCTCCTCTGTTAGTGCAGAAAAGGCCTCCATTCTGCACAGCGCCAGAATTCGGTGCTAAAACTCTACAACCGTGCTCAGTTTCTCTGTGCAGAGATGCACTGCAGCAAACCTATCAGGAAGTGCCAAACAAGTGCCTGCTTCATGTTCCGTGGGATGTTTTTACAGGCCTCAGTCTATTTTTCCATACAAATTCTCTTTCTCTGCAACTGAGTAATCAAATATCTGCTGAGTCACATGAAATAAAAATCCAGCATCAGTCTGTTAAGGACTGGGACTGTCAAGCTATACACATACTGCATTTTGTTTCAGTCTCACTGACATGTTTACATGTCCCTGGCAGTTTTACTAACCACTAATCTCACTTCTTTTGATTATATGTGACATTTATGAGTGTGCAAACATATTTATTTTATGTGCTACTATCTGCCATGTTTAATTAAATGTAATGTGCAGCTATTTATTTAATTATTAATAAATTATTTTTTTTTATATTTGAGCTTATAAGGGACACCAAATGCACCAGAAAGTTCCATAGCTGGACCATGCATTGCATCAACATCCGTGCAAACCCACTGGATAGTGCCAAGGAAATCCATTTAGTTGCACGATCAATTTAAGCTGCACAAGCCTGCACTGTGTGGTGGAGGACTTAATGCAGTACGGTCAGTATGTCTAAAGTCAGCATAACTGATGCAACCAAAATATATGCATCAGGCATTGCAGAATAAATGAAGCTATTGTTTCAACTGATACCCAGGTACTGTACACTCACTGTTTTCTCGATGTGTATAAATATTTAAAAGTAAGTGTTCTAGAGTCTTTAGTTACACACTGTTTTGTTTTAAAGGGTTTTTGTAACCACAAAGCTCTTGGACCATAAAGATGTGCTGGCAGTGTTTCTCATATTCCAAATTCTCATGAGAAGTTTTGCAATGCATCTGAAAATCTTAAACAACTGACTTAATAGAGGGGAATTGCTTTTGCTGGAGTTGAATGTTTAGCATTTAGTGGTAATTCAAATAATTTACAAGTTACATTATTGTAGAAGAATATTGCTTGTGGATATACAGTACTGTGCAAAAGTCTTAGGCCGCTAGTATTTTCATCAACAAAAAATGGTTTTAAGTTGGTTATTTCCACAGGAAAAATAGAAATAACTGACTTAAAACTATCCCTTTTTTAAGGAGGTTACATGCTTGGCTGCTCAATTTTGACAAATGAATTAGTGACAATACAGAGTCGATTGAAACCAGTTTAATCAAGAAAACCAAACAAAAGTTAATCTCATATTATATTTCCCCTCTGACAATTCTAATAGTTCTCACAGTTTGCAGTGGTAAATAAAAATATAAAAAAATCACATTTTTGTGCGTTGAAAAATAATATTCACATTAATTGTATACTCTAGAGTAATTGTATACTATAAAAATACAGTCTAGAAGGTTCAATGAAGGTACCGTTGTCATCTGCTAAATTGGAACTATATTTATACATTATTATTAAAACAGCTCTCAGTACATCTTCCTGTTCAAAGGTGCTGCTTCTCTCAATACTAATGTCACATTTAATACTGATTGAATATTGAAATATTGATTGTACAAAGACGTAAAGAGATATTAAAAAGTAGAAATAAATTTGCTTTTTTAAAAAATATTACATGTCAGTACAGTTTTAACAGAGTCAAGCAACAATTCTCTTGGTGCTGTTACTGTTACTGTTACTAAAAGTATCCATGCATTCAATAAAGTCAAACAAACCACCCAACCAAAAATTGTCTCCATAATCAGATCTCAACTCTTCCATCCAAATACACTCCAGAATGGTGTTGTGAGGTAAAATCTTTTTTTCCCTTTTGCATAGGATGGGGAAATTGCATTACTTGCAAATTAGGAAACTGTTTTGGAGCTCTCTTCATTATAGAGAATGTTTAACAGATAATGGTGTTTCCCACAATGCAGGCCTGCTAGTTTTTAAAATGTATGAAATGAAGAAAGGCACAGTGGTTTAACAATAAAGTCAGAAGAAACCATCTATAAATGCAAATTTGAACCAGTCTTGTGAATTTCTACCCTGCTGAAAAGAAAAAAGGAGACCGTCTGAATGAGACATATTTTGGATACTGGAATCCCCACCAGCAGTCTTAACTAGCTTATTCAGCAAAGCTTTCTTGGTCAAAAGCTTTATCAGATTAGTTTCACTTGGTAGTCCAATACTAGACCAACAGAAGTGAAACTGGACCCACTGTAAAATGTATTCTTAACTATTCAGTTAACTATTCACTGTCTTTTCAGCAGTGTGGCGTTTTAATATTTATTTTCTGACTTTGCAAATAGATAGTCCTTTTTTTGGATCCTTTTCAAGTGTTTTAGGTCCATTTTCAGGTCTGGTAAATGAGATGGACAGGAGTATCTAGATGGTGTGGCATCTTTATATGACAACAGCCCTGAGGAGACGGAAACACATCATCAGGTCTCGTGGAATAGGGGGTTTGATCTCATTACCATCAAGGCGAAGGTAACGGAGACGTGGAGCCTTCTCATCAAGGTAGTCATCGGGCGCACCAGGTGGACAGACGTCAGAGCCATTCACACCTATGGAAATTAAAGAAACAAATATACATCTTACTGATAAAGTTATATGTTGCAATGTCTGCACACAATATGTTTTTTTCATCAGGTTTCTGACATGGCTGCATGCAAGATGGAGCAGAACATGGATAATTAAGTTTGCCAGAGCCTTAAGACGGCGTCCCTGCTGCCCAGTTATTCAGTAAATTATTAAAATAACAGTCAATGTGTTTTGCATATGAAGATGCTTCTTAGAGAAACTAGTTTCAGATGGGTTCCCAAATGCACCATAAAGTCTTTAGAGATAACCAATGTATTGACTATATTGCTTCGTTAATGGACATGAAGTCATATGCTTTGTATACAACCACAGTGTGACCTTTTTAACTAATTACCAAAGAATTTTGCCAAAACTACAAAAGGAAGCCAATATGTACAATAGTGCATGTTCAGAAATTAGATTTTGAACTTACTCTTGATCTTATTGTGATCCAGATGCAGGTGCTCCAGGCCAGAAGAGATAACGGGCATCTCTGTGAGCTGGTTGTAAGAAAGCTGTAGATCCAGGATGCTGGAAAGATTAAACACGTTTTTTGGGATACCTCCATTAGCCAGCTTATTGCGGTTGAGCCTGAGAGAGACCACTTTGGGAAGACCCTTAAAGTATTCAGATGGAATCTTTTCTATGTTGTTGCTGTCCAGAAAGATCTGTGTGGTTGTGGAGGGTAGGCCAATGGGCATTGTATTTAGCTGGTTCTTTGCTAAGTTGATCTGGATCAAGTTGTTGAGGCCTTTCAGACTGACCTCAGTTACTGCATCATCCTGTAGCTTGTTGGCTTGCAGATCCAGCAAGGTAAGACGGTCCATTCCAGAGAAGACACCAGCTGGGATCTTTGAGATTCTGTTTCGGGAGAGCCGTAACTGTTCTAATTTCGCAGGCAGAGGAGATGGAATGGAAGAAAGCAAATTGTCTTCCATGTAGAGGTGTACAAGGTTGGACATAGCCTTTAGAGCATCAGTCTCTAGTCCTTCGCTTGTGATTTTGTTACGGTTTAGGTTGATCCACCTTAGTTGTGTAGCATTGCGCAGGGCATCAGCTGACAGGACATCAATCAGGTTGTTCTGGAGGTAAAGGTACCATGTGTAGGGAGGAATGACAGGAATGCGTTTCAGACCCTTATTGTCACAGTAAACAGCATTTGGGAAACTTGGAGGGCAGTGGCATTCTTTAGGACATGCCTGGATTTGAGATATAAGGTGCTCATATGGAATTTCTTCAGAGCAGACTTGGCTGGCCAGAAGTAGGGCTACAAATGAAACCACGAGCCACTCCATGGTTAGCTTTAACCTGAAAAAAATATAGAAATAGAGAAGAAGAAGCAAAAACATCTGTTAACAATTTTTAAACCGAATAACTCTTAGAGTGAAAGAGTTGTCTCAGGGCCTGGAATAATGTTTGTCCCCCATGTAAAGAATATCCATAGATCCACCCACATTACCTCAGGTTCTCTCTTAACCCATTGACAAAAAATTAGGAACATCCTCTAGTTAGGATTATCACTCCCTGTGTCTTCACCTTCATCAAGTAGTAATCTTCTTAAAATCAGAATAAGCTGCCAGGTCAACCTTAATTGACTTTAGTGCAGACTCCATTCAGAAGTTACATCTAGGACTCTGGGAAAGGGTTCACAAATGTTCTATTTCTAAATACAAGAAGATATACCAAAAATGGCAATGCTACCTCACAACCAATTTGTACATAAGTAATGGCTGGTGGCATAGTGCATTGCCAAGTATGTTTGCAAGAATATGTCTCAGCTGGTTAAAATGTTTGGTCCAGTTCCAAGTGACTGTCTGAAGATACTTTTATCAGTCTCACACTAAACCAGAAGGCATCAAAGAGAATCCCTGGATACAAAGTGAATAGATCAGGTAAAGCCAGCTACACCTGTTAAGATCTCTAAAAGTAAGAAAAACCTTTTAAATCATGTCCTCCATACTGGCTTTGCAGAACCGGTTCTGTGGATAAATTCATCCTACTGAAAACTGTATTGCCATAAATGAACACTCATCGCTGTGCACTTCTGCAAGATGAACTGAATACAAAGCTATAGAGATCAAAGCAGAAAAATGGCTCCTAGCACACAGTAAGCAGTTCTGAAAGCTTTCTACTGGTATGGAAGAAGTGGGCACTGTTTCTTACCCCTCAAAAAATACAAATTCAACTGTACATCACCATTGTACGAATGCTGGAGCCTTACCTTTGACTTCTTGGGGTTCTGCTGCTGTATCTCTTGCTGTTGGTACAGATGCCTCAACTCTGAGCTACTTTGCCCTTTCCTGCCCCTATTTGTAGTGTCAATGGCATCTCATGATCCCTTCACAGACAGACACACTGGACACAACCTTAGCCAATCATAGACTCTTGAGATCAAGAGTCATAATCCTGATGGGATGGACAATGCTTAAACCAGCGTGAAAAGAAGACATGGGCCTTGGCCCAGTTATAATTAGGCTAATACAGGCCTATGTCTTGCTTTGTTGCTCCCCAAAACAACACCTGTCTCCTGTCTTTTGAATAAACAAATGTCTCGATCAGACCAGAAGAGTTGAGGAATCTATCTATCCATCTATCTTTTCATTGCCTCTCAGCTTGACAGGTAAATGACAATTAATCTGCTTTATTTTTGGAGATGCTTACAATTGCAAAACGAGCAATTCATGCATTTCATGTACTGAAATTCCTGTACCCATGGGAGTACTAGTCTTGATTTAGAGGCTGATTTGAAGCACAGGTATTCACAAATGGTGTCTTTTTTTGACTGCGAAGCATTGATCTTGTTGTGTCATTACTTGCTCTAAATTCCGCTGACGACAACAACCACTTACTCTGTCATTTTAATCCCCTGTAATGGGCTCCTCCAGTCGAAATCTATGACCATTAGAAATCCAGTCAATTATCCAGCATCTCGTGTCAAGGATGGTGCTGCTGTGGTCTAAAGGGCAGAGCGTACAAACACCAACCTAATCCAATTACAGAATTTAAAACCTATTATTTACAGGAACCTAAAAGAGCTCTAAACACAGAATAAGTCTGTGTCAAGGTCTACAACACTTAAATCAGCAACTAAGAGGATTAGGCTCCAAAATTCAGGACATGACAAGAGGTCACTATCATGGCAGCAATTAGCCTCCAGCTAATAGATGGTGTAAGCCTATTAAAATACTCTGTATCTTGAATATCTATTTATTCCAATGATGGTTTCAATACATGCAAACAAACTATGCAATATTTATATACATCTAATAGTGTCAACAGGGACAATACTTGCTACACTATACATTTCTGAGACCAGGATCAGACAAGACTAAACCTTGTAACACTGTTGTGTTTACGACTAGTCTACCACCTGTTAGACTAGACATGGCTTACAGATTTCAGACTGGATTTTCTAGTCAAACAGTCTTCAGGTTGGTAGACTGTCCTGATTTGCATGAGAGCAGCAAGTCAGGGATCAAATAATTACTTGCATTGCTTCTGCTCATTGCTAAGTGCTAATGCTAACTGTTTTGCATTAGTGACACCTCACTAAGCACCTAAACTCTTGAACTCTGAGACTGAACAACACTATTTGAATGCTAGGTCTTTGTGATTAATTAATATCTTTATTAGTAAAATGTATACCAGCATTTTTCTATGAAAAAGAACAGTAGTTATACTCAAAATGAAATGCAACAAGGATAAAATCTGTCACAGAAGGGGGAAGAAAACTATGACTGAGAAATGACAACATAGTCAACACAAATTTTATTCTTCACCTAAAAGAAAACACATGCTCTCAAAGAGGTTTAATTTCCTGTTTGGGGCATTGTGTCTCAGGCAGCTATGTTAATTACACACAGTTGCATATTTGGCTCTAGCTCTGTGGCTAGTGTGCCGTCCAAATGTCCACTGTCCATTTTCACGTCTTTATGCTTCTAAGAAACTCGATTTGAACAGAAACCTCTAAAGAAAAGTACTTTATTGTCGGAACTGTTTTAGCCAACATTAAAAAGCTGCATTAGTACTATCTTTAGTAGAATTTGTATTTGAGCTTAAGTTTATGTTAGCTTATGTTAACTAATTAAAATGTAACTAATTAATTGCACATCATAAAATACTCCTCCGCTGTTTAAACAAAAACTTTCCTTTAAAAACAATTTAATCATTGTATCATGGTGCAGAGGTGATATGGCCATATCACAGTATTCTTATCTATACATGGTATTAAAAATATCATGGTGAATGTCTAACACTATTACTTTTTGGCACTTTTGTGTTGTATTACACAAGCAATTAAATAGATACAAGTATTTACATTTTAAGGTCATGATCCTGTGGCTTGCTATTATGGTTGGATATTTATTTTCCAATCACAATTAAAATACAAAATTCTTTATCTTATACAAAGACATGCAGCAGAAAATTTAAATGTATAAGGAAAATACAAGGAAGTGGTGTTTAAAATATCTCTATATAAGTGCTCAATACAGAAAAAACATGAACCCCCTACATCTACCACCCACTTGCTTATTGCATCACCACAACATAAAGTACAAAGAAATAAAAATGTTACCTGCTCATTTCAGTCACAGTGCTGACTTTGGTTTGTGCAGGTGAAGGTGAAATGTCTGGTTCTGGTGTTGGGGTTGCAGTCAATCTCTTGGTCCGCCTGCTCTCCTCTCCAGTTTGAGTCCAGTCTGCAGTTTCTCCCACTTTCTTTCTGGCCCGAACATGCATCAGAAGACACAGCCTTATTAGATTACTATTGTTGGTAGTGTAACTTCCCTAAGGCGAAACCTTTGACATCAGCTGGTGAGCTTAAATAAGGGGGTGTTTGGAAGTTTGAAACATACATGTGGAGTTCAGTAAGCGTGCATTGGTTTTTCATTGCTAGCTCAGCAAATTTTCTTTGTGCTTTGAGGGTCTTTGGAGCTTTGGGAGGAGGGGGCCACTGGCAAATATGACAGCCTCCAAACAATTGCAGGTGGCTTCGAGATATTTAACTCTTTCTTTTCAATGGGCATATCTCATCTTCATCCTTCATGACTTTGAGGGGTTCTTTTACAGCCTGTCAAACTAGGCCGCCCTGAGGTAATGCACATCATTTGGCTGTCATTTTGCACTGATGGAGACTCGTCCCAACCCGTAAAAAAGTAAAATTAAGCTGGAATGCAAAAAGCGGTGAAAGGTATAGTGATGTTTGAGAGTTAATCCTGGACTCTTACCATATCCCAGCAGGTCCCTCTTTTCTACTTAAGTTGCACATAGCTTCACAATGAATGAAAAGGCTGTGGGTAGTAACCAGGCAACATCTGTTTCAACATCTGGATCCTGTTGTAGACATTTCAAGATGGAGAAGAGGAAAGTCGGATATAAAAGATTTTTTGGTGAGGCGCTGATTAAAGTCCCATTGCTCAATTGAAAAGGAGCAAATCTTTATCCTGTTGAAAGGATGCTATTGTTTTAGGGAAAATGCTATTGTTCTTAAAGGAATAGTTCACACAATTTAAGATATTTTATAAATCTGAGAACTTTCAGACCCTGCACAGACAACAACATAACTGACAAGTGCAAGGCCCAGAGGTAGCAGGTGTAACGAAGGGAGCGAAGCAGACAATCGGATCCATATGCAGAGTGTATATTTATTAAAAGGCAGAATCAAACAGGCGAATGGTCAACAACGGCGTACGGGAACAACAAGGGCAAATCCAAAAACACAGTCCAGAAACCAGAGCAAGAAGTCGGGCGATCAATAAACAGAGTCCAGGGGAAGAGACGAGAAACGTAGTCCAAAACAAACGAGGTCAGCAACGGGAAATCCAGGTAGGCAAAAACAAAGACACGGGAAAGACGCTTACAAAGGCAGGACGAACCATACACAATGATGAGCGACTAACAATGGGAAATAGGGGGGTATTTATACACAGGTTAATCACATGAGGGGGAGGAGAACATATCAGTTGCTATGGGGACACATGAGGAGGGTGGAGACAGGGAGAACATGTGACAAGACATACAAGGAGTGGAAAAAGCCAACATACAACAGAGTAGCTGGAAGTGCCACAATAGAGTTCGGCTGGCACTTCCAGCAGATCGTGACAGCTTGCTTGTCTTTGCCATTGCTTTTTTTCGTTTTTTTTTCCGGACGTACAGTCATTATCATATTTATACGGGGGAGGAGGCAGGGAGGGGTTTAGCGCTAGTGCACGTGTAAATTCGGATGTACAAACAGAATATGCGTTGGTTTTCGCGTACGCAGTGTTTCATACATCAGATTTTTTTGTGCGTACGCACATTTTCAGGATTGTCCGTACGCAATGTTTTAGTAATAATTCTACGCAACTCTTTGTACATGAGGCCCCAGGTGAGCGAGAGGACCGGCTGGTGCCGGCTTGCGGTGCGACTCCTGCGGGATCCGTGCACCTTAAAATTCCTCAGTGTTCCCTTTAATGTGTGTAACCTGAGTCCTCCCTGCCCCGCAGTCGGGTGCAATCAAGTGCACGCCAATATTCATTGGACTTTTGTATAAAGCTCAAAAGTCTCTCTGGGAGTTCCCATATGTAACGTCTCCGTTCCCTCCTTCAGGAAACGTGGGTTACGTTTGTAATCATTTTGATCACCTTTTCTTTTATTAAACTTTTGTAACAAAGTTATCACTGCAATTAAACATTTACAAAATTTAATAATTATTTACTTCCCATCATTGCTATAAAAACGAGGGCCAAATGATGTCACTTCCTTTCTGGTCAAATTCAATGAATTATATGCTCATCATGCATTACAAAGCGAAAACATATTCATCTATTCAATTAATTTGTATAATACCCATCCATTGAGTCAACAGACATAGCCGTATTTGTTTTCTCTTTGTAGACAACATTCATTAGTCTGATAAAGACTAACATATTACGCAGAAATGAACTATGTGTCGTTGTTAAAAGCTTTTTGTCACTGCAAACACTGGCTCATGATTGTGCCAAATAGCTAATGGGGTGAAGCAGCATTTTCATAATGAAAACCCAAAGCAATAAGAAAGAGAAATGACTGTGTTCATGAGGACTCTGTCTGCATCTTCCATTTAATGCCACATTTGCCTCACACACCAAACACGACATATTGCTCATTAAGAGCCTTGCAACTGGAGAAACCCTACTTGTTGATATTAAAACACATTCATTGAACTGACTTTGTTTTGTCCCTTTATGCCCATTTCTTTAAGGACTGTTTTTAGCGTAGGAAAGTAATAAATGAACTTCACATGAACTCCAGTAGCTCTAATATCAAGCTCTCATGAGCTGTGATATATCTTGTTGTTTTATGCATGTTAGTATTTGTTTGCATATTTATTTATTCACACCACAGCAGTTATTTTTCTCCACACATAATGATTAATTTATATTGTTATTGCCAATATCACTAATCCCTTACAGTAAACACTCATTTAGCAAGCTATAAAGATTGACACATTTACTACTTTGGGGGTAAATGTGTCATATTTCTCCAGTAGCCTGGTTTCAACTGTCTCACACAACCAAATATTATAATGTATAATGTCTGGTTTGTTTTGTGACCAAGAATGACCCACTAAGACAGCAAGAGTCCTGCAGAGACCATTGGTTGAGGGTCAAGATTATTCAGTGGCAGAAATGTGTGAGATTTACTGCTTTTTTGGGAGGATGTTCAAAATATATCTATAATATACGATGACATTGCAATCATTTACATTTCTTATCTCCTCCAAATCAGGGATTTTCAAGCTGGGGATCAAGGTTTGCCTCAAGTGGACTGCAGAAGTGCATAGGAAGTCCTTTGGAAATGTCACTTAAGTAAATAAAAATAAATAAAACAAACAAACAAGTCAATAAATAAATAAATAAATAAATAAATGTATTGTTAAATTATATTATTAAAATTTATTTTAGATTATTAAAACATTATATTCAAATGATAATAATAATAATAATAATAAAATATTTACATTTTAGTAGTCAACAACATGTTCATTTCAGACTAATTTAAAGACTTAATAACTGACTTCCTTGAAATTATTTAAGTAAAATGACAGAACACAAATAATGGCATAAACATGTGAATGTAAAGTAAACTGTGCCAGTATTATTATTAATTTATTTTACACCTTGTTGTATCTACTTTATGTTTTTGGAAAAATGAAATTCAATTTTATTCAGCATATCCGAGCTTGTGTGTATCCATGCTAATGAGTGTCAGTTTAAGCAGCCATGCCTAAGGGATAAAACAAAGCAAGAAATACATAAACTATACATACCCACTTTTTGCCAGTTTAGGCTCCTGTTTACATTGTTATATCCAGATGCTAATGCTGTATTTGTATTTATATGTAAAAGAGATGTATGTTAGGGAAATTATACAGAGCAGTTGGTTCCACACCAGCACACTCTTACCTGTGATGCCTGATAAAGACGTAAACGGGATGATAGCTGTTTCCCTCCCACAGTGTTCAACTGCCAAGCTGTGCTTAATGTAATTAATGTGAAAAGAAGTCTGTGGTGTGTGGGATCAATGGCTTCTTGAGCTGGTTCATTTATTAGCCTCTTTTCCAGACTGCTGATCACAGTTGACCGACATATTCAACCGTCCAACAGTCCAGAGTGACTTGTAGGTAACACTTGTTAACTTTTTAACTAGAATCCCCTAGTTAATTGATCCCTCTATAAATTGATTTGCTGCTTATTAATAGTTAGTAAGGTAGTAGTTAAAGTATTGGGCAGGATTAGGGATGTCAAATAAGATCATATGGCTAATATTCTAGCTAATATACATGCTAGTAAGTAAATAACAGGTGTAACTGTAACATAAATTATTGCCATAAATAAATAAATGGGGATATTCAATATATATTATTGAATAATATTCAATAAAAGTTTGGGTACATTTTCAGGATGCATTGAATTGAACAAAGTGACTTTGATTTATTTATTTAATTATTTTTTTAATTGATCAAAAAACCTTACATTGTCCCAAAAGGAGGTACTTATAACATATATTTAATAAATATAAGTATTGTAGTATAACTGTATAGCAAAACTGTTTTCAATGTGTCCTAGAACATTTGTACAAATCACTATAAATACTAATGAGATCATGCCGTAACACTTTATGTCTTACTAACAGTAAATAACTTTGTATTAAAATGTATATTACGGGTGGCTCCACAACAGAGTTACTTCTTAAACACACACTTCATAAACAATGCAATGGGAGTCTGATATTTAATATCACCTCATCAGGAGCTTTCAGAGCAGAATATCATTTCAGGCATCCATGCATGTTTGAAAAATAAACTTTAATCTAAAGTTGAATGTTAAGTTTCATGCAGGCTTAATGCCAATGCAGATGGTGATTTGGCGAAATAAGGAACTTGTGCAAAGCATACCTAAATCCCATAGATAAACAACCATTAATTTTTAAACACTTAAAGTAATGTTGCCTTAACATTTCCATGGCTTGATCTTTCCTTAATAATCATGAGATCATGAGATCATTATGTATTGAACTGATCTTTGCACACCAAACTAAGTGCTTCAGATTGAAGGTTCTTCTCAAGGTACCTCCTGAGAGCATTATAATGTGGTTATCTCAACTCAGCAGAAACTTCAACGTAGCTAGTAGGTTTCTTCATGTACCATTAAACTCGTAAATTAAGTTCTTAAGATTGTTTCGGTGCTTCAAGTCTCATTGGTCATGAATTTGTTATTAGCAAAACTCCAACCGGCGATTTTCTTTCAGTACTTCCTTTTGGAGATTGTTTTTTTTGGGGAGATTTTTCTTTTTCATAAACCACTGTCATAAACCACTTTTTTTCAATAGTTTTTTTTACTGCCTATAGGGGTGTATTTTTCTGTATTATTATTATTTTTTTATCTGTACTGGGATCAGCTTCTAAATCTTCTGGTGACACCAAAATCATAAGCAGTAAAAAAAAGAATTACCAACAAGCTGTGTTGCATTTCAAGTTCTTCTTAAGCCATACGATGTCTTTATGCAAAGAAGAGAGTAAAATACAATTATCCCGCTCCGTTAACACGTTCACATCTTATTCAAAAGAAACCTGCTGTCCGGTTGAATGACGCAAATCGATCACCTGACACAGAAGAGCCAATAACATTTCACAACAGCATGACGCGATCGGTCACGAGACACACGAGAGCCAATAGAATTTTACAACCAAGGATTCTCCTGGCGAGCGGCATTTTTCAAATTTGCGCAAAGCGGCCGCTGCCTGCAGCAGAGATGAGTCACGGCGGACGGAGAGATGGTGATCAATCCTTTTGTCTCGGAAAGAATTAGAATATTAATCCTTTTTAATAAATAATGTCGGTAGTTGTAACGGCTGGTTTATCTTGTCTTTTATTAACGGGTGGTAGGTTTAGGGGCAGGTGTTGGGTTACGTGCTCATATAAATAAATGAATATAAATAAAACTGTTGTGACCGTTTACAGTGAAAAATCACATCCCAATACATATACAGTGTGCGTGTACAAGGACGTGTGATTATTACGGTTAACTATGCAAAGTGATATGGAACTGTAATGCGGTCAAGAGCGCTGTCTGGAACTACGTTCGTCGTGTGTTTCCCTGAAAATAATTGCACACCTCAGAACGTTTGTCAGCCAATCAGATTCAAGCATTCAACGGCCTCGTAGTATAAATTATATATAAAATTCTATTTATATCATTGTTAGGAAAATTATATTATTTTTCAGAAAAACTATAATTGTTGTGCATCTTTCCTCTTTTTTTCTTGAAAGTGGGCTACTTGATGTTTTTCTTTATACATTTTAAATGTGCCTTCAAATACTTCTTGGAGCACTCGGGGAACAACTGATGAAACTTGTTTTGTATAGAGTTTGTTGCCTCCTAAAACTTCTATGTTATGCTACCGAGAGAATTAATATGCCAGCTGAGTCATTTCAAAGGGCAATCAAGTGCCCATGCATATTCAGTCAGAATTTACGTTGTTCTTCCTTTTATTTTTCTAAAGGCTGCTCTACCATTCTGTTCGGCATCAACGAGGCAAAGACAGCATTGTGAATAGATGCAGATTCATATGGCAGAAGGAGATGAGCATTCATGTGATTCTGCAGTTTTGTTAGTGGCACAGACTTCATTAAAATTAGAAAATTGTGCCTTTAGTTGCACATTCATTAAATGCTCAGTTCTCTGGACTGTTCTGTTTCTGATGTCATGAACAATTACATTGTTTTGAAAGCCATAATGGCTTTATTTGAGCGGTGCCAGCTTGTGACTGTCTGATATTTCCCCTTTAAAACACCATAAGAGAATAATTATGGATGGTACAAAACAGAATATTTAATTGAAGAGCCGACAGACATTCAAATGGTGTTGTGTTCCTTTAACCTCTCTGGCTGGCTACATTTTGAAATCACTGCTATTATTTTTTATCCCACTCAATGTGACACATTAATAGTCAGTGACAGCTGTGGTCTCTGTGAGTCAAGCCTTACCCATTAAACCAAATGACAAGGCCAGTTAAAGGCTAAAATGATTTGAACCGGCTGATACTTAATTGGTTTAATGTTGTTGATTTGGCCATTATATTGTAGTGGTGGTCAAGTTGTCATTGGCTTTGCAATATTTTAATTTACTTTGCCATGGTGACATGCTTTATGCAATCAAATAAAGGTTAATTCTTTGTGATTTATTTTACAATTTATTAATTGTGTCCATTTTGTACACAGGTTTGCAGGGATTCATATGGTATCAACACTAAGATAAAGCAACATTTAAATTATGTTTTACATGATTAATCACATCAAAATGTGTTGTATATTGTATATATTTTACATCATTAAATCAATTATTTACCAATTATTTTATTAATTACCTGTGCACTTCTATAGCAACTAGATGTGCACGTAGTATGTAACCACAGTGTAAGTACACTAATACATAGTATCTACAGCTGGATAACAACACATTTTGGTAATGAAAGTACAAATGTGTAACAGGACTAACAGCACTTTTTGGTAAATTAAGTGTTATACTTTATATTAAGTGGAAAGTTCCTGAGGAGTTACCATGTATATACACTGGTATTACAGTGGTTCACCAACTCCACTTACTCCGCCCACTTTACATATCCCTAAACCTACCCAACTACACCACCTGATCACCCCTGTTCCAATTACTCATATACATACTGCTGTTACAAAATGTAGCTATGTAATTCCTGTTACTTGACTACTTAGTGAAGTGAATCAAGTGTTGTTACCAATGTCCTGTTATACATTTGGACTTACACACACCATTCTGAGGTGTGTTACATGTGTGTAGTTACAGAAATATTACAGCTGTAGATACTTTGTAGCAATGTGTACTTACACTGTGGTTACATTCTAGATACACATTTAGTTACTATGGAAGTAAACAGGTATTAGGGACATTTAATATAAAGTGGGACCTATGATTATATTAAAATGATATTTAATTTTAGAATATATATAATTACAAATCATGCATTGTACAGTTAAAGTGTTTTAAGGAAAACAATCATTTATTATTCAATAATCTGCCCCATAATCATAATTTTTGTTAAATAAAAAAAAAAAAAAAAAAAAAGTTGTTAATGTTTTAATGCCAGTCTGCCGCTATTGATATCAGTTGAAACTGTTTAAGTGTATCTATATATGTCTGATATTTTTGCAAATAAAAGTACACATAGGCAGTTTTTATGCTGCTAAATAGATACATTCATGCATATATGCAATAATAAATAATCAACATGCTGGACATTTTATCTGCTCATGTCTACTCATTCCTTTAATTGATGAGTTCCACTTACTGTCTGTCAAATGATTTCTTACCTGACAGGCAGATGTTTTGCTAAATGAGTTTTATTTTTTTCTCCAGCACTGTTTGAGTCATCTACACCTCATTTACTAGAGGACAAGAGTGGATGCAGAATTGATAGGCCATCAACTGACAGCACCTCTGGGAATTAGACAGCGATTTCCCTCGCACCTTGCCATTCACTGCGTCTGAGATGAGGAGCTAATTGATTCCTGACAGGCTTTCCTAACAACAGGTTTCTCTCTATTTAAATCTTTTTATTTATATATTTTTTTGTCTCTTCAGCCCTGACACATGCTGTTTGCTCAGAATCATCTGGGAATTCCCTAGCACAGTGGTTCTCAACCCTGGTCCTCGCGCCCCCCTGCTCTGCGTATTTTGCATCTCTCGCTTTCTTAACGCACCTGA
>JAUCMT010000088.1:5814136-5833499 GCA_032357475.1 Enteromius thamalakanensis
AAAATAAAATAAAATAAAATAAAATAAAATAAAATAAAATAAAATAAAATAAAATTAAATTAAATTAAATTAAATTATTTCATGCAGGGTCAATGATTATCAGGTTTACTGAGAGTGTTGATTAAATAGATAATAGATAAGAAAATTAAATTAAAATAAAGAGTGTTGATATGGTCAAGTACACCTTGATTAGCTCCTTCAGGTGTGTTTGATTGGGGTTGGAGCTAAACTATGCAGGACACCAGTCCTCCAGGACCGTGCCTGGTGACCCCTGGTATAAAGCATAAACGAAAAATGTAAATAAAAGAAATCAATAAAGAAATAAAATAATAATAAATGTAAACAAATAAAGTTAAACCATAGATCACCATATCACAAGTCAGATTCAAACACTAGGCACATACTCGATCACCATTGCTTGTTATAGCATGTACGTTTACTGCTAGGCCACAGATCTGATGAAGCTGGGAGGTCTGAAGTTGCTCTGGGTCAATCTGTGCTCATACCTGTCCCATACCAACAGCATTATGACCTTATCTCCCATTCATCATCTGCCACGTCCCCTGCAGCTCATCCCTCACTCACTCCCCTCATCAGTCAGGCCTGCAGGGCAAGCACAAAGAGCTGAGCTCATGTTGGGACTTCATAGATGAAGTTATGCAGCAGGGACAGGTCAGGGCAAACCTGTGCAGCTCTACCTCATGCAGGTATGTGAGGTTTGCAGTTGTCCCAAAATCAAGTAAAAATGGTAGTCTGAATGATATAAATCGACTGCTGAAGCACTTTTTTAGATGATACAAATAGATTGTTTACTGCATACAGCAAACACATGCCATTTATTACGCTTTACATCACAAGTCTTAACTGATGGTAATTAGCTTTGGGACAGCACTGTAAATTTCAGACTGATCTCAGCAATTTTACGAGGCAACCTCACTCGTATATGATTTTTGCTAAATTATATGTATTGTACATTTCATACCAATTTGTACAAATTACCTACCCCTAACCTAAATCTACTGAAACCGCTGGGGTCTAAACAAATCAATTTCGTTCAAATTAGCCACCTCATAAAATATGCATGAATTAGTCAAGAGAGTGTTGTTATTTTTGGTACAAGGATACAATTAAAGTTTTTTTATTCATACTAATATGTAATTATTATTTTCTTCATTTATATTAATATTTTATAAACATTATAAATATAAAAAAATGAAATGAATTGAAAGCTGCCTTTAAAAATATAAAGTAACACTTTTTATATATAATACATAATATTATGTATAATATGCTTTAATAAAGTAGTTTTTATGCATTAATTATGTCTTGTTATGCACCTTATAATGCATTATACAACTTATGAATAATTGTAACCACAGTAAAAGCATTATAAAACTTATTAATTCATTATTAATATAAAATTTGGTTATAATAATTTATGTCAAGATATAATATATTGTCATGCACGTTATATATAATTTTAATGCATTATACATTTATAATTCCAATTATAATACATACATGGGGGTTAACAACTATTAAAATCTATATCTATAATAAAATTAAAATTAAAGCTTATTGTATTTTGAGTAATTACATTTTCATGGGTTTAGATTTGTTTAACAGTAACTACTATATAATTTAAAAAATAACAAGTTTATAAAAGGATAAAATATTAAAAGATATTGTTTAAAAAAAGCAAACAACAGATCTAGTTTTACTGTAAAAAATAAAATAAAAATAAAATATAAAAAAAATCTTTATAAAGCACCGCTGGTTATTTTTTTACTATTAGAACACTTGGCATATTTAAGAGTTTACAGTTGTTTTCGTTGAATTGATCATTACAACAAACTAAAAAAGCTCTATATTTTCAGATATGTCAGGTGTTGTAATACACCTGTAATACAAATGTAATAATTTGTCCACCATTGTATATCTACGTTTTGTTTAGATTGTTTAGTGTTGGAAAAGCCAATTTCGATGACTGTCCGGTGAGTTTGTACCACTATTACCTCCATTATTATCACTATAATTAACATACACAGTTCTTAACTAAATATATGAAGGACGTGACGTGGCCAGGTATGGTTTCCCATACTAGGAATTTGTGCTCTGCATTTAACCCATCCAAGTGCACACACACAGCGGTGTGAAGTGGACAACCATGCACACACACCTTGAACACACACCCGGAGCAGTGGGCAGCCATTGCTGCGGCGCCCCTGGGAGCAGTTGGGGGAACGGTGCCTTGCTCAAGGGTCGTGGTATTGAAGGTGGAGAGAGTGCTCGGAATTCACCAACCTACAACATTGTCACTACATTTCTTCTTCTTTCAGTAATCAGTTTTGATATTGCTATTATTGACCATAAATGTATTTATTTGACAATAAAGCCTATGTCTTCTCAAGCCTAAAAAATCTCCAACCCAACTTGGCGTGATGTCATTAAGTATTTTGTAAGAGTATGCTGGTGTCCAGCTGTGTTCTCACTGTCTTTCCTGTCTGGACATTGACACACACGGAAAATGAAAACCTCAGCCTCCTGAAGATCACTGGAAAGATTCTCCACACCGGTTCCACATAAAGGTCCAACAGTTACCAACTGGATTTCTCTCATTTCCACTTTTCATCTCACCTACATGAGTTTACAGTGACATTAGTGGATAAATTGCCTCTGTCTTCAAAACTACGCACAGGAAAATCCACAATTCCTGCGTCTACCTCTTGGTTTCTGACTGGACCAGACGTTTCCAGTCGTTTCCAGTCAATTCATAATTTCCGATCTTTTTCCTGGCCTGGATGCTTTTGAGAAAGACAAATATGTTTGTAGACAAGTATTATGTTATAATTCAACTGAAACATGGTTTATAAATCTATCAGAAAGCTGATTCTTGTCAACAGCTTTATAATGTTTCCTCTTCTTAGCTTAAGTTGCTATTTCTACTTGATCTGACACTTTAAAATGACTTTCCCTGGCAAAAGCAGCTACAATTACAGTGACCTTTATTCCCCTTGAATAAAATGAGTTTCATCTTGTTTTCTGTGAGATGGTTATCGAGCTGAGTCATTTTATCTGAGGAGTACCTCATATGGTTCCCATTACAATACATATCTTTCTCAGCAATAAACTGATTTAGTTACACACAACTTTCATTGCTGTTTTCAAAAGTAAAGAGAGCTGTCTAAAGAAAACAAACAAAAAACGCCTCAAAACTTTTCAATATGGCTTGTTTACTTTAAAACAGTAGCAAAACAGTGAGCTCACAAACCTCGGTCAACCAGTCAGCTTTATTAACTATTTAACACTTCTATATACCGATACTGACGTTAACTCTTTACTTTTTGAGATGATGTTATCATAGCTATCACAAACAGCATGTCGCTTTGGCGATATTGAATATTCTTTACATATTTGTGACCCTGGACCACAAAACCAGTTGTAAGTCGCTGGGGTATATTTATAGCAATGGCCAGAAAATACATTGCATGCATCAAAGTAATTTATTTTTCTTTTATGCCAGAAATCATTATAATTAAATAGCATATTCCATTAAGATATTTAGTAAACCATAAATATATGGTTAAATTAATTTTTATTATTAATATGCATTGCTGAAAACTTCACTTGGACAACTTTAAGGTTATTTTTGCAGATTTTTAAATAGCTGTATCGCAGCCAGATATTGTCATATTCTAATAAACATACAGTAATACAAAGCTTATTTATTCAGCTTTAATGTGATGTATCAAACTTTCGAAAAATGTACCATTATGACTGACTTTATGATCCAGGGTCACATTTGGTGATGATTTTACTGGCAAAAGCAACATTGTGAATCTAGCTATGATTCAGTGAGGATTATAAAAAAGTATATATTCAGTTGATTTCTCTGATTCAATTCAAATCATGAATTTCACATGAATCTATTCACAACTCTAGATTCAAAATATATTACAAGTATTAGATTATAAAATATATTCAAAAATATTTATGCAATAGGTGAATGCAATTTAAAAATATGTTTCTATGCGTCTGTATTTATGTCTGAAATATAACAAAACAATACGACATATTTAGTATAGCTAAATATTAATATGTGCATATAAATATGTGAATATAGAATATACATCTATTTATTTATAACATGAATTATATAAATATAGACATGTAAATATTTTCAAAATATACTGTATTAGCTGACTAATATATACATAATAATTATACACAGAACACACACATATATTTTGCAAACAAATACAAAAAATCTACATAGTCTACAAAAAAAATTATTTTTTTAATGTAAAATTATTGTCACAGAAAAAAAATCTGAATAAACAAAGAAAGAAATAATATATTAAAATGTGTATTAATGAGTATTAGATTAAAATGATAATACAAATGTATATGTGGAATATACAACTTGTGCAGTTTTTAAGTTATATAACCCACTACTGTGTGTTTGGGGTAAATCAGAAATAAAACTAATATATGAATAAATCAACAAATCCTAAAATATGTATTAATATATGACAGGTCACATATTATACTTTTGGTTCTTGGAGAAAATTGGTGTTACTAAACAATCTTATTGTAAAACAATGCACTGACGCTGTAAAATCCCAGCCTTCAGCCCTCCTCTTAATTAGTTAGAGGCATTTAGACTCGGTTTGGACACAAATAGTCAAGTGTTGGGTGATCCTGAGGTGCACACATGCACCTCAGACACCTCAGTACTGCCACAAACAGACTCAGTGCTGAGCCTCACATTGGCAAACACGCAAACACACACACACACACGGTAGAACATGTGCCACGGACGGCTGCGGCTTTCAGACCTCTGTATATCCACTTAATATAATAACACCAAGCTAGTTAAGATGTCACAGCTTACACACGCACACACACACACACACATGCTGTAGAGACATGTGAGAGCTGATCAAAGCTCACACTATGTGAGGAAGAAACCTCTCCCAATCTCAGAATGATGTCATTGTCATGAATGACGCACAGAGCATCAATTCTTATAACCCTTCTTATGACCACAAATAATATGTCATATTTTTTACACAGAATTTATATATATATATATATATATATATATTTCTTTTTTATTTTATTATTTTTTTATTAAGTTTTTGGAACTTTAGCATTTTAGATTTATTTAGGTATTTCTGTCTAATATTTATATTTTATTTAATTTCAGCTTTATTTTAGTAATAATAACAACACTGTTTTTGATAAAGCATTTCAACTTCATATCTCAAAATCAAAATTTGCATTAAAGTTATTTTATATTATTTGTATACTATTATAGTATTTTTAATATTGTGACTTATATATTTTCATTTTATATTTTGTGCTTTTGTCATTTTCCTACTGTCTTTTCGTAAACATATCTATTAACTTCTATCAATGACTAAAAAAAGTTTCAGTTTTGCACTTTATTGCAATAAGTTTAATATTGTCATTTAAGTTACAATTTTCATCTATTTAATTTCAGCTTTTCTCAATTAACCTTTTTTTTTAAATAACAAAATAACTAAACTATTTTAAATGCTGATTTTATAACATTTATATGCCAATAAAGTGGCTTTTAAACACTATTTCACAATAATTTTATTTATTTGTTTGCTTAAAAAAAATAAATAAAAAAAATTAAAAGCTCTCACAGTAAATTGTGTGTGTGTGTGTGTGTGTGTGTATACATACAGAAAAGTTTGTGTGGATATATGATTGTGGGTGAGATTTATACTTTTTTAATTTCGCAACATAAATAATAAACATGCCATTTGGCTTTTTTTTATTAATGGAAATAATGTCTGCTTCATTTTATTATTATTATTTTATTCTCACCTCCGCTCTACTCTGTAAAGCTCTTGTCCAGTGCAGTGTGCTGATATCGGCTTTTTCCCTCAAGAAGAGATGCTTTAAACTTCCACAGTTGTTAAAAATACCACCTCTCACACACTTAGCTCTCTAACGCACACACACACACACACATTGATATATTTACACATACACAATCCCACACTGTGTCCCCTCCATCTCACACACACACATACACACACACACTTCACCGTTGAGTTCTGGAGGAGGAGCTTAATTATTCAAGCTGGTATGACAGTAAAACGAACTCAAAATAGTGAAGCACAAAATAATCCACAAGGGGGCACCAGAGAGAAACGACAGAAAACCTGCTGGATATATTACGAAATTAAAGAAGGGGGGAAAAAAACCTGTGTTATAATACATTAACAACACATCTGCTAAATTAAAATGATCCCAAAATATAGATTTTGGAAAACTAGAATGTATAAAAGTTAAATTCATTTTCATTAAGTTCTTCGTAGCTAACTAAAGAATTTACTTCAGCCCAAAATAATCCTCACTTATATTTTCAGCATTTCTATTCCTTCTTTTAAAGTGCCTGATTCATATTGCCTAGAGACCTTGTCATTATCAAATCAGGAAATTATATGATATTTTTCATCTCCACAAAGGTTACTAACTAACATCCTAAAAGCTAATCCTTGTGTTTAAACAGACTATTTTTTAATTTCCATAAAGTCTGTTTATGGTGGAGCGGGAAACGGCATTTGTCTGCAGTGGTGACTCTGAGATGACTATTATTTTTAAAACCTGATATTTCTGTGTCAGAAAAACTAAATGCAGAGAAAGAATAATATTTCGGTTCAAGACAAAAAACTAAGAAGAATTAAAGGAAATTAACCGCACAATTAAAATGACTTAATGTGGGGAAAACTTTTTTTGTTGTTGGTATTTTGTGCTTTTGGACAATTAAACAGCCACATGAAAGGCTCTGAAAACTTTTGTTCCTTAAATTAAATGTTTTAACTTTTTCAACCTGAGCAATGGTTGCATAATTCATCTAAATGCCACAAACACAGTTTTGTTTGACACAGAGCTAACACCCAAACGTGACATTTTTACCGTAGCTCTTGAAGGCCTTCTGTGACTGTAGCATCCATCATAGAAAGTCCTGCGAGTTATTTTGAGGCCTCATTCGGTTTCATTTACCTGAAAACCAACCCTGTGCCCGAACAAACCCGGTAAACCACCCAGTGAAAGTTCCCAGAAAGCATGGTGCAGATTTGACTGTTTATTTGGTTCAGGACACCTGTGTCGGAGCCCTCAATTGGCCAATAGAGCGAGAAAGAGAGAGAGAGAAGAAAGGGATTACCTTTATTGCCGATATATTAAAGTCCAAACTACTGTAAGTGCTTGTGCTTCAAAGCAATGATAGGATTCTTTATACAGCATTTATATACAGCGTCTATACAAGAGACATTCATGACTCTCATGAAAGCAGGAGGTGTCCATATCTGCCGTCTCCCTCCAGATCCTTCCAGACTGAAACACAGACGATCAACAAACACGGAAATAAAGGAAAGAAACACATGTACAAGCTCATGGCGGTCACCAGAGTGGAAAAAGCATGCGTATAGGTTCGGGAATCGCGTTCGTCGTAATGACAACAAAGTTTATTCTACATCTCGAAGCGCTATGTTCACCTGGGCGGAGAGCAGACGGGATCTGAGGAAACTAATGAACACAAATGCCACCCAAGTATCCGAACTGAGACAAGGAGAATCTCGAGCAGCCCGACTTCCTGTTTTCTCCCACTTCAATTGATTGCGAGAGACTAGCACAATCTGAACTAGCGCTACATGGAAAGTAATAACTGAATACATTCTAGCATACAAGCTCTTGTTAATGGCACTGGCTGACATGTGTTAACCCCTTGCTGCCCGCTCCGCAGGCCAGCGAAGTACATAGAAGAACATGGCTTAGGTCCAGAAGATCCAGAGTGACCTTCCATAAAGATCATTTCATTATCTGGGTGATGTGCGCTTTTGGATATTCTAAGTGGTCATGGCTTTACTGTCTTTATTTTTCTTTTCTTTTCTTTTTTTTTCAAAATCATACAATTTCTGTTCTCCTCTGCACTTACACAATATGTACGTTCAATACAATACTGATATGCATTTGTTTATTCGAATATCTGTCCAGTAATCTGCATGTTGCAAATGGAATTGGTGTTTATTTGGGGTTAACTGAGATATGACATTCAGACTAAGTTATGTGCTTGAAAGGATTAGGTCAGACAGGAAGGGGCGGGATGAAAACAGTGACTAAGCCGTCTGATTGGACGCTTTATTTCTTTCTGTAGTTGCCCAGTTGAATGGCCGAACGGTCGAAGACGCAGCGGAAGGTGATGGGCTGGACCTCCCAATAGGGCACTGGATTACTGAACAGGCTGATGCCTGAGTACATGGCCTTCTTTGTATTATAGCCGGGTGGGCAGAAGTCCTCTGTTCCCACAGCAGCAATCTTGTTGGAGTGAAGGTAGATCACCTGGAATTGATTGAATGAGAGGGTGACCATTTGTGACTTTAAAATGTGCGAAAATGGTGAGTTAACTTATGCGAGATCACTCACCTGGATGTATTTGTGTTCTGGCAGGCCGGCCGGGACTGAGGTCAGCATGTTATTGTCCAGGTGAAGTTCCCTCAGGTGAGGCACATTAGCCAGAGAGCTGTTCTCCACCATGCTGATCTCATTGTGGCTCAGACCCAGCCTGAAAACACACATAGTGTTATTAGCATTAACAAAAACTGAAGTAAAACTGTTTTCTGAAAAAAAAATAAATTGAACAAAAATTGTTTTTTTCTTTATACATGGTACACCATCACACAAAGGTAAGAGCCAGTGTCTCTTAGGCTTACCAAGGCTGTATTCATTTCTAATATTGTGAAATAGTATTACTATTTAAAATAGCTGTTTATATCTTATGATATTTTAAAATGCATTTTATTATTGTGATGATAAAGCTGAATTTTTAGTCTAACCATTCTAATATGCTGATTTGCAGCTGAAGAAACATTCCTTATTAATGCTGAAAATAGCTGTGGTTCTTTTTTTGTTGAATATATTTCATTGATGAAAATGAAAAAGGACAGGATTAATTTAAAACATAAATATTTAGTGACAATATGTGTGTCAGTACTTTCAATTTTGAGCAATTTAATGCATCCTTGCTAAATAAATATGTATTTCTCAAAATAAACATATAGATAAAAGAAGGTATTTTAAGACTGCCGATGTTGTTTGTTTATACATAAATAAAACCATAGGCAGCTTTGAAAAACTACAACCAAAATGTGACCCTGGACCACAAAACCAGTTATAATGGTCATTTTTGAAAAAAACTGAACAAAAAAAATGTTTTAAAAACAAAACAAAACCCAAAAAATATTGAGAAAATCAAATAAAGTCCTTAGCCATGGATATTACTAATATTACTAACTTACAATTTATTATGGTAAGAAATGAACAAAATCTATTCATAGAACATGAGTTGTACTTAATATACTAATGATTTTTGGCATAAAAGACAAATAGGTCATTTTGATCGTACAATGCACACTTAAAAAAATAAACTAAAACTGACAACGATAAAGTATAATATAATAATCCTACATTCTCAGTGCTGTTTTGCTAAATAAAGAAACATTTCTAAATACAAATAGTATTAAAGAGACAAACAGTGAAACAATCTTCCAGTGTTCTCATAAAGCAGTCTGTATTTGACTCAGTACTCTTTTATAACATCTCGGCTGTGATTCAGTCTCGGCATGTATGCTGGAAAATCTCTGTAATATGAATGTTCCAATTTCTCTGTGTGATCCAAAGCAAACCGATCCATGCTATGATGTCATGGTGTTTGAGTCTCACAGGGTCGTTCTCATGCAAATTCGAAACAAACTTAATGAAATCTGAATTATTATTTCCTTTGTTTTAAACTCTTTCCGTTCTGAGTCAGATTTTGCTGAGGTTTTCAGCTATACAGAGACATATTTAGCTGTTTCTGTTCAGACTCAAGTCTGCCGTGTAAGAAAATCAAAGTTTTTGTTTGCATAACGATGTATTATATAAAATTGTGTTAACAAGGAAGACGCATTTACTTGGACAGGTTCTTGAGGCCCTTCAGACTCTCTGCGGTCACTTTGGTGATCTTGTTTCCATCCAAGTGAAGTTCAAAAAGAGAGCTGGGCAGACCTGAACATAGTTTTTTTTTTGTCAGATTAATAAAAACACAATGATATTGTATTGACACAATGCACTGAAGTGAAACAGGCCTCATCATTATTTACAATAGAGATGATTCTGTACCTTTGGGAATGGAGGTGATGTTAGTGTCAGCAATTCGGATGTAAGAAACCCTCTTCAGATCAGCAAAGGCACCATTATCAACTCCAGAGCTACTCAGAGGGTTAGAGCCAAGCTCTGGAACGGGACAGAGAGTTAAAAAAACATTTTGCAATATTGTTACACTGTTGATTTGATGGTGATTATTAATGTACTATTTTCTTTAAGTGCAAAATATTAAATGAATTAATAATTTAAATAAATAAAATAAAATAAAATTATCATGACTGAGCCTCAGCTTTAAAACACACAAAGTGATAATACATCAATAAACTCCTAATTTGCTGCTTATTAATAATTACTAAGGTTACTACTGAGTTAAGGTAGAATTAGGGATGTAGAATATGGCCATGCAGAATATATGCTTTATAAGTACTATAAACTGTCAAAAATAACATGCTAATAAGTAATTTATTAGTAGTGAGAATTGGCCCCACTATACTTAAGTGTACCACAAAACTAAAACAAAAATGTAGATAAAATAAAAGCTAAAACCAATACATTTAACTGAAATAAACAGCAAACAAATGTAAACTGGCAACAATAGGCCTATAACAAAACTTACTTAAAAAATAACCACATTTTTTGATACATGGAGTATTATATTTATGTATTTTGCATATTGCATGGTATATAATATTTATTTCATGCAGGATTAAATAAATACACATGTAATGACGCAGCCTAAAATGCACCAACCCAAAAAAGCCACTCTCCCATATAGTTTTCTAATAAGCAATGAAAAACTCCTACCCATGACGATGACATTGGCCATGCCAGCAAAGGAAGTCTTCTTGATTTTGTTAATCTGGTTCTCGTGAATGCGCAGCTCCTGCAGGCTTTTCGGTATGTTAGCAGGAACATCCTTCAGGAGATTTTTGGACAGGTAGAGTCTCTCCAAATTGATCAGAGAAGAAAGGGCCTTGGCATGAATGACGGTGATCTTATTGTTGACCAGGATGAGCGTCTAAAAAAAACAAACACAACAAAGACATTCCTTTAGGAGATTAATGGCAGATGCTAATTTTTGGTATAATTCTTACGCTATTATTGTTTGAATGCACAAAGTTTTACTTAGTCAACCTAAAGTTGCTGAAATCTGTAATATTCTTTTTCTACCTGTTCTCATTGGTGCACTTTTTAATGAGGCACGAAATATGTACCAACAAGTACATATCACTGCAGTTTTTAAAAGACATGAACACTAGAGGCAGCAAAACTAACACCTTTGATTCCTTTGAGTTTCGATTAAAAAAGCGTAATTTTCACACAATTACATTATCATGTTATAACTTCAAAAAAATATTCATATACTGGGATGACACTTTTGAACGTTAGCATCACACATATCCAGCTTCATATCTACGGTTTTTCATAGACGGTAGGTTTGTTCGGTAGCTCACGGAGTACAGAGATATACTAGCTCCGGTTAAAAAAAAGTTCAAATCTGCATAAAAGGAAGTTGAAATGACACGCTGCATCAACAAATGCCTTTTTATATCAGTTTTGCATTTGTTAACACTATCGGGTAGGTTTAGGGTAGATTTGGTGTAGGGCATATTTCCAACACGAAAGAGCATTAACATTTAGCCACAGTCCCCGAATATATAATGTAATAAAACCACAACAATACATACCTATATCAATGTAATAAAATGTGCAAGTGTTTACATACTAAACTGTGTTTTAGCGCCACTCAGTGGACATTTTTGTCTTTGAATCAGCGGCGAAATGACGCGTAAAAACGGTGTTGAACAAAAAGTGCACGGAGGTAAATATTTTTACGAGACCAGGTTGTTCTTTTCACTTTTGACATTCAGTCATAAAACGTCTACTAGCTACTAGGATTCAGCTACTAATCCATACTACATTCCAGTGCATGAAAATCTTCATTTTTATGCTCTGATTGCATTTGGATCCAGGCGCCATCTCGATGTTGAGCTTGGAAAGCGAGAAACAGCAAAGGGCCCCTCAACGGGAGGCTGCATATTTAATAAAGTTCAGAAGGCCGGACAATGGATCCGCTCCAAAAGTGGATCATTACACTTGTGCACCTGGGGACGACACATTTTTCACACTGAGAGCTGTTTTCTAGAGATGATGGATTGGAAACACGGAAAATCTCACATTCCGCATTATGAGTTTGCCTGAAGCTCTGTTTTGCTAATTGTTTTTGAAGATTTCCAAAGTATTTTTTGTAATGTTTTCGAAAACCTAGAACAGATATTTGCCTTCAAAGATCACTGTGGTTGCTGTGCATAGCTCTAGCACCCAACTCCACATTTGGCAGACAAACAGCGTTGGAGTGTTTTCTCTGGAGAGTTTCTCAAGTGCTGCTCAAGCATTTGTTTTTGGGAAAAGAATTACACTTCTTTTATGTGAAATGAGGCTCACAAGTGTTTTTGATTTTAACATTTGTTCTCTGTGTTGAACTGACGCTTTCAAGGTCATAGCAAAGACACCATGCTGTCACTTCCATTTATAAGCAGCAAGCTGCCAATTGATCCCAAAATGTATATATCAAAGTGAAATAGGATTTTTCCTGTGAGGGTTACTTGGATTTCAAATGGGATTGAGAAATGCCATTGCTTCTACGATCCAATTTAGGGAATTAAAGAAAAAGCAAGAGAGAAAAAAAAAGTGAGAACAAGGGAAAGAGTGAGTAATTGAATATCTCACTTGGAGACCCTTTAGGCCTTTGAAGTCGTTTTCTCTGATCTCTGAGATCTTGTTGTTCTGCAAATCCAGGAGAGTGGTATCAACTGGAATTTTTTCTGGAACGGTCTTCAAACCTGAGACACACAAAACCACAAGCAGTAAGAAAAATGACACTGATGAAATGGGATATGAGCTGATCTGGGCTTTTATGGCTAGAATCTTCTTTGAAATCAAATCAGCTGTAGATGTATGGATTCTGGTCCTACACCAACACAACACACGGATACGAACAAAAAAAACCTTCAAGAGTGTGAACTTTTAAAAGAGCAGTCACATTCCTGAAAAACATTACATTTTCAGAAAGGATGTGAACACTGAAATCTTGGTTTTGAATGAGCTCCAGCCATCATTGTATAGACAAAACCTTCATAAAAGCATTTCTATTAACTTTTATGATTAAAAAAAAAAAGCAAGGCAAAACAGTCAAATTTTTATTGTAATATCTTATCTTATATAAATATTATCATCTCTCAATTTATTTCTCTTCAACTTTATTCATCTCATAAAAAAAGAGAGCAATGAATCAACTCCTTACAAAATCATTTTCATAAGGGTTTCATAAGCACTCCATGGACTGAAAAAAAAAAGTCTGAATGTGTAAAGTTGAACACCGGACCAATCCATTTCTAAAGTGCAACACAGTGAAGAGTTATGATGATGGTTCGCGTAAGTTGTAGTGTTTCGAAACAGTTATGAAATATAACCATGGACCATTCTTATGCCAGATATCTCACAGCTTTTCTTGGAAGGATTCTAAAAGCTGTACGATGCTGTTGAATGAAAAAGCTGACATAAGATTTCCACACAAGGGGAGTTTGATTTCGCCAACACTGGAACAACACTGTGACAGCTTACATTTAATGGAAAATACAGTAAAAACCAAAACGTACAGTAACATTTCTTTTAAGGACTGTTAACTATCTGCTTAATAGCATGCACAGTACAAGCATATTTATTAGTATTTATAAAGCACATATTCATGCTTTATTCTTTATGACATCATACCGAACCTTAACAACTACCTTGACTACTACAGCAATTCAGGAGTAGTTAATACTATAAAATACACTATTTATATCTCCTGTTTGCACGATATAACAAAAATTTTAATTTATTTTAAATAAAAGCAGCACAAAGGCAGCACAAAGTTTGCTCAGAAAATTAGCAACAAATTTATTTGATATACTTTTTGTCCAATAAGTGTATCAGTGTCCAAAAGCTTTTTGGGGCCACTGTTATAGTGTTTGCTTCAAACATAAGAAAAATGAGGTAAACACGCATGACACATACCTACACATAAATATATCTGCTCTAGCAACTCTAAAAGCTTTTTAGGCAGAGCCTCACACAAACATTGTTTGGCTTTGTTTTGCGGTGAGTTTCCTCATCACTGCATGCATATAAACAGTTTAAGAATATGTCCCTGTTAATTATATAACCACAGGACACAGAGATCACAGTTGGACATATCACTGCTGCTGAGATGTCTCACATCTGTTTCGTTTGGCCGTTTAGTCTCGTTTTCTAGTGGCTACGCATCTCGGCTAAAATCACAGCAATCAATTTAGGTCAAAATGCATTTTAGTATAAAACACATTATCAGTACGTGATTCAAAAAGCTATAATAACACAATGCAAACTTCAGTTGTTTTAGTAAACAAGTTACAATTTAAAAACCAAAGGGCAATCAGATAATCAGAACGTGCAGTTCACTGGCAACCCTTATGGAACAACCATTAAACTATTCAAAAATTTAGCCACTGAAATCAGCAACTGAATCAAAATCAAGACCAGAGAAAAACACAAAACCATTATTAACAGGCTCATGGATGCTAAACTCATTCCTACTGGTATACATGGGATGCTTTTTAATCCACAATAGATATTATATAATGGAAATCACACTACACTGTGGTCCATAACACTAATATTTTAGACTTATCACACAAAAAATGCTAACTTCATACCAACTGGTACCTAGAAAAGGGAGTATCTCACACTTACAGCTCGTTGTTAGGAAGTAAAAACACAAGTGGGCCCTTAATCAAACTTTCCTAGACAAACAAATTCATATTTGCCATTAGTCGTTCTTGGGTTCTGGCGCTATTTCCAGACGGTTTTCCCTGCAGCTGCAGAGCTGTATAAACTGGGTCACATATTTCACTGAAAAGAGGTGAAGTTAGATGGAGACCAGGCCTGTCGGCACACCTATCCCCCCCCTCCCTCCTTTCTTTCCCAGGTCTGATTCGTGCCAAAAGACCTGCGGAGGCCACAAATATTCACTCTTCTCTTATTAGTCCTTGTCCTCTGTCCCATTTTCATTCTCATTCTTTCCCTGTCCACTTTTGAGTGTTAACATTGCGAAAGAATTACTGAGAACTGCTGTTCTGCCTTGTCAACAGTATTTGTTTCCAAAAAGACATACTGTCTATCAAACAGACCTCTAAGTAATTTCCTGTTTATAAAGACCTAGGCTAACTGAGAAAACATGTTAAAGCAACTTAGTTACACTACATTACAGTATATTATTATTAACCCTTGTTCACTTTATGTTGTTCACTGCTATAAATATAACATAATCACACCAATTCTCACTTAACTACTACGTTTTGCCTCAATTAACTCATAATCTGCTGCTTATTAATAGTCAGTAAGGTAGTTGTTAAGTTTAGGTATTGAATAGGATTATATAGGGAGCCTAAATTATGGTCAAGCAGAATATGTGTTTTATAAGTACTAATAAACAGCCAGTTTGTTAATAACAGACATGCTAATAAGCAACTAGTTAATATATAGACACGGTCCTTTTACTATGAAGTGTTACCAACATAACCACATTTACATATTTCTTGGAGGATCTGATCCTAAACATGTTTTAGAAATGGTAGAAAGAGGAGCTTTTGTCAAAGAAAGTCAACTTAGTGAAACTTGAGGGTAATGGAAGAACAATTAAGAAGGATCAGTCAATTGTGCGTTGTTTCTAATGCTCTTTTCTGTGAAGATCACAGTGACCCAGCAAACAGGGCAGTTTTACAGGAAGAGATGCTGTAATCTTTTGGAAGTAACCTTATAAAAGAACAGACTTGACTTTTTTCACGTATTAACAAACACACGCCTGGGGATTCAATTAGGAAAATGAGGCAGCCGTCTGGAGGTTAGTGCCTAGTCGTCTACGGAAGCGAGGGCAGTTAACAGCATATGAAAACATTTAAAGTGGTTTTGAAACAGTGACATTAGTAATTCGGTGATGATTCAACAATGGGCAGATCAAACAAAGAGAGAGGTTTTGTTTATTGCTGCTTGGCCTTGGTCAATTTTACGTAAAGAAAAAATTGATGTTAGGTGTAAATAATGGAAATGGAAAAGAAAACTATGAAACATATTACCTACAGCAGCATTAAAAACGATAGATTAGGACAAACTTTGATGTTGGCCTGACAAAGCCTTTTTCTTTTAAAAGCTCAAAGTTTGAAGTTTTGCAGGTCATTCAGTTGACGAAAAGGTCCATTGCAAGGTGGTCCTGGGTGGCTGAACTGCCCAACTTAAGCCCCAGCAGCCATATTAACCCTCTATAGCTATGTTTCCATCCTCCCTGTTTTTATGCACAATTTAAAGTTTTGCATGAAAAAAATGGCATTTTCTTAGTTGAACAGCAGTTACGCTAATTTTGTTCCTATTTGTTCTGTTTCTACTATGGGATTGTTATCCCGTGGTAACTAGGATTTCACAAGCTCCAGTTTGGATCCAGAACACTTAAAAAGAGATGATGCCAACCCCACAGAGGACTTCAGATGATGCCAACCCTGAAACAACACACAGCACTACCGAACTCTGCTACTAATTACGTCATTAATTGATCTTCACCTCACATCTATGCCATACGTACATGTACAAGCTACTACTATATATACTGTAAAACATTACTTTGGTGTAAAGCTGCTTTGCAATGATATGTATTATGAAAAGCGCTATACAAATAAATTTGAATTGAGTTGAATCTAGATCCTAAAACTTTTATGATTATTCTCACTTACACATATTTTAAAGTTAAGCACGCACACATACTTTAATCACGAACTCCAGGAATTTATCTGTACTGTCGGCCTATGACCATTTCTTTACTTTTAACCCCAGCAAAACCCGTGAAGATAGATTTCATGTGGATAATGAGAACACCGTTCCAGTATAAATGATGCATTAAAACGGACTATTAAAATTCTATTATGGTGCTGAACTCTCTAGTAACATCCTCTGTCTAGACTACAAGGACTCTTTCTCCATGTCTCTGCCTGTACCACGAAAACAAAGTTCAGACCTTTAAAGACTATCTCTACACAGCACATTGAAAAGTGGAGGGGAGCTGTCTGGAAAAGGTAAAAAAATAATATATATATATATTTCCTAATTTATTTATCTATCCATCCCTTCTACAGAAAACTTGACATCTACCAACTATCTACCCAAGCTGTCTCTGAAAACAGACTATACCCTGAATACAGTTTATAAAACTTATTTCGGGAGGAGTCCACAAAGGCATTTATATTCCTTCATCACCGCCTCTCCAATCTTCCGATTATCTCATCAGATTCTTAGCCTCGCCCTATAAATAGCCAGAGCTTTTTCCTTCCGTATCTCGATCTTGGTATTCCACCTCTTGCCAGGGTGAGCTATCAAGCTTAGGAACTAGCCATCCACCTCCTTCCTCCCTCAGCCCTAGTAGAGTATTTTCCTTGGGCAGCACGCCAGACAAGCTTTGCTTGTAAAAAATTTCTGACAAGTAAGAACTTGTGAAACAATATTTTAAAGGGAATGGGAATAATGTTTTCACATACAGCTGACTTCTAAGGAATATCAGAAGACAACTATGTTTCAAAGTTAAAGACACACATAAAGCCACCCTGGGTGTATATGAGAAGGGAAGCACTGCAGCATTAGTGACTGCATTTCAAGAGAAAAGTGCTTTGTTACCAATGCTGTTCTGTTTTGACCGTCCATTCATGACTGACCAAAATCCAAAAAAAAAGACCACATCCTCTTCTTAGGAAAAGTTGTCAACCCAGCAATGTGACATTCAAGATGTATCCACCAGATGGCCATCATTTAACAACTACCACCAAAATTTTTCTAAGACAACTTTTGGTTTCATGTACTGTATGAAGATGGTTCTAGGTCTTCTTTAATAGTGAATGTCTGCTTTGTCCTTGGTTGGTAGATTCACTGGGGCCCTGATTTTAGCACTTCAAACCTGGAAAATGTAGATTTTTATACGTCACCTTTAAGAAACAAGACCAGCAGAGACTGGTAATAACTATAATAATTCACATAGATAATTTCCAATAGGACATACACACATCAGAAAAACAACTAAATGTTAGGTACTGGAATAGCCACTGTAGGTGCAATATTGCATACTTGAAAAGTATTGGATGAGATTGTTTATCTGTTATCCTATGAAGAGTGACAGCAAGTTGTTAACTTTGTGTCATTTATGGCTAGAAAAAAAAATAAAGATGCTATAAACATATCATGAAATATGTTTGTTTGCTTTTTGTTCAATCTACTTTGTCTAGTTTGTTCCACCACAGAAAAAGCTCAAAATTAAGTTTAAGCTGGAAAGGGAGGGCACACGGTATTGTCTTCTGATTACAGACGATTTTTCTATTTTTAAAAAGGCTGTAGACAAAGCAGCTGTGAGCTTACAAACGCTGCCTTACATGTAGGATGAAGTGAAAATGACATTTACAGTCTTCCTTCAGAAAGACAGGGATATAAAAACACCTACGTAAGATAAGCCGGTTTGATTTTTAAACGTGCTCATTTTCAATTCAAATAATTTTGAAAAATCGGTCAGTTTTGATATCGTGGCAGGTCGACAGAAATAAATACATTAGTGGGAAGCACAATAACCTGAGAATAACTTCATTAACGTTACTCATTATTTCCTGCGTTTGTAGCCGTCGGCACTAACCAGACCGAAAAACAATCACGAACCAGAAGTTAACTATGGTCCAAGCGCGGGCGCCCGATGAAACCGTCATATTAAACAGACAGCGCAGCCTGTTCGCGGTCACTAGAGATGGGGAGTCGACTCCAAAAGAGTCGATTCCTCGACTCTAGGTCAGGAATCGACTCCCAGTGTCGAGTGTTTTTTTTCCAAGTTCAACACTTTGTATATAGACTAATATTATTCAAATTCCTTGCTAAATTCATCCCATGTAAACTTAATTTCCATGTTAAAACGTTAAAAAATGCTGTTGTTTGCCCCTAAAAGGATGCATGTTTACATAAACGTGACGTTATGTCTCTATATGAACATGTGTTTTTAGTTCCCCTTCGACATTACACTCGTACTGCGTCTGATAAGACGCTATGGGAAAACTCCTCTTTTCCCCTAAACTGAAGCCTATTT
>JAUCMT010000088.1:5833599-5845225 GCA_032357475.1 Enteromius thamalakanensis
GTATCACAGGAATAAATTACATTTTAAAATATATTCACACAGAAAACACTTATTTTAAATTGAAATAATATTTCACAGTATTACAGTTTTTTTCTGGATTTTTTATCTAATAAATGCAGCCTCGATGAGCAGAAGAAACATTTTTAAAAACCATTAAATATCTTACGGTTCTAAAACTTTTTGAACGGTAGTGTATATATATAGGAAGATGTGCAACAAGTGTACTAATATTGCAAAATTCACCACTACAAAAATCATTAATTTTTACAGTTTGACAAATGTTTCACTAAATTACAATATACTGAACATTAAAACTTTCCCTGGCTGGATTATGAATATCTAAATTAAACTATGAATTATTTCTAACTAAATATATGTTGATCATTTTATCGCAAATATAAATGGCAGATATTGTGTCACTACAACTTTAACTTTTTTTAAAGGAATTTTTTTATTTCAAATGATAGTTATAAATATTTCTTTGTTTTTCCAAATTATAGCATAAAAATCTCATGGACATTATGTCAAATGTGTCACAGCTTACCCTCCCATTTGTACAGTGTTAAAAACTTTCACATTGCACTGGTTCTAGAAAGTTGTTTCAAAAATATAAAAGACAGAATGATATATTACAGGGGTCAGGGTCCTGCTGGACTGTAGGGAGGTTCTGGAAGAGTCCTTCACCTTCCTAAAATCCTTCTTTTTTTCCTGTCTTCCTCTCTCCTCTCTCTCTCCCTCTCTCCCTGCAGCTGTCTCCCAGTGCCACGTAGCTTTCCTGCATTATTAGACAGATGGAATTTACCAACCCTACACATGAAGCTGCTATTTGCTTTCTTTCCATCTCATTTCTCTCTCACTTTGTCACCCCCTTCCCCCACTTCACCTCTTTCGTTGTATTCCCTGACTCATTCTCCGCTTCCAAAAGCTTGTATGGTTTGCTTAAACAGTCTCACTTAATTGAATGTAAAGACCTCAAGACTTTGGCAGGACACTGTCACATTTGGTCATATCCTACAGCAGGCACATCATTTGCATCTGCTTTCAACAGGTCAGAAGAAATTAAATAAGAACAGACATTTGAGACAAAAAGCAAATAAGCAAACATTCAAGATTGGGGATATTATAAAAAAACGCTCAATTTTAACGCATTCGTCAAAGTGCCGAAGATAAACAAATATATTTGTACATAATAGATCATGTTAACTTATTTGCTATTTATTTTAAAATAACCAGGATATATACTTAAAAAGCATGATGTAACGGTATGCATGGCGAAGCATTTTTTAAATATACTCTTCTGCCATCTAGTGGTCAATAAAATCGAGTACAAGAGTCTCTGCAAGGACTCACTTGAACAGGGAGACACTCAGCTTTCATCCAAACATGTTTGTTTGCTGTAGAAAAACACACACATTGGAGTTGCTGTAACTGGCATCGACCGATTATGCAAGTCCCATGTGTGAGAGAGAAAAACAGCCAAGTTCACCGAAGCCAAATTCTGAATAATGTGATTTTCTTCGCTTCAAATCTGGCAAGAATAACTGTAGCCGAGCAGGAAAACAGGCCAAGCATTTACCAAGAAAAATAAAGCAAGCAATTTTCAGAAAAACACTTTTTCACTGTGAGTAATGAAAAACATACTGACAATATTTTATATACTTGTCATGATGAATTTTCTTGTTGAAAGCTGTTATAGCATAAAATGATCTGAAAGGTCACGATGAGTCACTTTGGCAATCCAGTGCTGATATAACACTGGCTCAAGAAAGAGATAGTAGACTACCAGGTTATGAAAATGTATGTTATATTTTTATAAGTAATACATTTAAATGATGAAATACACTTCAAACTCAAAACAGCTGTCAGCCTTGCTCTCTCTGGTTTTTAGCAACTAGTCACATTTCAGCGCTTTAGCAACTTCAACACATCCTATGGAGGTCAATTAACCCAGGTCTCAGACAATGAAATCCTGCTTTATTTTGTTTTTTTAATAAAATCAGTAAAGCACCAGCAGGAAGAAATGTACGAGTGAATAGACATTAGGATTCAAATCTGTGTCTCCATAAGCACAACTGCTCTTTACATGCCGTTCAAAATCCTATTCCTAGATAGGGACACATTTTTGCCATTTGAAAGGTTTGCAGTCTCCTCATCACTAACTGCAAAGAGTTTACAATCATTGTAACAGACGCAGCTGGTCTTCAAGTCCAGACAAAAAAAGAAAAGCCGAGCCCATTTCGACCCATATGTAGACCATTTACATGGATTCCCAGTTGGTTCAGTTTAGTAAAACTGCACCACCTGAAAGCCTCTGAGGCAACGGAAAGCCAACGTGTCCAGGTGACCCAGATCTATCAAGTTATATTCCAGGTGGACCATAACGAGGCGGCTGAGAGGAGATTCATTGCCTCGACCCCAGCAGAAAGCATCCCGTGGAATTGCACGGATTTTATTGTGCGTAAATGTTGCAGAGTGGAGCCATAACGGGAGCTGTCTCGGTACTTGCTGTAAGGCATTGTGACTCATGTCCAGCTGATGGAGAAGTGGAAGAACCCGGAAGACACCAAGGGCTACTTTAGTGATCTTGTTTCTTGCTAGGCCAAGATGCTCCAACTGAGGCATTGAGATAAAAGCACCCTTGCCAATGCTAGAAATGAAGTTTCCCTCCAAATTAAGGGTCTTTACGCTACGAGGTAGATGAAGAGGAACCTGCTTTAGTAAGTTGCCCTCTAGATTTAAACTCTCGAGGCGACTGGCGTTCAGTAGGGCTGCTTTCCCAAGACCTTTATCTGTTAACCTATTTGCACTTAGATCCAGGACCTGCAGATCCGCCTTACCCCAGAACATGTCTCCTTGTAGGCGTTGAATGCGGTTGCCTCTGAGATAGAGTTCTCGAAGACTGAGGGGCAGCTGCAGGGGAACAGAAGCAAGCTGATTGTAGGAGAGTGTAAGCGTCCGAAGTTTGCCCATTGGTAGAAGAACTCCCGGTGGAATAGTGGATGATTTGTTCCCCAGGCTGTTGTTGCTCAGGCTGAGGATCAGCAGGTTTGGGCAGCGTCCGAAGGCTGTGGCGGACATCACATTTACCTGGTTCCCATCCAGCCGTAGCTCCTCTAGAGTAACAGGCAGGTCATTTGGGATGCTCTGGAGAAGGTTTCGTTCTAAGTATAGTCTCTTTAGGCTCTTGATCCCTTCAAAGGAACCGTCTATCGTCTCGTCTGTTAAACGGTTGTTGCTTAACACCAGGAACTCCATGGAGTCATACTCTAAGAGCAACTTTAATTGAATGTTATCGATGTGGTTGTTCATTAAGAGAATGTAACGGGAGTTGTAAGGAATTCCATAAGGTATTTTGTCAAGGTCTTTGTCGGAACACTGCACAACCCTGGAAAGGAAGAGATCATGTTAAATTACAGCATGTTAACTGAACGTTTTCCAGTGCAATAATCAGCAGCATCAGGACAATTCTTAAAGAGATAGTTCACCCAAAAATTAAAGTCCTTGTCATTGATCACCCTTGTGTTCTTCCAAACCCACAAGACCTTTGTTTATCTTCAGAACACAAATTAAGATGAAATCTGAGAGCTAACTACTAGTACTTTACTAACTTTCTGGGCCTTGAATGTGCAAGTTGCTTTGCCGTCTATGAAGGGTCAGAAAGTTCTCGGATTTAATCAAAAATATTTTGATCTGTGTTCTGAAGATGAAATTTATGATAAAATGTCAATTTTGGGGTCAATTAAATCTTTAAGCATGATTTAGCATACACATACCTTCCAAAGCAGGAACATTCTAAGGGGCAGTAGTGATCTTCAAAATAGGGAAAATACGAAGGTGTTGTGGATTTCAATTTTCTGTCTCCTTTGAAATGTTTCACTTTCTTAGCTTTTTTCGTAACTTTGGACTTCTTGGCCTTTACTTTGAAGGCCTTTTTCTTCTTTGCTTTCGTATTGTCTTTAGGTTTGTTGTTTGATTCGACTATAAAAGGGGCCTTTGCAGTAGGTCCTGCCCTTGCTGCCACTGCTTCGACATCAACACTCACTTCCTCCTGTGGGCGGAGTTTAAAGCTGTTCATCACATGGAGCTCCACTTTGAGATCTTCATTTGTGCTGCTCTTATTTACTAGTGAAGTGTGTCCGTTTGCCTCAGCAGTTGAATTTACAATGTGAAGTTGTGTTATGACAGGCAAGGTTTCAGTAGTTGTTTTTGGTCCTCGTGAAGTGAAGGAGAATGAGGAAGGTACAGATTTTGTCAGGAAAGTTTGGGAGGCAGTGGTCATGGTAGGAGGAGGCAGATCCTCCTCACTCTCCATTTCTCGTGAATGGTTGGTATTCTCTGCAGTGAGGATGGGTTTGGTTACATCTGACATGTTGTGTTCCTCCAGATTCTGTCCTTGCTGCTCTCGTTCTACTACTTCTATCCTTTTTACATCACTTTCACTTGTTTGCTCCACCCTTTTTGCTTTCTTCATTCCATGTTCTTCGACTGTGTCCATTTCTTCTTCAGCCTCTTTCATTGCAACCTCTTTCTCACTTCTTTTCTCCTTTTCAGTGTCGAGAGCCTCCATTAAACGATCAAGTTTCTGCTCCGCCCAAAGGTAACCTTCTGCAGATGCATTCTGCATGACTGTCACATTTAAACCTATAAGAGGTAATAAACCTTTGTGAACATAATGAATGCAAAATCTCCCTCATAACTGATTATTCTTTTGCTTTCAGGACATTAGCCGACTGTAAATGTTACATGATTAAAACCCTGCACTATGAGATAGTTATTACACTTGTTCCATAATACAAATACATTTATTTAAAAACTGAACAATCTGTGTTTATTATCCATTATGAAACATTTTGTGTTTAACCTTAAAATACAATAAAAAATATTAAAATAAAGTAAAATAAAGAATTTAATCATAGGTAATTAATAACTTAAACAACACTTACTCGGCTGAAGTACAAAAGTGTGTCCAGGCACAACGAAAATCCAAAACAACAGCACGAGGGGCTTCATTTTGGGCTAAAATGGCTAAAAAAGAAGAATACAATTTTGTAATTAGCGTGAAAAACAGATTGTTAAAAATTTATTTGTCTGTCATAAAAGTCTATGGCGATCAACCAAGCTCCCTGAGACTAGAATAAAATACTCATGATCTTCTAAATGGCTCACAACCACAATAAAAGGTGCCAGGAAGCATCTGAACTGGTTTCCATTTACAAGCCATAACTGATCGTGAGAGCAATAAATCCAGATCTTGAGATTTTATTTTAATGAGATCGGCCCGCCAGGCACAGCTTACCTGGAGTGTGTTCAAGGTGAGTATGTAGCGTCCTTCAGATGTTTAAGTCCTTGTATTCTGCAGATATGGAAGACATGCTGGCTTCATGTACTGCATAGACTGTCTCTACTCCACTGAGACCGACACACATACACAAACAAATAGATGCACATGCGGACTAATGGACCCATTTAAAGACTCTCCTTCTCCCTAATGCAAATTCCACATAGACGCTCAGAAAAATGATACACTCTTGAGTAATAGCTCTCTTCAAAGACACTTATCATTACGGGAATTTTCTCACTTACACACTAAATGCAGAAAAATCTAACGGATCAATTCAGGGGAACGGAGATAGACATAGTGGATAGAGAGGTCAAAGGTCAGGATTCACTTTACGATTGACACTATTTGCTTTACTTTCACAAATACCTGTGTCGACTCACTGGCACCACAATGACAAGTGTTTCCTAAAAGGGTATGTGGCCTTTGACCTTACAACAGGTTCATATTTAAATCACATGGTTTTTGGACAAATGGTTTGGATGAAAATATTTTATTATATATTTAAGATTGAGAATTCAAATGTTTTATTCCATCACTCATCATGGATTTCATTGTAATAGACTTTTCATTTTAATATAAAACTTTCTTCCCTTTTCTAAGGCATTTCTGCAAGCCCCTGCCTAAATATGACTCCAGATGTAAGCTTAATCAGAGTGTGAGGAAATATAAAGATGATTAAAACAAGTTCGCTGTCACCACCAAGCAGCAGGAGAGGAATGCGTGAGCTGGCAGGCAAACAGAGATGCATTAAAACTTTATCAGGTCATGTCAGTGCTAGTTTCAAGTCGTATAGATTTTGTTTTTTGAGAAAATATTTGATGTTTGCATACATTAGGGCTCCCTAATATTTTAAGATTCATGTTATTGAGATATTGTTAAGACACAGTGTTTAAAAATGTATTGTAAATGTAACTGGCAATATTTTGCACTGTCCTAACCAAAAAAAACTACAATATTTTTTACTTTAAATGACTGTATAAATCTAATTTATCTGTATAATACTTCACAACACAAAACAAATCATAATTTTTCTCTTTCAGTTTTTACACTTTCCATTTGACATTTCCATGAACCCTCTAACACCCGAGGAAAAACCCCTGAAGACCAGTTTGAAAAACCCAACTAGTATTTCTAGCTGACTAAATAATGACCAAACATGTAGTTCCTCTTTCACATTGGTAAAATCTAGCATTTTCTACAGTGGAATTGTGTTTCCAGTTATACCTGTCACCAGGCTCTCTCAAAGTAATATCAAGCCTTTATGAAAGACAGAAAACACCATAACATGTTGGTGATGTAACTTGTATAAATAATTAAATCGAATCCTCCGACTGGCACTAAGTGACTTGAATGGTCAGCACAGCAGTATGACAGAGTGAAGAACAGCTTGTAGATCATAGATGGTTATTCATTATTGTTTAAGTTTTGAAAAAGACAGCAGGCTGCATGCAATGTTTTTAAAGAGTATAAGACTACAGTACATTATAAAACACATTGGAAATACTTTAATGTATACACATCCCCTACAACACAGTGTTTACTTTAAAATACACACTATATTAAAATATATAGCCATATTAAATCATCTACTAAAAGATATTTTTAAAATAGTATTATATTATTCATAAAAAGAAGGCATTTCGCTCCTGTAGGCATTTTTTTAAATAGATGAACTTCTAAAATTAACCACCAGGGGACAGTAGAAGAGCATTTAAAATTGTATACGTTCACACAGATGGACCCCTCCGTCGTGTTATGTAAGAATTTAGGTCAGAAGTTTATATAAAAACGAATGGCTTCTCCAACAAACTTTTCCAGTTTACTGGCATCGGCGCATGTAAATACAGAATATAATAGGACACAAAGAAATGTGATTCTTTATCTTTGGTGTCACTACTATCATTCTGAGATCGAGACGGAGAGAATGAGGGAGCGACACAGACTTGAGAAAAGAAAGGATAATGTTAGTCTTACTATCTGCTGGGATGAGGAAAGAAATTGGGGCGGCTTGTCCCAGACAGACCACCTGTTTGGAAATTGGCAACAGGGTGGGAGTGGTAAAAGTTATTATTTCATATACAACTATAAGAAGAGCTTATAATTAGCTTAAATGTGATGTAATGCATCTAAAAGCTGCATTTTCAGGCCATTATTACTCCTCATTTAAGATGGTGACACACCTAAACTCAACACTAAATCTTTTGTTAGCTCTCTTTTGTGCATGTGCTAGAGCTGTAATGACGCACACCTGGTCAGGAGACAGCTGAACGACCAGCTGTCCAATTACATTTGCTCAAAGGACTGTCATTTCAACACGGCTTGTTGTTTATGAATGCAAATATCCTAAAATTAAAGCCGTCAGTCTGTACTTTAACCGAACAGTGATTAAGTCAAAGAGAGATAATAGAAACCTCATGGCTGATTTTCCAATTTCAATTTGGGCTTGAAACAAAAGCAAATGTTTTGGCCATCAGGTGGACTAATTGATTGCACTTTGTGTGTGTGAGTGTGTGCAGACTACATAAACACATATGCATCAATCTACTCAATAACCAGCCCTGTGAGGAAATTTCCACTACAGCTTGTAATTATTTGTGTACCCTGAAGGTTAACCAATCATTTAGTCTCATGTACAGGGGAATTCACTAAAGCCCAATGAACACTTGACACTCAGTGTATGCGTACAAATGTATGCCAAATGCATGAACCCAAATTACACCGGTGTAGCATTAGCATACAGTCAACTGCAAAAACCTTAAGTGTTCTGATGCAAACTTATAGTGTAAGCATGCAGACAAACGCTTAAAGGGACAGCTCACCCAAAAGACAATTTGAATTTAAGTGCATCAATCTATAATAAAGGAAACACCACATAGCTGCACAAAGGACTTGTGAAGTAAAATTTTGGTGCATTTGTGTAAGGAAAATATCCATATACAGTACAGGATGGCTTGATGGTGATGGGGTAATTTTAATTTTGGGGTGAACTATCCCTTTAAATATGAAGCATACTTTGATTTTGACAAATGTGATAAGCCAAATGCATAAACCCAAAATATAACTCAGTTTTGACAACACTTAGATGTGATCGCTTAGCACAGGGCTCATCAAACTTGATCCTGGAGGGCCTCAACACAACTGCCTGGAAGTTTTTTAAGTATACCTAGCAAGACTTTAGCTCCTTCAGGTGTGTTTGATTAGGGTTGAAGCCTAACTCTCCAGGACACCCGCCCTCCAGGACCTTGGTGATGCCTGGCTCAGCATATACTTATAGCCAAATCCATAAGCCTGAAAACGTCAGTTTTGATGTTAATGCTTAGTGTATGCATATGCCCAAACACATAAGCCCAAAGTTAACATCAGTTTTGACGTGAATGCTTAGCATATGCATACAGCCAAATGCATAAGCACATAGCTTAATGCTTAAGAATAAAGTATAATGTATGTTTATAGCCAACATATATTTCAGTTCTGATGTGAGCGTTTAGAATGTGTGCAGCCAAATGCAATTCAATGCACTTGCGAACAGTCAGATAAAAACTCATAAATGCACTGAAGTTTTGACGCAAACATTTTGCACACAGCTGAATGCTAAACTAAACGACTAAAATACTTTTTCTGATTCAAAGTGCATTGATGCAGTATCAGTGCTTCATTAAAACCACGCTGGGAAATAAGATGCAGGGTTTTTAGCTTATAAAACAAGCATATCACAACTGTATATTATACATCAAGTGATGGACAAACAACATCCAATGTCAAAAAGCCCATGATTCCTATTCTGAATCCTGTCGACCTTGGGTGTATCAAAGCTTAGTGCTGTTGACCTTATGCTGAGGAACACCTGGGTCTCTCACAGAGTAATTTAACCACAACCAAGGCTGTGTTTTCTGGTTTCACATACAGCCTGAGAGGAATGTGGTATTATTTTCAATGGAAATAGTCAAGTTTCTGCTGATGCTTGTACTGAAAACAGAAAGGAAAACCGAGAAAGGAAAGCCAGAGTGAGAACACAATGACATTGACTGAGAATAGGATATCTCCTCCCCTCAACCTCAGACCCATCTGTCTGCCGGGGGTCAGGGATTTGAAAGGTCGCAGGTCACAGACAGTGATCAATTTGTGTGTGTCATACAGTAAAGAGCGAGTGAACTTTATGCTTGTCTTATCTTTATACACATAAAACCTTATCAATTTTCCAGCCGTCTGTCGCTCTGATGCCACTAACTATGTCTGCTGACCACGTCTCTGATAGAAAAGCCTGTGTAAATGTTTAATCACAGCTCACTGCTAATTCTGGCTCGGTCTCACATCCCAGAACCGATTACCAAAAGTTATGTAAAGTAGCATATGGACGACCCGATTTTTCGTAAACCGACCACACGCTACCAGTCGCACATGTACAAACATAGTCTTTTAGACACTTTGCTCGCCTAGAACTTCCAAATATTTTCACGGATCCATCCCTCTTTCATGAAATCTATGAGGCCTGAAGCAGGGCCCCTGTTCTGTTGTCTTAACCCTGCCTAGAATATCCCAGCTTATTCCTGCCCTCTTCATGTTTTCTTTGGACAAGGGGATCGTTCGATGTGTAGAGAGGAGCTGGAAGTCTTTGCAAAGCATTGCGAGCAATAAAAAAGAAGGGCGACGTGTGTTGAAAGGAAAAATGAGATACACGCGTCATGTTGTTTACAAAAGGAAAATTTATAACTCAACCTGTAAAAATATTTAAACTGTTTTTTTTTAAATACTATTTACGTATACAGACGTTCATCTATCATTTGGGAACACTTGTTTAACATGTAATAACATCCCTTGTTTTATTTCATGAACTAAAATTAATGCTTAAGTGTTTTATATACACGTTTGTATTATATATTTCATTGTATGTATTTCTGTATCTCTAAAAATGTAAACTGACTTAGTAACATTTAGGTGTTTTAACACACCATAACAATGTCTAATATCAATATTTTATGTTAAATCTATTTATAGTAAAACAAGACTTTCTGCTGTGCAGGCTATAGGTTTATGAAAGGCTATAGGTTACATAGGCTATAGGTTTATGAAATATATCTGGCCTAAATGACCTCAAATCAAATGACCAAATCAAATCAAAAATCAGATGACCATTAAGGTCAGAGTTGAGTACGTTTGTGTGGATGACGGGAAGTTGCATGCTTGAGTCGACTTTAATATGTAAGAATGGGGCTGATGTGAAAGACAGACCAATCTGTATAATGGAGCTCTCTATCTGCAAGGATTATTAAAAGCACACACACAGACAGATGCATATAGGCATCGTATTGATTTGTGCACATATGTAGGACGCCAGAGAATAAGACACAGCTGGTGATATTCTGATGATAATGCAAAATACGAAGATAAAAAGAGAGGGAGAGAGATTTCCAGAGTGCTGTTTAAAAGCCTGTCAAGTTAGACTTTGGTTTTAGGTTTGGCTGCACCTACAGCATAAATATTCAGAGGACCATATGTACAGAGTGTGTGCTTGTGCGTTTGTGTCTTACTTGGACTCAGCTGACAGCGACACCATATGCTTCGAGACGCTTGTGTCAATGTTGCATTTCCTGATCAATCAAACCCACGCACAATCCCAGAGTGCACTGATAAAATTAAAATACGCACTCAGATGTGATAATGTAAAGAAAAATCTTTACAGCGTATTAATTTGACTATTTTACAATGCCTCTAATGACACCATATTTGATCTAAGAGCTATAGCCGAAGTTGTGGAAGCTTGTTTCCTCTACAGGATAAATATATCAAATCACAATCAATGTATAACTCGCAATTTAGAATTTTTCACTGACTTAAAAGATATAACAAGTTAACATCCTACAATTTGTTTCTTAAGCATTTTGAACTCACATCTGGCAGTTTGTTGGTTGTTTCCACCATAGATTAATATATATTTTTTCTTTATTTTTTAAATCTTTTTTAAGGTCATTGCGACTTTCACAATTCTTACCTTTTTCTTATCGATTTTATATATAGAGTTATGAAGTCGCATTAATAAATTAACATCTCGCAATTCTGAATTTCTTACAATTCATTTCACAATTTCTTTTTTTTCTCCACCTCAGAACAATTATGTTTTTTGTTAGTGAGTTTGCATCTTGCAACTGTGTTTATTTAAAGTTTAAAGTTTATTTTAATTATTTAGAGTATGTGTGTTTGTGTGTGCGTGTATATATATATATATATATATATATATATATATATATATATATATATGGGTAGTTGACAAATAAAAATTGGACTGTG
>JAUCMT010000088.1:5845325-5877294 GCA_032357475.1 Enteromius thamalakanensis
CCACCACAGATTAATATATATATATATATATATATATATATTTTTGTCTTTTTTTAAGGTCATTGCGACTCTCACAATTCTTACCTTTTTCCTATCGATTTTATATACTGAGTTATGAAGTTGCATTCATGAATTAACATCTCGCAATTCTGAATATCTTACAATTTATTTCACAATTTCTTTTTTTCTCCACCTCAGAACAATTCAGTTTTTTTGTTAGTGAGTTACATCTTGCAACTCAAATTTAAAGTTTATTTTAATTATTTAGAGTATGTGTGTGTATATATATATACAGTATATATATGTGTCTGTATGTGTATTTATATATATATATATATATATCAGTCATGACTGTAAGTTTATACTTAACTTCTCTCTGTGTGTGTGTGTGTGTGTATACAGACACAGTCACAGTCTACATACACAGAATTGTGAGATATAAACTCAAATATAAACATACATAAATCAAATTTTCCCCACTTACAATATTTTTAATTTTCATATAAATAAATTTTATAAATGGGTCATATTTTAGCTATAGCCTAAGGCTGTATATACTTTTGAATATAACCCAACCAGTTAATAACATTATGAAATAATGGTCTACAAATTCAAAACATTTTATATACCTCCAAATCTGAACTTTGTTTTTCTAGAGAACCAGGATAAAGGGCCACCCTTGAGCGCATTAGAAGAAAGACATGTGGCAGACTTCTAGAGACATGCTGATTTGTCTCGTGGTGAGATCTAGGCTTAAACCTAGTGTGTATCAGCAGGGGGGTCAGGTTGGCGAGACGTGCTATTATGTCATGACAGCACTCACTGGCACACTTGTGTTTGTGTGTTTTAGGGGAGAGTGGGGGCAGGGGGTTGGCTGTGAGGGGCTGTGGGGGGCTGATAGGTGACGCCAAAGACGGCCAAGACTGCATGACAACAGACCTCTCATTGGCTGCATAGTGGCTCTTTTAACCAATCATGCAGTCCCTTGAGTAGAAGAAAAAAACAGATGCTTAACATTGTGTGAAAGTGCACTCTCGCAAACTGAGGGGAGACGCTGAGAGAAAGAGAGAGGTTTGTCAAGATCGAGTTTCCCAAAAGACGATTCATTTTTCTTAAGGTGCTGTGATGTGTTTCACAGAAGTAGATATGCAGAAGTTCAGAGATCACATTTGCATTTTAATAGAGCTTGAAATGCACATTTCCAAAAGCAAACTACCTTCACGCTTCCACCCTTTAGATTTCCCTCCCCAAGGGTTCATTTTAGAAGCTTCCCGTGCAAACTTCGAAAACAATACGTCTGGGTACGACTTACAAGAGCATGCCCGCCACAGACAGATGTTCAGTTCATAAGTCTCTCTCGCTCGGATGATGATACGTTTTTAGGTCAGGCTGAATAGATATTGTACGAGAGCAGAAACTGATTTCAGAGAGTTCGGAAAGATCAATGTTAACCCTTTCTGTGCCTAGAATACCTCATTTGTGTGAACTACTGATACGACTTAATCAAAAGTAATAGGGCTCCTATTATCTATCAATTTATGCAGAATTATATTAATGTTCACCCAAAATTATATCATTTATTACCCACCCTCAAGTCGTTCCAATTAAGAAGAACAAAAATAACAACGAATCACTACAACAATTCATCTGAAAATTCAATTCAATTCAGTGCCATTTTGGAGACATACGTAGCATACGTCAACAACATATGCTTTTTAACAATGTTCTAGAATCGTTTCTCAGCACTGAGCGTGTAAGGGTCCTTGCTGTCGACGGGAGGGTCAGCTCTCAGAATGCATCAGAAATATGTTACATTTTTGGTCCCTTTAATGTTGCATATACATATGAGATTTTCAAACACAATATTAGATTGAACTGACATTACCAAGTGGATATTAAATGTCCAGATCTCATATTAAAGCAAAAATTGTCATTAAAAGAATGTTTTTATTTGAACGTCTTTTTTATTATTTCTTTTAAAAGGTGATCAGTTTCACTGCTTTTTAATGTTTTGAAAAAATATATAAAAATCAAACTCATATTGTGCAACCAGCAGCCATAAGGCCCAAACTGTTTCAAATTGCTGATAATTTTATAGCAAGGCAAGGTATAAATTGTACTGTATATAATATTTTAGATGTGTACACTGACATGTTTTCAAGGTGTAAGGAAAATGTGTTATTATTCAAAACCACATGACATTTTTATTTCTTTATTGAAATCTTTTTCATGACGTGATGAGGTCGATATATACAGCAAGTTAACAAGGCCCTTTTCACTCACAGCTTGAAATAATACACATATTAAAGCCTTTACCGATACATATCTGTACCAAACTTATTCTCTCAACCCATCAGCTGTCTTTTACCCTGGATACAAACTATAAATAACTGTCAAATCTGACCTGTTGAGAGAATTTCAATAATAACACTGTCAAATTGGTTTCCCCCCCTAACAAAGGCTGTTTTCTCCCCATCCTGAAGGGTGTTTAAATTAGACGAGTGTCTCTCTCAATCTAGATAAGTCACTGTGTTTCCATGTCAACCTGTCTCGGATCGAACCACCGGCTGACATGTTGATGATTAATGTTGTAGAGCCTTGGCTTGTTTGCTTGCACCAACAGAGAATGTAGATACAAAATAATAAATGAAAAAAAGATGTGGCCAGATTATTATGTTAAGTGCTGGCCAGGGGCTGTTGCTGTTCTTGACTCGACGTGTACAGAGATTTAAACAGGTGAATCATTTTGATCTGGCCTATTTACATGAGCAAACCGACTCAATGAAACAAAACACATGCTATGTAAGATTGCTTCTATATGCTCCACTGTAAAGATGCATGTGTAGCTGCACTGGTTGTTGTTTAAACTTGACAGAAACTAAGAGGCCAGTCTGTTCTGCTCCAGGAAGCCCAGACAATCCACTTAAAATGAAGGGAGCGCAGGCTGTCCTTTCTCATCATAGTGTGGTAAAGTGAGGACCAGACCCTCAAATCTCCTGTGAGCTGTGCCAGTTTGGGTCGAAATATAAAGCCAGTGTAATTTTATAATGCACTGAGTATATGTGTGTCTGTGTTTATGTACAGACACAGTAGTAATCCAGTCTTTTGAGTGGATTAAATTGGATCGTCTGGAAACCTTCTTCCTTCTGTCCTCTGACACACACACATTTACTGAGCTATCTAAATGGAAAATATTAGATGCTTATTGTTTTTATATTAAATTTGTAAAATATATTATTTATATAGGATATATTATTTATATAAATAATTATATATAATGTATTTTTTAAATAAAGATAAATATTTACAAATGTATTAATATATTAATTCAATGTATTAATATATATATATAGAGAGAGAGAGAAAAAAAAAGAAAAATACTTTTTTTTAATAAACATACATATATTTTAATTTAATGTATGTGTACTGTGTGTGTGTGTGTGTGTGTACACATCATTTTTCACATAAAAAAAATATTTTTTATTAATTTATTAACTTTGTCCCAAAATCATTACATACCCAAACATACTATTTGTTTATCTGTCATGGTGGGAACATCTATTATTTTTATACTGAGGTTTTTTGCTTCCCCTAGCCGTTTATTTAACCATTTTCCTTGTGTGGTCCCCAAAGCAGGTGATATCAGGTTTTATTATATTTTTGTAGACATTTGGTCCCTTCAATTTAGGCAAGACCAGACCCACACACAGTCTTCCTGTGGGTGCAAGTGCAAGAGTTTTAGTGTGTAGGCGTCATCCAAAGTTTACACACAACACATCATAACACACATGCTCAACCAGATGCAAGATTGCTCAACCAAAGAAATAAAACTACACAAACAAGCTTCTCCTACCCATTAATCTCCATACTGCTGCACATTGTAAAGAAATGAATGTAGCTCATTAGATTAAAGTGTGTGTGTGTGTTTCGTTGGCATCTGTTTGAAATATTCTGCTTCCTTTATGTGGCTCCGGCCTCCCACATCCTTCATTAGCTCTTTTATCATCCAGCAACTTAAATAAAGTCCCAGCTACACACCACTTCTGCCATAAGGAAAGAATCAACCCAAAAAGAAGCAGACAAACACAGCTAAATTATTGATCATGCAGCAAAATAAACTGGCAAGTATCATAAAATACTTGCCAGAAAGTTTCCATGTGCTTAATCTGTGTTTCTCTCTCACCCATACCGACTTACACTTACTGGAAGAAATCACAAGCAGTTATTTTCCTGCTCACTTATTGTCACGGCCACTAACTGGAAACACTCATTACAGACCAATGCAGTCCTTTCTAATTCCAAAATACCTGGTTAGTTCAATGAGCAGCATGTATTATGTAAGTGAAGGGCTATTATGCGAGTTTTTGCCTCATGTTCTGAATGGAATACTCAAAAAACAGTATTTTTGTCTTTTTGACTATATACTATATTTTTCTTTTAAATACATATAGTCATTGTAAAAAATATTATAATGTCAGAAATAAAACAACATTTTTGTATAAAACAACATTAATTTGCATGAAATTGATCTGATATTTTGCATTACATCATTTGCTCACCCTCTATTCTTCTGCAGTGAATGGGTGCCGTCAGAATGAGAGTTAAAGAGCTGATAAAAACATCACAGTAATCTCCAAGTAATCCACACGACTCAGTGTCAGTTATTCTGAGGTATAAAATTGCATGTTTGTTAGAAATAAATCCATCATTAAGGTGTTTTAACTTTAAAATATCAGTCTATAATCCATGATAATGCTTCCTCCTCCCGACTTAGATAAAAATATTACAGATAGAGGCACCATTTGAAGCATCAAAGCATTTGTTAATTCTGCTTTACAAGCCACTGATCTAATAAAATTATGTTGTGGATTGTTATGTATTTATCAGCCATTGCGATTCTGATGGCACCCATTCACTGCAGAAGATCCATTGAGAGCAAGTGAAAAAAATTTTTCCAAATCTGTTCCAATGAAGAAAAAACTCATATACATTTTGGATGTCCTGAGGCCATGAGTACATTTTCAGCATATTTTCAGTTTTGCATGAAATATTCTTTTAATTAACGCAAAGGAATGTCAAGAGAAACATCTGAAGCGGAGATATTTAAATGCAACACAACTCAGCACTCCTGTCAGCTACGAAAACGCAACCCTTGAGCATCTGAATAATCTCACTTTTTTGTGCACTACAGAACAAACAGGAGTCAATGAAATAACACTCATTTCATTTGCATTAGCCATTAATCTGGTTTCCATTATCATTGCACTCCTGTTTGCAGGCTTTTAAGCGATTATTGTCAGAGGTTACAGGTTCCACCATTAGTTTACAGTATAGTGTTTAGCTGTGGTCATCTACTGTCCTCTGTAACGAGACAAATTCAATTAGAACACAGATGGTGCTATCAGCCAGTGTCACATCAGTAATCTGCTGGGTATCGGGCAACATGCTTTTAGAGCATTTCGGGGTGGACGGATTTCTGATGTGTGTCCAATACAGACGTAACACACACACAACAAATCATCTCGCAAACCAGCATCTCAACACCAGCTGGACTGAGCATTACCAACTGACCTAAATACTCACACAAGTTTATAGAAAGCTTATAAATATGCAAAACGCATCCGATCACTGCATGAGTAACGAACAGCTAGTGGACTGAAAAGTCTCAGTGATCCGTGTTTTGATGTAGGCAGACATTACATATTCAAAGGAACCTGTCATCATTACTCACTCTCATGACGTTCCACACCATCCGTGGGACACAGAAGGGGAAATATAAGACGGGATGTCTTGGTCATTCCATGCAGTAAAATTATAAGTTCCAAAAATGTAACTAAATGCACAATTAATACTGTATAAAAATAGTAAACTCAATCAGTTTGGCACACTATTTATTGAAAAAAAAAATTTGACTAGGGGTGTGTGGTAACGTTAGATGCGTATCATATCTACGCGAAAAGTGCATATCAAATGCTCGCCAGCAAATTGCGTATCTCATGCATGCGAAAACTTGCATACCATATGCACGCCAATTATTTTTTTCTTTTTTGTTTGTATATTTTGACATACTGTTTATATGCATACTAGTTTCTATCAACTAGTCCATAAAACATATTTCCTTCCTCCAGCGGTCGCATATCAGTCCGCATATTTAAACTTGCCGCGTAAAGTTAGGTTCACGATGTTTCGTCACGGAGCATGCCCAAAACACGTGTTCCTCCTTTCAAACAGTTAAGGAGCTAAACTGAACGTAACTCAACACAGGTTCTTGAAAATAACAGTTTTCTTAATTATAAGCTTACTGGGGTTTAAGAAAGCATAAGGCAAAAAAAATAGCTGTGCACGTTGATATAGTTGATTCTCTGTGTTTGTCAGTGAGTCCTTGCACTGATCAAATATGATGCTTTTTTTATTTCCCTATTTGTTTGTTTGTTTAATATCCATCTATAGTTCACACTCTGTTCAGCATAGTCTGGAACAACGGGTTTAATATTTATAATTTAAAGATTAATATTGCTCTAGTGACTGAACAAATCACAAGGACACATGACTGTAGTTGCAAAATTAGATTTTGGAAAAGGATTTTGTACAAATATACTTTTGAAGGCTAAATGAAAATGTAAAGAGAATGATACTGTGCTGCTTCTTTAATGTATAAAACCCAGTATAGACTACACTTTGTATAACTTTTTTCTCTTCAGATGGAAAAGAAGTGACGGGTGTCACAGAGGCAGCATGCCTCTACATGTTTACACCAAAAAACAGGGATCCACACCTGATTTTTAACATGTCATACACTCCCTATGACATGAAAGAGCAGCATGAAACACCCACACACAAAAAGCCAGTTCTGTTGGACTGCGATTGTGCTTCTAATTAAGACAAAATGTGTTCTGCTTAGGCTTTATTTTTCATTAGCGTTTCATAAGCCTGGGAAACTGCTCATGATTTCATAAGGCCCTGAAGTCAATTTTTAGCCAGTGAGTAAATGAAAACCCATGGATTGTTTTACCACAGATTTTGCATATGCGAGTATATTTGCGTAAGTGTAAACGTGTGTCCGTGCATATGAATTTCTGCATGTCTAAGTTTGCTAGTGTGTCCTTGTATGTTTGTGTGTGTGTGTGTGATTGGCCTCCAAAGCCCTTCATTAATGCAGAATTAACATGGACTTGTTCAGAACATCCTGTCCCTCAGCCCCCGAGGTCACAGCGTTTGTCTGAATTATTCAGTTCAAGAAAAAACACAAACAGATTACTGTGCGCTGAATGCATGGAAAATAAGGGAGACCAGGAACGACACTGTCCCTGGGGCATCTACTGTGTAGTGTAGCATTAAAAAGCATACAGCAGTTCACCCCAAAAATGTCAATTCTGTCATATATTTTACTCTTCCTCATGTCTTATCCAACCTGTTGGGGTTTTTTAGCCACTCTTACCAAAATGCCTTCGAAGAAAACATTACATGTGTACACTGACATATTTTAAGAAATGTCAAGATATTTCCAGCTGAAATATACATTTTAGTTTTGGATTAGTGTTTTTGTACTGTACATACAATTATGTCAAGTTAAGTCAGTGGGGTGAAAATTTACTCGCTTTGAGGCAATCCTATGTGTAGATGAGTTTGTTTCTCCCCCCAAACATGTTTGGAGAAATTTAGCACGAATTTCCTCTGCAGTGAATGGGTGCCGTCAGATTGAGATTTTAAACAGCTTATATAAAAATCACAATAATCCACAAGCAATCAACTCAAATTACAACTTCAGTTGGTGGATTTTGACATTAGGAGACAACAAGGGATGGAGTTTTTCTACTGGAGGAAGTGTTATTGCGAATTATGGGCTCTTATTTTGTCCAGAAGCAGTGGTTTAAAGTCAAAAGCCCTTATTGATAGATTTGCTATTACAAACACAAGATGTTAATGTATGAACTGGAGTCATGTAAATTACATGTAGATTGTGTACAATGTTTTTATCAGCTGTTTGAACTCTAATTCTGACGGCACCCATTCACTGCAGAGGATACACTGGTGAGCAAAGTGATTTTTCCAAAATGTTCTGATGGGAAAAAAACAACTCATCTACACTTGGATGACCTGAAGGTGAGGAAATTTTCATCAAACTAAATTTTTGGCTGAACTACTTCTTTATGTATTGAAGATTTATCGATGCAAGATGAAATCTAGTTCACACAGGTTTATTTTTACTCTCACTATCCTATCAATTTATCTGTCGTTCTTTCCCTCTGTCCTGCAGTCTTCCTTTGCCTGCACAGCCCTCCTGCATGGTATTTAATAAACGCATTCGACCCCGGTGCTGGTATACCCAGCTGCCCGTCTGTCCTCTATTCGTCTGCCTCCCACTTACTAGAATATTGATGCGGTCCTGCTTTAGCTGCGTTTGATGTCAGCGTTTGTGCCATTGTTACATCATTTAAAAGCAGCTGTCTCCACTTCACTGCAAAAAACTGATTTTGTTACTCAGTATTTTAGTCTTGTTTTGCTGTACAAAAAACTTTACATTTACATAAGAAGCAGAATGTGAAATAAATCAAACTCAGGAGATTTAAGTAAACAGAAATAGTACGAATGTAAATTTTGCAGTGTGTAAAACTGGAAAAGTGCATTGTGTTATGTAAGGTGCACTAAAAACCATGATTATGCAATTGGTTTAATCATACAGAAAGGTTTCTTTGTGATAGGCACAGATGAGTTCCCTTCTCCACCCACATATGCTTGTATATTTTCCTTTCATGTCAGTCAAGGGCAACCAGTGCCAGGATCATTACACAACTCACCCAGGATCTATATGAGGTGAGGCAGTTACACACAAACAAACATATACTTTGCGCAACTCCAAATTAGTTCAGTATGACATACAAAGTGCACACAGCATCTGACCTTTACAGAAAACAGGAATAATGGCAAAACTGTATTCAGAATGCCTTGCTCTCTTAAATGGGTCACGTTAGACTGCGATTTAAGCAGCAGGTGACGTAACATTCTGCAGTATAGAGACGCTCTCGCTATCTAAACTCAAGCTTCTGACTGTGTCCTTGCTGATGCGATTGCTCTCCCACAGGAAAACCACCCACAGCTGTGCACACAGCCAAAAACACTCATACAGGCCCGGAGAAACGACTGATTAGATAGTATGTATCCATAAGCAATTTAAAAAAAAAAACAGAAAAAAAGGCCTGCTTGCTTTTTTCTTGTTGAACGGTGATGTAACTTCAGAGCGGGAGGGGAAAAGGCTTTTTGATTTGTTTGACAACCTATAAACGGGAGTAAATTCATAACACGATCTCTGCCATCCTACGTCCCATCTCTTGCATAACTGCATTGAACCGGTTGCCACAGCAGCCAGCCTGCCATCCATGTTTAACACATGACTGGGTCAGTGAAGGCCCGTTTTTTTTTTACAAGTGCACCATTACACAACAATGTTTTTGGGAATGGGATGGTTTAGGCTAGATAAGAATATGTTTATATGTTTGTCATAAATACTAAGAACTGTTGTCTATATTAGAGGTTCATGAACAGATTTGTGGTAATAAAGCATGTGTGTGTGTGTGTGTGTGTCTTCTGTGGTTGATCCCTGCTGATTCTACTTGCACCATGTGTTTCACATTTGTGTGGGTTGTAATATCGTTTTTTTTTTTCAGAGAAAATTTAAGTTAAGAACAGTTTTACCATCACAGATAAATTCTGATTCAAAGTTAAAATGAGAAAATGTATTAATTTATATTTATTTATTTAGTGCATCCAAAATAAAAGTTTTTCTTTACATAATATATTTGTATGTACTGTGTATATTTATTAAGTATATATAAGTGCAAACACATGCATGTTTATATATTACATATATTTAAATCTAACATGAAAATAAATGTATAAACGCATTTGCATGTAAATACTTTCAAAATATATACTGTACGTGTGTGCTTTAATATAAACATAATAAATAAACACAACATAAACACATATTATGTAAAGAAAAACTTATTTTGGATGCGATTAATCACGATTAATCATTTGACAGCACTAATTTAAAAAAATATATAAATAATATATATATACACACACACAAACATACATATATATATATATATTGTAATTAATGGTGTACCATTTTCAACATTTTCTGAATAAAATTAATATTAATTAATATTGATAATTAAACTAAATGTTAATATATCTAGCTTCCTACATTTTGACAAGCAAGGCCATATTCTGATACGATAAACATTAGATACTGTTTCCATAATCAACACATGATAATATTTCAGGTCACGCAGTTATAGTTAGAGATTCATAATATTATGCCCAAGGTCAGCGTTACTGTTAAACCTCATTATATATACTTACTTGATGGAAAACAAGGCTAATGTGGCTTTAGATGTTGAATTCTCCTTTGTAGAAAAGTCACTTTGCATTATTGTGTAATCAAAAGGCCAAGCATCCAGCTAAGAAGGATTTATCAGTTCCTCATGACCAGAACCAGGGCTATTAGGGTCAAAACCTGAAAAGGACTGTTTCTTAAAGAGAGCAGCACAGCTACTTTTCCTTACACAATGTTTTTACACAATTCTGGCTATTATTTGTTTAAATATTTGTCCTGCGGTTAACCAAGAACGGGGAACGCAACAGTTTCTCAATCTGAATCCTATTGGCGACCAGACGTGCCAAAATACTGTCATTAATTAAACAATGAACTGTAAAAGAGATCTGGAATAAACACAGCAACTCAACCCTAGTGATCTGCATCACCGACTTATTGCCAACATCCTGGTCATCAAGACACTTCATAAGTGACTTATTTGAAACACTTCACATAGGCACTAACTCACAACTTTCCAATGGAGAGTGCTGCTAGCGTGTTGCTAAGCTAACAACTTTCAATAAACACAAACAGCACACACTAAGCTTCGCCGAAGATACATTTTGAAGCAGCCTATGCTGGTTTGTTGTTATTAGCTGGTCTCTTATTGGCTGGTTTTTGGTTAACTTTCAGCTTGTCACACTGCACACTCAGATAAACCAGATAAACACTGGGAGACAATCCCATTATAACCACCCTCTACCACTTAAGAAAAACAGTTAAAGGTGGTTTAAGTGAGATTTTTTTTGCAGTGACAGTGTAAAATAGTTCATTCCAAACTGTTTATAGATACTTCTTAATATAAAACGTATTTATAATAAAAAATCTTATTTTTCTTCATTTTTAATTTGTTTAAGCACTTAGTTTTTTGCAATGTATTCTGGGATTATCAAACATATAAATGTAATACTACTAATTCTACTTTATTAACATCATAATCATGTTGCCTAAGAGTTAACTAAACTATTAAAAAACATTTTGGTAAATTAAATAATAATAATAATAATAATAATATTAATAAAAGATTAAAAAATGTCAACTGAAAACTTTATTACTAAAATTATTAAAAGTAAACAAAAATAAATTATTTCTATATTTGCTTCTTTTTTTTTATCTTTTTAAAATAACAAAATCACATAAAATTATTGAAACTTAAACAATCAATTTAAATTACAATCTAAAAATAAGACCCCATTCAAAATGTATCTTTTAAATAATACTAAAATAACACTTTTGCCTACTGTCTTGAAGAGAAAAAATACCCTCATTGTTGATGAAAGAACAAATAAAAACCTTGAAAACAAATGTCTTGAGAAATCAGGGCTCTACAGCCTTGACAGATAAGATGAGGCCATCTGTCTGAAATAACCTGCTACCATGTGCTGACCTTGCCAGTAAACAGCTGTGTCTGTCTCAGCCAGTCCAGGCCCCATAAAAAAAGAGGACAACCCATATAAGGTGTTTCATTCACATCCAATCAGTCGGTTGGTTTCACAGACAGGCAGATAAACAGACACCATCACCCTCTCAAAACAAACTTAACATTTAACACAAAGAACTGTCATTCAAGATCAAATGTTATGTTAAGTCAGACATCATGTGCTGCATGAGCATGTGATGCATTGTTTATGCCAAACTCAAAGCAGAACAAAGCAAAGGGTTAAAGGGAATTAGCTCCGGTCTCTTTCTTCAGGTCAGACCTGTTTGGGGCAATGATGTGGGTCCAAAACATGTTTGAGAAAGTGCATCTAACTTGACTAAGCTAAGCTCTAGATCTCTAGATAAGATTCTTTGCTCTTAGTGCATGTTTGCCTTGTAAATTACCTTTATGTGTGTGTGTGTGTGTGTGTGTATGTGTGTTGAAGGAGAAGGTGGGGTGCTGTGAAATGATACTGGATTATTTATGGTTGTCAGAAACTTCATCTAATCCTTGAACACTAATTCCTCCCCCACAGACGGTCCTATACTTAGGATTGCAAACAAAGATCTTGTAATTTAAGCATCTCTCTCCCTCTCTGTCTTGCTACTCACAGTCCCAAGTAAGGAACCACAGCTGTAAAGAAAAAGTAAGAAAGAAATGTGACTCATATTGTTCAATAGTCCTGATCTCAAATAACATAGATTCCCCCTTGGGCTTTTTGTGAGTTTGGATTTCTACTTCACCTCAGCTTGTTTTGTGTGAACAAAGTCACAGCATTTGCTGCTAGACAATGCCAGAGAACAGCATATACAAAGTATAGAGGACATAGGGAAATACTTGAAGCTACACAAACTGAAATTACTACCCGGGCTAGATTTCACAACTTCCTAAAGGTTTATTCAAAGCCGGTTTCTTAAAGTCTTTGCTACAAAAACCTATTGTAAAAGAAATTTGCACCATTATTACCAAAAAAACAAAATAATTTATTAAAATTTATTTGAATTTAGTTTATTTAATTAGCAAATTATTTAGAAAACTGTATTAGTTTTTTTATTAGTTTTATTATTAAAATAATGTAATGTATTTCAATATACATTTAAGTAATGTAAAAGTTTAATACAATTATAACTAAATATATTACTTTATTTTGAGATATATAATTTACGTAAGTATTATTTTAATTAAAATGTAATATAAATTTTTTTAAACATTTATATATATATATATATATATATATATATATATAAATAAAGTATACAATTTCCCCCCCACACAAACCAGTGCCTGCTTCTCAGTTTCTTCTATCTTCATCTAGTAATCCTCCATTCCCCACATTCTTCCTGTCAAACTAACCGTACACTGACTGCGAATCAAGCACACCAAAGAACGAGCCAAGCCCAGCGATTTTCCATTTGAAAAAGAATCAAAGAGTGTACTTTCCAAAGACTGTCTTCCTTGCAGCTGCTGTTCTCCAGATTGATATTTTAAAGCGCTTTCAAAACACAAACTGGAGTTTTGTCGTTAGATTTAATTAATTAATTAATATTCTATTATAGGCTATAGCTGACAAAATTACCTTTCAGCAGATAATCACATTTAACAACAATACTGATGATGACTCATCCTGAACTACATTTAGTTTTGTCCAATCAAATGCTTTCTACCGATCCTCCACCAATACCGCCTGACACAATCTAACATTGCTTTCTGGGCAAAAACGAGGTATTCGAGGTCTCATTTGACATTTTTTCTCACCTCGGCCTCTTCAACACCCTCGACCTATCATGTAATTAAATCTAAGCCTTAATTGCTTAAAAGTCCTCTCATTAAAGCTCAAGAACATGAGATTAGCATTAGCTCACTAACTATTACTCCAGGAATGAGGCAAGGCTTTGTGTGAACAGAGGGTGGGGGGGGGATACTGTTCACATAACACAGAACAACGAAGTGGAGTTTTTACACATAAAGCGAAATTAATGGATAATAATGGACAATAACACACACAATAACACAACATAACTCATCCATGACTTTTCCAAGTAATCAGCCCCTCCATTCAAGCATAAAGAGGAGTATGAACACACAAAAACACAATGAGAGAGTCACTGAATGCAAGACGGGAAGGGTTGTGTTTGTATAAGATAAGAAGATTCGGTTTGTTCTTCTGATTGTGAGCTGCTGTCACCCTGTGAGGAAGCAAAGTCATATAAATACACTATAAAGGTGTTGAATTCACACATACTGTACATTACACAAACTATAAAAGGACTCTGATGCTTCTTAATGACTGACATTTCCGACCCTTTTCAACACCCATTAAGAAATGGCAATTATTCTACAGCGCCTCTGATTGGACAAAAAACTGTGTAGTGCAGGATGAGTCATAAATAATTTTTTCTAGTTTTCCCAAGAGAACAGATTAACATTTTTAAAAAGTATATTTGCTGAAAGATACCTGATGTGTCAGTATTTAACCGGGGGGAAAAAAAACACGCAATAAAAATTAAATGGTGACTTTAGGGTATTTTTTTGTATTATATTTATTGTAGAAACTTAATTTGCTTTAAAGCTGCTTCGCAATGATTTGTATTGAGAAAAAAAAAAACAATATAGATAAACTTGAATTTAATTGAATTAAACAGTCCAATGGCATGATTTTTTAAAATTATGCATTTGCACATTCTACCTATAACCTGAGCAGATTACAAATATATCATAATTAATTTATCCTCCTCAAAATTCTCAAAAAAAATACCCCCAGAAAAGCTGAATATTCTCATCCTATTTCTATCTGACACTCCCACTTGCTCAATGGAAACCTTAGTCTATTGGGACAAAAGTCTATTTAAAAAGATCAACAGAACTACAGAACATCAAAGCCTCCAAATGCTGCAGCACAGCGAGACCAGACACAGAAAATTCACCTTCTGCTCAGTCTACACAATTTACATTTGTTTAATTAACCAGTACAAGCCAAGGACACAAGAGCCTTTAGTGAACAGAACCAGCTTTAAATTGGCTTAACAAATCACATTTATTGTTTTCTTTATGAAGGTGTGCTTCAGAAATGGCTGGACGAGTATTGGTTTGGCACAGATACTCCATCCATGCACTGAAGGACACTCTAATACAAGTACTCATAGACACACAAAGGCGCTCTTCTTTATGTTTGTTGTTGCACAATGCATGTCATTTAATATACTTTTTTTTCAAAATATTTATTTTATTTATTTCGCAGCATTTATTGCATTAGAAACAGTATAGCATAGCCAAAGTTAAACATTTTCATCAGCTACTCTGTGTGTGTGTTGGGTGATGTTCAGTGTATGTCCTGGACAGGCTGCTCGGCTTCTGTTCAGCCTTCTGGGACAATGTGCGGACAAGCGTGCTGAATCCATCTGCACTCATCCTCTATCTATTTGTTTCTCTTTCTTTAGACAGTGCATCTTTATGTAGTATAGAAAAGTACAGTATGCTGCATCATCATATGACCTCGTCAATATTGCATGCTTCAATCAAAGAGTGAGGAGTATTTTGCAATTTAAATGTTTTTTTTGTGTGTGTAAAAATGTCAATATTGGGTCAAGAAAGTGCTGTTTAAAATCGCAGTAAGCAAAATTTTAAATGGAAGGTGAAGTATGTATTTATTTTCTTTTACAGAATTTATTAGTATTTTGAATTAGTTTTTATTTTTGTATTTACAGTTTTAATTTTAATGAGTAATTTTTTTTTTTTTTGCTTTAATTAGATTTTGTTATTATTTTTTTTATTATTTATTATTTTGTTAAGTTTTTTATCTAATATATATATATATATATATATATATATAATTAAATTTATTAGTAAATAATTTAATGTTGTAGAATTAAGTGATTATTCAGGGCTTTAATAAATAAAATAAATAAACTTTGCCAAAAGAACAGTACTATAGTATGATCACAAAAAATACACTGACTAAAGATCATAATTTTTAGCTATTGAAGACACTTTTAAAATAAATTGTTATATAGTTATGGACTGCACATCTTGTTATTTATAAAGAACATTAATAAATAAATGAAAACAATAAAAAGAAAAATAGAAGAAAAATAATGACACCAAATGTACCCGCAATTATAGAATCCCCCATTTATGTATATATATATATATTTTGAAAATATTTATATTTGTATAAAGGTACTGTATGTATACACACACATTAGTTTTTCATCTAATTATATTCTCTCTTACTGCAAATGCATTTCAAAATGAACAATACTGGTTATATCATTTTAGCAAAAAAAGACTAAAACCCTGCAAACTGAATACATACTACACTCAGAAGCAAGAGCGGTCCCAGCAGCCTCTGTCTCTCTCAATCTGTCTGTCTTCCTCCAGGTGGTCCGATCACCTGATGTTGCAGTGGCCACATTCATCGCTACCTACGGTGGGAGAGCCAACCACGACCTTCAGACGCCCTCGCAGTAACCATGGCAGCAAGCGTTTAGTACGGCTTGCTGCATACATTAGCATTCGCTAATGCTCACCCTCTCATCAGAACACATTGATTTTGTGCTGGGGATTAATACAAAACACTCTCCATTATACCAAGCCCCAACAAACAGCCTTTGAAATAGAACCATTTAGGTGGGAGGGAATGGAAAAAGGAAGATGCAGAGCGTTATTTTGCAAACAAGTCCATTTTGATCAGATACGATTGAACGTAGTTACAGTAGGGTCTGTGACCGCAGATGCATTAGTTTAACCCTCCGGTTACAGTCCTGCTAGGGTAATTTACATGGAACGTACAATTTAGCATGATGTACTGTTGTTGTTGAGGCTAAATGCCGCGCATTTAGCTTTGTCAAGAGTGCTTATTTGTACTGATGAGAGATTAGCTGAGTGGGGAGTCTAGGATCAGACAGCTAACGGAAACTAGCAATCAGATACGGCCCTCACAATCTCCAAATACAAATCTCAGAATTACGCACATAAGTGCACAACTTTGCAAACACACGTCAAAACAACTGAACGCTACTGTAAATGTGTAGCGCAACTACATTCATGCGAAAGTCAAACAAATTGATGCGATGATTAATAAAGGCCAAATTGTATCATAATGCATCCTCCAAAGGTGGTTTTAAGGTGAAAGTTCACACAAAAATTTTCAACATATGTACTGTATGACTGCTTTTCTTCTGTGGAACAAATGTTTTTTTTTAAGAATGGATTTTGTCCATTTCATTTAAGGCAGCAGCGTGAAGTGAAAATCTAATATTTTCTTAGTGATGAATATCATTTAAACTATGCAGATTTAAATAGCAGATCTGTCTACTATTTCTACTACTTCTTGCAAATAGTGGTAATTATCTGCCCCTCAGTATTGTAATATGCGTTAGAAAACAGTATGCAATGATAACTTAAATTGAATTCAAATTATTACATGGATGCCACCTTATTGGGAGTATAAACTCTCCCTACACCAACCCTAGCCCTTCAACTTTTTGATCATTTTCTTCATTTTTATTAAAAATAAATTATTTTATAGTGAGTTTGGAATATGAAAAAGGCGAAAGGCACATTCAAACCTAGGTCATAGCCCCACAGGAGCTAATGATTGAGCTAACGCTAATGTCTTTTTTAATTTTGAGTAGTCCAATCACACTTTGGTGGGCGGAGTTAGTAGTAAATAGTAAATAGTACTTGCACTTTGATAAAATTGGCACTTAATTTATTAATTCATACCACTGGGGTCCAAAACAACACAGGAGTCAAATGACTTTCATTGTTTGGACAAATTTCTTCAGAATTACACACAAGTACGCAGTTGCACAAACACATCCAAATGTTGCTTCTCTTTGTGTAAACATGTAATGCAAGTGCATTCATGGGAAAATTGCACAAAGCATGAAAACACATCATCCAAAGTTGGTCTTAAAGGGCCAGTACACCCAAAAATCTAACTTTTGCCAACATCTATTCATCCTGTTTCTTTTCCCTGTGGAACGCATAAGCTGGGATTTTAAAGAATGTTTTATTTAATGAAAGGCAAAGGGGTCCAAATCAACACTAGAGCCTACTGACTCATTGTACATGGTCCCCAATAAAGGAATAATAAACCATAAACACTCTGCAAATGACATATGAAATTTAAATTGGTTAAATAAAAAAGGTTTATGTGAAGGCTATTATTAGGTTTAAGAGGTTTTTACTCACTTACTGACCATGTTAGACTTACCTTTTCCTGTTGAATGCAAAAGAACATATTTTGAAAAATGTTGAACTCTTTCAACCCTACAATAAAGAGTCAGTAAGAACAAAAACATTGATGTACCCCACTTACTTTCATTTTACGGACTAAAAAGGAAAGTCCTTCACAATGAAATATTAAATAAATACACAAAGTAATCTGTAACTGAGAAAATTTGTAAATTGTGTTTTTTTTTTTTTTTTTTACTGTTTGAATTAGGTTTAAAGGATAGAAAATGTCTTATCGGAGTATAAAAATAACAATGGAAAATAGTCAACGGAAAGTCCCCACCATGATAGAAAAAGCGTGTGTGAAAGGCAAAGGGGGCGTCAGTCCAAACAGTTAGTCTATGGCATTTCAGCTGCTTTTGTGCATGCGCCCATGTGTGGCTCAGATAAAAGGCATCCTCCTCACAAAGACTCAGATCAAGCCTTCGCACAAGGAGAGCTTTTCAAAAGTGCATCAGAGCATAGGAGCAGAGAGGAGGGGAGGAGACGAAACGAACGGAGAGAGACTGGAACTGACGTCAAACGGTGCATAAAGGTGTTTGCTGCATGAAGGTGTGTGTATGTGCGTTTGAAGCACACAGGTGGGAGTCAGCGCTGCCCATCATTCAGCCAGCAGACAGTCCATATCCCTCAACAATTACAGTAAACACAGCAGAACGTACCAGCGTGGAGATGACAGAGCGAACGGCAGCCTTTTCAAGAAAATTACAGCAAATTGTAATATAATGATCCACACAGTTGCAATGCAGACAGCTTCAGCGTCATAATAAGAGTGATCGGGGTTTAGTTAGTCCCTCACATCATAGAAGGGGTATAACAAATAGATGTCTCTGTGCTTGTGCAATATTTGACTCTGAAAACTGAGAGTGAAGTACAATGTATTGCTGATTTATGTAAACAGGCTAATTGTTTCATGCAACTATATATTTAGAGTTTAATCTTTTTTTTATCTTTTATTAAATAATACAGATGATGGCTATTATTCCCCCAGTTTAAAAGACAAGGTTGTAAAAGACCCCAGTTGTAAATCTGAGCTGTTTTAACCAATCCATGCTAAGCCTTGTCTATGAAACTGGGCCATTATTATTTATTAATATAATAATATATTGTATTCAAATGTATTATTGTTGTTATTGATCATACTTATACATTACATATTATTATGTATATTATAATACATAATAATAACAATAATAGCTAAAAACATAATAAGCATTTATATATATATATATATATATGAATAATGTAACAATAATGAAAATGACTTTTATTATTTATTAAAATACTGTTGTCAATATTATTATTATTTTTGTTGATGTTAATAATAACAATAATATTTTAAAGTCTTTTTTCTGTAATAACACATTGTAACTGATTATAGGAGACACCCTGAAATACAATGAGACATATAAATATTTCATCTTTTTTGTTTTGAAAACGTGGCATAGCTTACCCCACACTTCCCTTACTGACGGTCTGATTATGTCTGTCTGAATCAGACGCTGGAGATTACATCTGACTATTGGCCTGGCTCTACCACAACCATAAGTAATGAGTTTTGTGTGTTTTCCCCTGCCACATCTGTCTGGATATGCACAAATCCTTAAACAACCCCCATCCCTTCCTCATCCCCTCAAGGGAATCAAGACAGAACTGATGGAGCTTTGAGAGATAGTGGAAGAAATGGCATTAATTCACAAGTGTAATTTTTAAAACACGCAAAACCTAAAAAAAACATGGCACTGTTCTCTAATCTTATATGCAAAAAAAAGTTCCTGAATTTATTACAGTCATTTCATTTATTTAAAAGTTAAAATGTTTCTTCTGAGCTCAGAATTAATAATTTAGATGACTGGGGGAAAACAGTCAATGCAATACATTTACCCAGTCTAACATATAACTTATACATCCTTCATGAAGCCAGAGGATGAGCAAAACAACATTCGATTTGCTCTGCATAAAACCTAGAGCAGGCAGCAATCTGCAAAGCCTAGTATGTAGCATGCAGAGATGTGGGTCTATATAACTGCCATAAATAATAGAGTAAATGCTACTGTGCTTTAAAAGCATTCAGTATATACCATCGGCTCATCACAAACCCAAAGTACTTTCTAGTATGCAGTTGTGAATATATGTTGTGTAATGCAACATGCAAAACGTTACAGGATCAGTGCACACTACTGTGAGGCATTGCATGGAGGTTGCATTTGCTGCTGTTTTAAGGAAGCAGTGCAGGCAGATCTGAATCAGTGAGGAGCCTGATGCAATGACAGGTAAGTATTTATCCAGTTTCCATCTATGTGAGCATGTGTGCGCTACATTCTCATTAACACCTGGGACCCAGATGACACTGTTGTTGTGGGTTTTGGGTCATGGTAATTGCTTTAATTACTGTCTGTTGGATACAAACACACACACAAAATGGCTGCAAGTGACACATATTTGTCTGACAGATAAATGCATTTGATAAAAACAATGTTAGTAAATACATTTTGTAATAAGTAACTGTCACTAATGTTCTTAGTAGAAATTGCAATGAATACAGATGTTTTGATTCTTTTGAGTCTAATCTGATCAAATGAGTCTGAAGGATTCATTTGGAAATCTGATTCACTGAATCAATTGTCTGATTGCAACAATTACCGTTTTTTTTCTGAAATACATACATGCATGTGCGTGTATAATTTATGTATACATAATAAATATGCACAGCAGACATATTATGTAAACAAAAACTTTTATTTCGGATTTAATTCATCATTTAACGTCATTACTTTTATTTAAAAGTGAAACAGCAACACATTTATAATGCTATAAATGTAATATTGTAAAATATATATATATATTTTTATTAATCAAATCCAGGGGGAAAAAATGATTTCCACAAAAATATTTATATAGACCTTAAGTCTTAAGTCGCTGGGGTATATTTGAAGCAATAGCCAATAATACATAGTATTATTGCTTTTTCTTTTTTTGCCAAAAATCTTTAAGATAGTAAGTAAAGATCATGTTCCATGAAGGTATTTAGGCGATGTCTTACCGAAAATATATTCAAATTATTTTATTAATTTTTGATTAGTAATATGCATTCCTAAGATCTTCATTTGGACAACTTTAAAGGTGATTTTCTTTTCTGTTCCCTCAGATTCCAGATTTTCATATAGTTGTATCTCTGTCAAATATTGTCCTATCAAAATCATACATACATCAATGGGAAGCTTATTTATTCAGCTTTCAGGTCATATATAAAGCTCAATTTCGGAAAAATAACACTTACGACTGGTTTTGTTGTCCAGGGTCACATATTAGAATAACACTACAAACCAGTGTTTTAAATGCTAATAACATTTTACAGTATAACTATGTTTACTGTATTTTTGATTAAAAACTTTCAAAAACAAGGAATTTTATCAACCCCAAACTTTTGCAATTGTAAACAGTAATGCAGAGGTTGCGCACTTACATTTATAGTACATTTATCGTGCCTTTGGCATCTTTGTTTGAAGCTCCGCCTCCAATTTTTTGTAACCTTTTTGTTGAGGAAGCTCATTATGGTAAATGCTGTATTATTTAAACACTCTTTTCTGGAACTTGAGTTGCGAAATCAATTCAGCAGATATCTATTTTACCCATCAGCAAAGCTTCCTGAAGGTTCCCAGCTATTACTACACAACAAACCAACACGCCCACGTATCAATCATACAGCAAAAAATCACACTCAGAAACATGTATGCTGGTACACAGACTCATCTATCACACTCCCACATGCATGAATATCATTCAATCACGGCCCTCATGCATCACACACAAACGCTGGCGTAATGGAAATGGATGAAGACTGAGAAATCACATTGACCTTCACTTCTATATGTGAGCCTTAACGTATACGCAGCACTGCCGTGCACCACAATGGCAAATTGAAAAACTTCATTACAATTCAGGGATCAACCATATTCTATGAATTATTAAATACATCTGTCTCATTGTAAGGACAGAAAGGCAATAAATTATTGCGCCGCGTATGTGCGCAGTTACATGGCTGATGCATATGGTTGACATATGTGAGCTTTAAGGACATATGAAGGTGATTGAAGCACGTGTTTAGTGCGAGATGAAACGTCTAGGCACATATGTTGTCCATTTGTAAAACAATATGACGATTTGGCTGAGATGCAAGTGTAAACTCCAGTAGCGTGTGACTTTCTACAGTCACCTGCTGTTGTTTCTACTCACCTGATTATCTAGCTGGTTTGGCAACACGCTGATCAGACACACACCCTGCCAACGTTTTTACTAACATCTAGATCGATATACTGCCGCAAATGCACACAAAAGACTAAAAAGCCTAGTTTTGTACACTGTTAGCATTAGCTGCATGCTAGTTCCATTCACTGACTTTTGTTGTTTTAATCTGAAGGGATTTTTTCCATCTGCTAAAACTAACCCCCAAAGATAATAACAGATATATAAACGCAACACATGATGCGTCAGAACAGACATTTTTCAAATGCAGAGATAAGTGATGACTATATGCTTTTAAACACACCTGCATTCCATTCTTAGTGACACATCTCAAACATACCTTTCACTCAGTGTGTTCACAAACACAAACTATCACAGTACGGGAACAAACAGCTTGTTCTTTCTGACTAGTAAATCAACACACATGCAAACGTTGAATAGGGAAATGTTATTAACTTGTTTTAGTTAATTATGAACTAACCCAAACTTACACCCTAACCTTATTCAGAAAGCACTTCTTAAAATCTTAAACCAGGACAAAAGACAACAAAAACCAAGCTATTTACTTTATAATGTTTCCAATTAAGGTTGTTCCCAAATGTCCCCAACGGGAGGTTCTGTCAGATTTCCCGCACACACTGTTAGAATTTTGGTAAAAAATAAAATGTAAATGTACACTACTGTTTAAAACCTTTGAATCTGTTCTGGATAGATCAAATTCAAACTTTATTGGTCACATACATAATTACACACAGTATGATATAAAGTGAAATGCTTATACGACTAAAAATTAAAAGACAGGAAGTTATATAAAAATAGAGAAATAAGAACATTTTACAAATTAGAAACTAGAACTAATTCATAGCTCTTTAAAGGAACACTCCACTTTTTTTGGAAATAGGCTAATTTTCCAACATCCCTAGAGTTATACAGATGTGTTTTACCGTTTTCGAATCCATTCAGCCGATCGCCGGGTCTGGTGGTCCCAAAATTAGCATAGCTTAGCATAAATCATTGAATCCGATTAGACCAGCTAGCGTCGCACTATAAAATGACTAAAGTGTTTCGATATTTTTTAATTTATTTAAACCTATTTAAAACTTGACTCTTCTGAGGTCGCGTTTCGTACTAAGACTGGCGGAAAATGCAAAGTTGTGGATTTTCTTGGCTGATATGACTAGGAACTATACTCTCATTCCGGCGTATTATTATTGCGCCTGCTTCACTCATGGTACGGCAGCAAAATTCCTTGATCATTACGCCAGAATGAGAGATTTATGTTTGATAGTAAATTAACTCAATAATTTTAATTATATTCAATTTAAAAAACACAAACCAAAATTGGAATATATATATACACATATATAATTCTGTTCAATGCAACAGAATGTGATGCAGCTTTTTGCGTATTTATTTCTTTGACTAATTATCCAAATAATGTAAAGTCCTGTAAAGCTACAGACCATAGCATCATTTTACAGCACAGTAGCACTATTGCAAACAGGAATAAGCATACTATATGGAAATTTATTTTTGGTGCATTATTTAAGTGGACTTGTTTTTCAAGTGAGCATGAGTGGCAGAGCGGCGATTCATCGAGCATTATATTGAGTGGCGTCTCACACTATGCAGTGATGATGGTTAGAGAGAGAGTGATTATCAGTTTAAACATTGCTTGGCCCTAAGTTTGGGTTTAGATCATCTGTTGCTCTCCATGCAAACTGTCACTAGGGTATGTGGTTGTTTGTGTTAGTATGTGTATACTCTTTGTGTGTTGTAGAGGGAAAACAGTTGGGGAATAAGGAAGAAAGGGTGCTGGCAGCTGAATATTCCCAGCAGTCCCGGCAACGCCCTAGCGGTGCTCACGCGCCCACTCATTATCCAGAGAAAACCCATCTAAACAGCCTCATCATCATGCAAATAATCTTTATATAACTCTAACCTGGGAAAAAAAACCCAGTTTGATTTACCTGCATTCAAATAGGAAAAATGCTTGGTTATGTAGAAGTCTAGAGCAGTGTTCGGTTTCAGTTATTAACTCAGGCTGTCTGTGATTTCATATTCTTTGGGCAGGATGGAACAGATAATTATCATCTGGAGGTGAGACATTGTGAGACTTGATGAGGATAAATGCAAAAAAGAATATACCACAAATTACAGACAATGGGATTAAATTCACAAAATGCTTCTGTGAAACACAAATGTTCCTGGGGGAAAAGGAGTCATCCAAATAGGATTTATGACGCATGTCTTTTCAAATAGAACTTTAAGGTGAAGCCCCTTTTAGATGCTGATAGTGATACATTGCCAAATAAAACTCATATGCAAATGATGTGTTTAAATTCGCATTTTTTCCCAGTATGTATTTTAAAAACTGTGCAGTGGTTTATTTTTTGTCTTCATGGTAGTGCATGTTCCACTTATGTGTGAAATGGACACCTGGTAATTATAAGAGTTGATAAGAACTATACCTCTGAAATACATCCAGAAAGGACAATGTTTATGCTCCTACACAGTTAAGATAAGCAAGGGGGAAAAAACCCACTTGCTGTACTTGATTAGTTTCTTTCTAAAAACCTTTTCCCCTTGGATCAGTAGTCACTATTGTGAATAAGTGCTGTGAACGTCTAATCAATATTACCGTATTAGTGGCAAAATGGTTTATTAGCTGAAAATTGACTGTGTTTTAGCATCACTTATGGCTCCTCTGTAAAAATGTGCTATTAAAAATGTATTTCTGCCTGTTGTTATGCAGTGCATTTAATTCTGTGACTTGAGGTGAAAACATAGCATAGATTTTTTCAGACAAGCAGTGGTTATGGAAGTAGTTTTTTGCATTTTTAAGTTAAGGTCATCCTGGATTTTGGTACATCCTTTGTGAAGAAGTTGGGTTTGTAGACAGCTTGCACCATTGCTAAAAATGAGAGGGGAAGGTTAAGCGTATTTATAGAATGTGTAAATTAATTTTGCGTGAGGCAGAATGAGAGCCCTCCAGAAGCATTAACAGATATCTATCCCAGCAGATTACGCTGCGGCCTCCATTTTAATTGATAATCTTTTATGTAATGTCTCTGGTGCTTGGATTGAGTAAAAGGAAGTCTGGGTCCCTTCTCCCTTCTTGCTCATCTACACAGATCCCAAATATAATTATTTCTGACGCAGCTTAATTACATATTAGGTTAATCAATTTACCTCAATGAATCTTTACACTGGAGAATGTGTTTTCCAGGCTATTGCTTTTTTATTAGAATTTTGATGACACATCTAGGGCCGTGGGTATACAATATTTGGCCTGACATAGACACATGTGAGGCCAGGGTTTCTGAACCAAGGACCACTTTAACAAAACTAAAATGTTTAGAGACCCCACAGTACATCTTCATCGTTTGAATAGGAACAGATATATTGTACACTATGATAGAACTCTTCAAATAATGGAACTGAATCCGTCTCCTCACTTTCTCAACTGTCCTCATCCATTAGTAAACCAAGCAAAACTTCAACTGAACCTGATAGCCTGTGAGCCTGAATTTTTAATATTTACAATACATGAATCTCAGTGCTGTCAATTGAATAACAAAACATAAATAACGATTGATCACACATTTTCTCCACCTAACATTAAGGTTTTTAAATGTACTTTTTTATAATGCAGTAATTTCTGTGTGAAATGGACACCATTTTAAAAGGCGAGTATCACCAATACTAAAGGTAATTGTTCTTTTTTGCCTAAAATGTAGACATTGGTTATTTGAGAGCTCTCGATTTAATCAACATTTAACTTTAGACTTTTAAATATAACTTTTAATTTAAGTGAGCTTAAATGTTCTGCATCTAAATAAATGCAATTCTTGCATTTAGACAGAAGCAGCAGTTGTGAGTGGGGTGGCCAACACTAGCTCCGCCCCCCAAAAAGACAAATTTTCCCTTTAGAGTTAAACAGTTGAGTTTACAGTGTTTGAATTCATTCAGCCCATGTCCGGGGTCTGGCAGTAGCACTTTTAGCTGTAGCTTAGCGTAGCTTAGCATAGATCATTGAAGAATAAGCTCAACATTAGTGGTCTGAGTTTACTTTTTCCGGCAAAATGTGTGTTGGCAAAGTTCTAAAAGGCAATCAATGAAGTGGGGTGTGATGAATGTGTCTGGAGCGCTCCCCAGTGCTGCCCTTGCCCAAACTGTGCCGCTGTCACTCTCGAGCAGATCAGTGCAGCTCGTTCTTAATTGGAGGGCTAAAAATAAAGCAATCAAGAACAAACATCACCTAAGCCATATGGTCCCCGTTAGTGGGCTAGTGAGCCGGCCACGTCTTCGGCATATGCCCAGCTCTTATTATAACAGATACATCTGTCTTTGTGTGCGTGCATGTGTGTTTAAGCATAAGAGTGCACATGTGTGATTTTGAGAGGTTGGATATTTGCCCTTGAGTACTGGTATAACATTCAAGCTTTACTGACAGCTGTTTAATATTATGAGAAATGGTAGATAGTGGATGAATGAGTTTACTGTTACTATCTGATCTGAATATCTACAAATGTTTCTTTATGGAGTCGCTGGTGTATTCCCTCATTTTGAGTCTAGTCAGTCAGAGATCATGGTTAATGCAGAGTCAAGAAGGAATAATGGCTCTCTGCAGTTGCAAATGTTACACTCAATTCATTTAAGCTTTATAGCGGCAGATGTATCTACGGCAAATATTATGTTTTAACATGTTGCAGTATATAGTTTTATGGCCTGCATGAAATATTCATAGCCAGTGCCTTTTTGTGTTTTTCCATTGTTACAGGATCACCCCCAATGTAAAGTGATATTCATTATTATTTCCATAACGCTGATGGTTTTCCCTGTGGTTGTTGGTTAGCCTCTGGGCAGACTAAAAGGAATAATAGCTTTTTGAAATTATGATCATCGCGTGAATATTTACATGCTTATCATGACACCCACATTGTATGCAACTCTGAAATACAGTGCTGACAACCAATTCGTGTGTGCTTGAACAAGAGAAAAAACTATAAAAATACTTTTTTTTTTTTACTGGCCAAGCCAGAACCAAATTTCACTGTGTATTACGGTTAAGCTTTTACGCAACACTATATTAAAGTAAATGACCATGAAAAGAGTTGTTAAAACTCGACACAAATGGAAGAATAAAAGCATAAAAGTGTTATACAAAATCAATTGGTGGCCATGAACTCAACCCACAAAACTCCCCAAGGATAATAGGAATCTTTCTATTCTCTTTCTGTTTAATGGAGGCACAAATCTGGCTTGAGGCCTTATTGGTGTTGAATGATTTATTTTATCTTATTTTATAGTTTTATTTTTTAAACATAAATATATATATATATATATCACATCACTGATTTTAACAATCATGCCATTCAGACTGGCTCCATATGTAGTCTATCAAACAGCAACTGTTTTACATTATTAGATCATCAAGCCAATTAGTTACCCCAGTCAATAAAAGTTCGCAAAAACAGAATAGGGAATATAACATTGGATTCTTATATTGGTCCTATATAAGGCCATAATATACTGTAAGGCTATTAAATACAAGTACTCTGTGTTAAATCTTGCAAAAAGGGCTTATAAATGTACAGTGGAAATTCCCAGCCCAGTAACACTCTAGTCTTTCCATGCGTGTGTGGATTTCAGCCTAATTGACATGCCAGTATTTTTCAGTTCGGGCCTCATTCAGAAATGCCTGTGCACTCATCCTATAACAGCCTGGGCTTGGGGGCTTTTGGGTTTGATCTGAATACGCTTTGACTTGTTTTTCAGAATTTTTCCTCGCAGCACCCTTAGAGACATCTTTGCCTTTGTTGCCAAGAATGACTCCTTCGCATCATATGATCCGTCCCATGAACGGCATGTCCAAAGTGGACATTCAGGCTAAAAACAGGTTCATCACCCCTTCCTTCAGTCCCTCTTCATTTGTCAAAGCCTTCTCAAGCCCAGTAAGATTAAACGAGCACAGCACTGATGCTGGAGAGGAGTGAGGTTCTCTAGAGCTGTAAGAGGCGATTGGTAGAACAACCAGCGCTATTAATGAAATGGAACAGGACTTGGAAAATTGGGATTTGGTGGCTTTAGGGACGTAACAGCTCCGGCACCTGCAGCGATGCTGTTTAGAACAGCGCTAAGCCTTAAAATCACAAATGGAAAAATGCTTTTTTGCACTTAGCCTCAAAATTGACAGATTTTGCCAGTTCTTGATAGCCCTTGGGGTGAGATTACTGTAGATGTGAGAAAGGACCCAGTGGAAAATTGGAAGAGAAATAGCACATTATATTGCAACAAGACCATTGTGATTGCCTGGTTTTCCTGTGGTCACAGTGTGGAACATCATTTGTACTTAAACTCACTTTGGTTGATATCTGATGATGCTGTACACTCTTGATCTACTTTTCAAAAAAAGCAATAGTGCTTTTGAATAATACTGTAAATCTTTTCAAAATAGCTGCTTATCCAGTCCTAATTTAAGCGCCAAAACATTTTTATAAATGTTTTACATTTTATTGGAAGAATTCGAGCTCTTCGTTTGTTTCGAAAGATCATTATCGAGTACATTTTGCACACAATACAGCTTACTGTATACACAGTGAAAATAAATCAAATAAAATGAATTATACAGTGTAAATAAATGTCTAAATTTACTTTAGGAGGGTTGACAAATCGCGGTTTCATGTTGGTTCAGCTGATATTTTTGTTACCTCATATCAGGTAAATGAATACTACAGTGAAGAATGTCTGAAATATGAACTCTTGAGAGCTGTAAGATTTATGTATTGTCTGCGTTTATTGTTAGTGCATGCATTGGGAATAAACAAGGCAATAGTGGGCAATGCAGCTTACAGTTTTACAGTTGGTGACTGGCCCTAGCGCTGTTCTGCTGAGTCTCACTTCGGCTGTTTATGAAAGTAATATAGTGTGTATATGTGTGTCTTTCAGAAGAATTACGATAGTTAAGAGAGGCTTTTCCTATTAAGGGTGAATGCAAACTCCATTTGCTCGCAATATATCAGCTGGCTTCACCTCAAACACTTTTGAGTGTTGGTACGTTCAACAGGAAGCAAAAAAAAAAATGTCTTTGGTGAGTTAGGAGCTCAGAGCAGATTTCTGCTATGTATCACGGCTCAAGCTGTCCTAAATCCTACAAAAGGAGACCTTCCAAGTACACTTCAAAGAGATAACATGAAAATGAGATGTTCTTCATATACATTCTACAACGTGTTCCAACCAGACACTAAATCATCACCAATCTGAACAGTTTTACGCGTTTACTTTCTCTCTCAGATGATTCAGTTGGAATAAAGCATTTACATTAAATATTAACAAGATGAATGGGGTTTTGGACCGACTAAAGTTGAGTTTCACACATTTGTGTTATTGTCTCAGTTGTCATCTCACTGATATATGTGAGAATGATTCAGCATTTCAATTAATGCACTTATCTTTTGATACCTCTAGAGACAGGAAGATTGAAAATGGCAAACATGAGAATCATAGACAGTGGCCTGTCTACTTGAAAGTGTACTACCTACTGAGTACAGGCTGCATAGCTAAATCATCTGATACGGCAAATATTATGTCCGTTTTTATTTTCTCTTGTGTAATATTCAAATTCTTAGGTTCCCTTGATGGTTGATAATGGTCGTGCAAGTGAAAAAAATACTTACTTTCGAATAAAATTCGAAAAAAATACATGTTTCAGAAGGATAACCATGACTATGACTATGAATTAGCAGCTGCAGGCCTTGCAATCAACTTGCATTTTACCAGCTTATAGGGGCCATAATGTTACAAGGTCCCAGATCACTATGTGTGTCTGTAAAATACAGCCCTTGATTAACAACTCTAACTGAACTATTTATGAAGGGTGAGCGTGATTTCACCAAGTACAAGATTCCAATCGACCAATCAGAATTGAGGAATAATTTTTTGGAAACATCTGTTTTAGGCTTATAATCATGGTTTGGTGCTTCTAGACGCTTGTTAATCAGCTATCATTTCTTCAGAAGCAGATTTCCTCTTCTCACCTGGGCCTCCTGAGCACATTGTGTCACTCACTCCATTTTGTTAACATCTCACAGTGATGTCCATGCCATGAAAGCACCTCGACCTGTGTGTCTCTGTGGAGTCGAGGCATTTTGCGTGCCTGGAAGAGCCGTGCACACCCACCCCCGCCCCCACTACCATCTTGTCCTTGAGCCAGGGCTGGCAAGTCATTGGGAAACAGTGCTGTGTGCTGAACTGAACTAATCCCCCCAGAAAACAGCTGAGCCTCCACCAGCCCGGCTCTTAACCGGAGCTGACAAGACAAGGGACCACAGTGCTCTTTCAGCTGCTTGCCTCACACACACAGATACCAAGGCACTGTTTATGAAAGTAATATAGTGTGTATAGGTGTGTCTTTCAAAAGAATTACACACACATATATACAAACACATACACAGATACCAAGGCCCTGGCAAGGCTTCAGACAGAGTAAAGAGGGGTTGAAGGGATGTGAGGGGTGAGGAAGGGGGTGAAAGGCAAAAAAGAAGGGTAAGGACTAGGTAGGGGTCAGCTAGTGTTATAAAATCGAGGCTGACAGGTTTATATAGATTTTGACAAAATATTTCCCAGTGTTTTTGGCGCTTTAGCAACATTAAAAGATCATTGTTGAATTCACTGTATTCAACAATTAATTGCAAGGCAATTACTGCTGGACTTACAAAATAATCCGTAGGGTCTCTGATATAATAATTCAGTTCAGTTCTCATTAAAGAATTTAAATACTAAAATAATAACATTTATTATAAGAATAAATGTTTCTTAAGCACCAGATAAGCATAATAGAATGATTTTTGAAGGATCATGTGACGCTGAAGAGTGTCTGAAGTGGCTGCTGAAAATACAGCTTTTTTTATCACAAAGTTACAGTATGTTTTAAAATTTATTGAAAATGAAAATGAAAAATGTTAATATTTCACTATATATTTTTTTTGCTGGTGTTTAACTATATAAATACACTGTAAAAAAAAATCTGTAAAATTTATAGTGAAAAACCGGCAGCTGTGGTTGCCAGAAATAAAACTGTGAAAAATACGGTAACAATATTTCTTGTTTTACTGATTTATCCAAAATATACATTTAAATACCATAATTTCTAATAATAAACTGTTGTAATTGATATAATGTTAATATATAAACCTATTACAGTAGTGAAATCTATTTTGTATCTTTGAAATACACTGATAACTACCAAAGGCAGGTGGTGATGAGCAAGTCACATGATGAATAGTAGAATAGCTTTTGAATAGTAACGTATATAGAAGTTTTTACTGTAGCATTTTCACAGTTTTTTGCCGTTAAAATCACAGTCATTTTTTACAGTGTACAGCATGTCAGCATAAGACACTTTTTTAAAAAACATTCACAAATCTTACCCTTAGCCCTGCCCCAGACTCACTTTATTGGTTAAGCCTGTGTTGCTATGTTGGTCGAAATACGCAATCAAACTGAGTTATATTTTGATAACACCATGGTGTTTATACTTTTTTTAGGAAAATCATCTAACAAAAGCCTTGACGATAGAAAGCATTAAGCATCATCTTTTTAAGATGTGTTGATTTTCTGTGTTCATTACACTGATCTATATAGAGAACTGGATAGCTCATGACGTCATAAAAGTAAAGCCACCG